>JACAXG010000228.1:1924-354082 GCA_018881555.1 Amblyornis subalaris
CTGGACGGCCCGTCGTCTGCCCCTGAAACGTGGGGTGAAGGGCTTTCCTTTCCGTGGAAAACGACGGACCTTATCGTCCGGGTTCCCGTGGCCAAAATTGGCATTCTGCCTCCAAAATTCCGTACGTCCGAGGTTTATAATTCCTGAGGAAATTCTCCRCGGATCGTAAGCAATTACCGGTTATCTTTTTTCCCTAATTGTTACTGACTTGAGTTTATGTCAAAGTGTTCGACTCATCCCTTGAGAGGYCGGGGGTTTGGCCGGGTTGTTTATCGCTAATCTTCACGGGGACGGCCACCCTGGACGGGCCCTCTGAGCTGAGGCCCTGGACTGTAAGTTGATTTGAGATAACAATGACACCATTCTAAGGGCTGGGCTGGSGGAGAAGAGTGCTTTCACAGGAGGATCAGACCAGCAGCTTTGGGTGTGAAGGCCCTAGTACCAGGCTTATCTGCTGCCAGGCTTGCACGGAGTCCCCCAAACCAGGGGGGACAAGGAGATGTTTTGCGTGTGTGGCGAAAAAAAGCCTCTGGTCAGAGGAACGCTCGTTCTCCACTGTGCAGCTGCGGGAGGCCACCCCCACACCGGGAAAAGCCTCAACTACTGGACATGCATGTGACTGGGCAGGGGAGGGGGTGTCACAGCTCATCAAAGGCCCCCCCAAAGGGGTCCCCAGACCCTGCACCAGAGCACTGCATGTAGTGCAAAATGATGCAACAGACCCACGGTCTTGCAAGGGACAGTGTTAAGCTGGCCCCCTCAGGGGTGATACCTGGGCATTCCCACCTGGCCCAAAGTGGATATTAATCCAATGGATTTTATGCTTTTCGGCGAYGGGAACCCTCACTGTCCAGAAGACCGGATGGAGGGGGTAAACGAGATGTCATTGGGACCCACGGAGGGGTGATATGGTTCCAGCTAACCTCTGTCATTCTTCCTGTCCCCTTCCCCCCACACCTCTCTTTCTTTCTTTCTTTCTCTTTTCTGTCTCTCTCTCTCTCACTTTCAAATAAAATACATCAAATTTTTTGGTACCAACATTTAGCCTCGTTTGGCTTTAATATGTTTAAAGGAATATTCGAACCTTTAGGAGTCTTTCCACTTTATTCACAGAGAATTCTCTCCTGTGGTTAGAGTGGATCGTAACACCGATCACGGTGCTCCGGCCCAAATCCCAGTTCTCACAGACACAAACCAAGCAGAAAACTGCTACAAGTGTTTGCTTTTAAAGCAAAATTCTTTGTACATCTGGCTACATGATTAAAATAAATACATGTATTGATGGTCATGAGGGGAAAGCTTTTCAGAGAAGAAAGTATCCGATTTGGTAGCACAGATCCCGTTCTGATAATAAGGCATTCTTTTAGGTTTTGGAATCCTGCCCACATAAGACATCTGAAAATTGGTATTTTGGAATTTGAATTTCTGAAATTGGGTTATTTTGATTTTTTGGAACTGGTATTTTGAAACTGAATTTTTTTGGTATTTTGGAACTTGGGATTCTAGTACTTTGAAACTAGCTTACTTTGGTATTTTGGAACTTGATACTCTGCTATTGTAAAACTGGATTACTTTGGTATTTTGGAACTCGCTACTCTAGTATTTTGAAACTGGGTTACTTTGGTATTTTGGAACTTGGTATTCTAGTATTTTAAAACCGGGATTTTGAAACCTGGTTTTCTGACACTTTGAAATTTAGTTTTCTGTTATTTTGAAACTAGGTTATTCTGGTATTTTGGAATCTGACTTCTTGTTTGTACTGAGGAACCTAGGTTTTTGTAACCTGACTTTTTGGTATTTTTGTAGGCTGGTTTTTTTAGTATTTTGCAACCTGTGCTTGTAGTATTTTTGTAACGTGGGGGGTTGGTATTTTGTAATCTGTGCTTGGCAGGGACCTGGGCATCCTAGTCCAGGCTCTCGGCTTCATTTGCCTTCTTCCGCTGCAATTATCCTCACATGAGAACTGTTAAATCGCAGACTATAACAGGAGACACACTTCCCGAAACAGAAATAAATTCCAACTACGGAAAAATTTGCTGCCACATTTAGAAACGCTTCAGCAAAGACCTTGGAAAAAGCAAAGGTGACGTGTGATTACCTGGGGCCCCGGGAACCTGAGGTGAAGGCGGGGAACGAGCAGACAGCAAACAGCTTCCGCTGCTTCTGACTCCAGCCACTACTGCAAGTACAGCTTCCCTGGAATTTCATGGCCAGTGCGTCTCTTCCGAGCTCAAGGGGTGAACAAACAGGTACTCTGAGATTTATTTCCTTTGTACTTCAGGAATCAGAAGTTCTCCGTGAGGAACTAGAGTCCAAGGGCACATCTAAAAATGGTCCTTCTTTCCACTTGCCACTCTCTCCACGCTCTTCTCCTTCCAGTGGGATGCAGGTGCTGCTCCCCAGAGGCAACAAAACTGTCTTTCAATTCAGTACAAAACCTGCCTGAAAAGACCAGGACACCGGGAGCCAGCAGCAATTCCTTAGTGTTTCTGCTCACAGCCATTTTTCCTCCTGCTTTTCTCCACAGGGGCTTTTCTGCCAAGGTAATTCCTGTAWSATTTTATCTTGACAAATGGTTTAGAAAGTTGAGTTTCTTGAGAACTTTTTGATCCTGACTTTTCCAGTGCTGYGCTTGCCACGATCCTTTGGACAACCTAACTCCACATCCGAKTCAGGGAAYGCCAACTTAGCCCTGRGCTGGGAAACAAAAGACAACAAACATTTAAAAATCGTCCCTGCCTTGAGGGTGTTCAGGCCTGGGAGAAAGCCTTTCCCACCACTCTCTTGGCCTTTTCTCAGTCTGACTAACTCTGGAAATGTGCATCCAAACCAGAGTTACAGAGATCGGGGCGTGTTCTGCACCCCGAACACCACGGCACTCAGCACCGGGAGCCTGGAGATGCTCTGGATGGCAATTTACAGCCTCGGTGAACCCTGCATAGTAAAGTCAAGTGGTTTTTCCTGCTCTGAGAGAGGAAAACACACGACAGCGAGGGCCATCCCAGCTGACCTGGCCCTCGTGGGCGGCTGCGTTGCTGAACAGGATAATCCATTGGTTCTTGCTCTGCTACTGTAAAATACAACAAACCCTGTGGTTCTGGCGTTTAAAAGCTACTTTGAGGTCAGCAGAAAGGTCTCTGGCTAGGACAATTCACTGAATTTGGCAGATCCCAAAATCTGTTTCCAAGTGCATAAAAACCTACACCTACACAAAAGTGCCAAGCACGCTGGAGTTAAAGGTGCTTCAGGCACAGGTTCCCTGAACTGCAGGGAAATTATCCCGAGTTTGGCTTTGGGCCGCTCCCACTGCATGCTGTGTTTTCTGGACCAGCCATCCTGCCTGGGAAGGCCAGGGGCTTTGGAGCCCCTCTGGAAACCCCCGGTCCCCTTGCCAGTGAGAAAATACACTGTCACTGCCTGCAGCCCTCACCCCAATTCGTGTCACTCGGTGGGTAGTTCCATGTGGAGACGTGGGTCAGTGGTGGCCTTGGCAGCGCTGGGACAGCAGCTGGACCCGATGGTCTCAAAGGGCTTTTCCAACCTCAGGGATTCCATGGGACATTCAGGGAAAGACCCAGCTGCACAGACAGGCACGGGAAGCTGTAACACACAGATTAGAACCGGAGCACTTTAGGGCATTGTTAAAAGAGTGCAGAGAGCAGGAAAACCATATACAGTCATACTATTTATCCTGCTCTGTGGTTTGCAAGTGAGGCATGAAAACCATTTCATTCTGATCTCGAGAGCTCCAAAGAAAATAACTATGAACTTGGCACTGAAGATGCCACTTTTCTGACGCTCGTGCCCCGGAACCATGGCCCAGCAGGTTTATGTGGGAATCTGAATTATTCGTGTAGTTCAAAAGCCGCACGCCCCCACAGCAATGCTTTGGGAACACAAAGTTTCCCATGTGCATTTTATAGTCCAAATTGTCTTTCCAGCACATTTCAAGACAGTTTAAATCAGAATGAGGTCACTTGGTGACAGCACAGCATTGTGGAGAGTCAGCGGCAGCAGGAGACTCACCGGACAATTCTCACTATGGACCCTGCATCTGCAGCATCCTCATTTCTCACAGATACTCAGTTCTGTCTCGAGGACTCCCATCAGGAAATGCATCGCTGTTCTCGGAAGCAAATCCCCAAGGCGATTCCTAATCCCTGCAAACAGCAGTAATACCGAGGACAGCTGCTGTCACAGGAAAAAAAGACGGTTGTTGTGATGAGACACCTTTACCTGTGAGGGCTTCAGTTTCTATCTACCGTGCCTAAGCAGCTCTGCCTCGGTACCGTTCGGCTGCTCTGAAACGCCTCTGGGATTTAACTCCGGCTCTTTGGATCTGCCTATCCCGTCTGCTCTGACAGGCAGCGCCGATAATACAGCAGGGGAATGAACACCTGAACAGGTATGGGCAAGGGCACGCCAAGGCCAGCAGGTTTTGTAGCACAGCTTCTTGTGCTTCAGTTCTTCCATTTTTTGGTACAGATTCACCGGAATTTAACCTCGTAAAAATCATCTGGCAACACTTACCATTAACCCAATGTTCCGATGCATCGCTGCACCACTGGGATTCCAGTTACTGTAAAAGCTGTGAGAAGCGGTGAACAAACAAGGACTTTACAGGGAAATCAGGGGCACCTGTTCAGCCAACAGCAGCTGCAATAAAGGTACTGAGCCAACACCTCACAAAAACTACATTAAAAGAAATGTCAACACCTTGGGAATCACTTCAGTGTTGAATTCTTAAAGCAAAAACCAAAAGGGATTTTCAAATGCTTGGGAAAAGTCCAGCCCAAGGAGAAATCCTGCRCCGTTCGGAAATTTGGAAGGCTGAAGCCCACTTGCGTCCAGGGGTGCCTGCAGGCGAATGACAGCCCTTTTCCACAGGAAGGAAAACTCAGCAGCCTTGTGTCGCGAGGTCAGTTCGGAAGGCGCGTCCGGGAGTCCAAGGCCAGCCAGAGCCCCAGTCCCTGACAGCTTTGGTCTGTGAGAAATCCTGCGGCGCTGGGAATTTTTCTTAACCCTAACCCTAGGCTGCGCCTTGAACCCAGCGTAAGATGGGGGATTTCCAGGTCAGAACTGTTCGGGAGCAGCGATATTCTGGCCTTTCTCAGATGGCCTTGGTAGGCCGTTTCCAGCCCCAGTGTTCCTGGGGCTGTAGGCCCTCTGGGTCCCTCAACCCTATCCCTTACCCCTAACCACTACCTTAACGACTACCCCTATGCACTACTTAACTACTACTCCTAATCACTACCCCTACCCACTACTTAAACCCCACCCAAGTATATAATGGCAAAACACACCTGGACAGCGAGCCATACAAGTACAGGGAATTACGATGCAATGCACATTACAGAACAAAAAAAGCAATACAAACTGATATACAAAGCTATAACCAACACAAGGCCATACGACACTACAAAGATTCACATACGGAGCAATACATGGAAATGCAGCAGTGAACTCAAGTACAGAACAATATATGGCAATACAAACAAAGTACAGATCAACACAATGCAATACAAAAGCAAATTGCTTTGCTTCAAAATTTATTAAATTATGTTTTAATGTTACATCAGAGGCAACCTGAAATACAAAACCCTTAAACATAAAAGGCAAGACTCACTCACCACACACACCTCCTCCAGCTTACAAAGAAACCCACCCTCATTCTTGGCATAAGCACTGTGACACTCCTACCACCACAGTCCATGGCCTCGTCCTTGCAGCCGCTCCTTGGGAAGATCATTCCTGAGGGCTTAAAAAAAAAAAAAATCGTGCTGCCTGACGAAACCCCAGCCCCAGCACGACCTGCACCCAAACCTTGGAGACGAACGTCACTTTGCAGAGTGGCCAGAACCAGGGAAAGGAAATTTTAAAAATGTTTGAAAAATCTGAAAGACAAAAGCACACAAAGTTAGACCCATGGGTCACACGTACACCTCCTTCAGCTTACGTGCAAACCCACCCTCACTCTTGACCCGAGCACTTCACTACCCTCCTCACGCGATAGGCCGTTGACCCTCAGCAGCAGCTTTATGGAGCCTCCAAAAAACAAAATCACCCTGCCTGACAAAAAACCCAGCCCCGGCACAGCCTGCGCCAGAACCTTGGCAACAAATGTCACCTTGCAGAGTGGCTGGGATCAGGGAAATAAACACCCAGCCAGGGGGAAAAAAAAAATCCCCAGCTGGGTTTTTTTTATTCTGAATTGAAAAAACAAACTAATAGCTATACACGAAAAGCAACCTGCAAGACTAAAGGAATATGTACAAAGTTATACACATTCGCTCTGTAACACTCATTCAACATCCACTGACTGCAGCCCTCACTCAAAGACTCTATTGAAGAAGATGCTTCATCACATCTTGCTCCCACACCTCCTTCCCTTTGAACCGTATTCCGTTCCATTCCGGGAAAACGGGTACCATCATTCACTGCAGGGATCTGAATCCGCTTCTGGCGCCTGCAAAACACAACAGGAGGGACTCTACAGCCAACCATCCGAGAGCTAGGACTTATCCCCAAACCCAGCCTGTACATTTTCTGCCCAAAAATCCATATAAAATGAATGAACCATAGAGAGTTATTGCTATTCTACCTAGCGGTGACTCAACATTCCAGGGCAGGGCAGCTCTAAGTATGATACACACAGATGCCCATCGCACCGAATACGAGCAAACGTGACGCGCTGACCTAAGGGAACTTTCCGCAAGAACAATTCCCAGAACCAATACGCTGCCAGGCAATGTGACCTACGGAACTGTGACGGTCATGTGAGGAGGCTGTAAGAGAGCTCCAGATAGAAGTGAAACGTAATGGGCCATTGCAAGAAGGTACTGCCAAAACCGAGAAGGAGGGTGCGTGCGTGAGAACTTTCTCCGCGCTTCTTCTGGCCTCAAGAAGTAAGAACGTAAAGATGCCAGAATAAGTCCAATGGAGGAAAATACACAATTACAGACCACAGCTGCCGATGCAGCCTGGAACAGTGTCACTAAAGCAGACTGGCGAAAAATCTCAGACGTGTGAGGCAGACACACGCGTGCTATGCGTGAAAAGAGGCACGTGAGGGGCGCTAGGTCGATGAGCACGAACATTCGAAATCCGGGTGATGGCACCTGAAACCCATGACATGCTACTTGGGCAAAAAGAGCTACCATGACATCAAGATGTGAGGAAGGCCTATGACAGGGATTTAGCAGCACATCGGCCACCTGCTGACGTCCTACGGCACCCCCGACCCCGCCCGCCTCATCCCCGGCACCGCCCCCGGCACCGCCCCCGGCGCTCCCGCCGCATCCCAGGCACGCCCCCGGCATCCCCGGCACGCCCCCGGCATCCCCGGTGCCTCCTCCGGCACCCCCGGCCCCGCCCACCACACGCCCGGCCCTCCGCGCACGCGCACCGAGACCGGACGCGCTGTGACGCCACCGCCGGAAGCGCCTCCCTGCGATCACTGCGTGGGGCTCGTGCGAGCGCTCGGTGCGGGTGCCGGCCATGAGCAAGCGCAAAGCTCCCCAGGAGAGCCCCAACGAGGGCATCACCGATTTCCTCACCGGTAGGTGTGTGCGCTGGGTCGGTTCCGTGGGTGGGAAGGGCCGCGGGCTAGCTGCTCTCACCGCGGTTCTCCTGCAGAACTGGCCAACTACGAGCGCAACGTGAACCGGGCCATCCACAAGTACAACGCGTACAGGTACCGCCTCCCTCCCGCCGCGCCTCCGTCCCGGGTCCCGGGCCGTTCGGGCCCTGACCGGCACTGTTCCGCAGGAAAGCGGCCTCGGTCATTTCTCGGTATCCGAGCAAGATACGGAGCGGTGCTGAAGCCAAGAAGCTGGTAGGTGCTCGTGCCCGGGTTGTCGGAGAGAGGACGTGGGCAGCCGGAGCGGGGACGAGGTGCCGGCGGTTCCTGGGAAGCGTGGGGGCAGCCCTGCCTCTGCCAGCGCCTCTTTCCAGTACTCGAGTTAGAGTTCGGGGACGGGGCCGAGATGTGGCCACTGTGGGGGTTTCAGAGCTGGAACTGAGGACCCCATCTGAGTCTCCGCCTGTAAAAATATCTTTCTCCTTTGCTCTGTTACTGCTTTGTTAATTCAGAGATCTTGAGCAGTAAGAATCAAAGCCTTGTTCAAGATTATTGCTTTGAGGAAACTTGATATAGCGGTTGAATTACAGTGTTTATTCTGCTTGGGTTGCTTGAAGGCTTGAATCTTTGTGCTCTTTTATGGTCCAATATTTTATTATGGTCTTGGGCGGCCCATAGTTCTTTCTGGACTCTAAGTTCTAGGGAGCGTTCCTTGCTTGCCACATGTAATGACTTTAAGTGATTTTGAAGTTAACTTGTTTGTACTCACCCCCCAATATTTAGGATGGAGTAGGTGCTAAAATAGCTGAGAAGATAGATGAGTTCTTATCCACTGGAAAACTACGCAAGTTGGAAAAGGTGGGTTTCTTTCCCTTGTTCTGTGTTTCTCAGTAGTTACTTTTCTTGATAACTTGCAAAGTAGCCTGCTTGCTTTGCACATTTCTGTTGTTGTCCCTGGAAAGACCGATGTCTTGGGAATGGTGAACACAGAGTGTATGGTAAGTAGAAATCAAGGATTGAGAAGCTCAGCCAAAGCCTCAAAACTGTCTGTTTATGAAAATATTTTAGCTTATAAAATCAGCATGTGCGGGTCTTCTGTCAGAAGTGAAATTCTGTCTCTAGAAGGCTGAGGACTTTGTGCTTTAGGCAGGCTGTTTGCCTTAGTGTGTGTAGTTAGGTGGTTTTCAGGCTAGTTCCACGTGGCATTATTGTGATACACCATACTACCCTTTGTACTGTTTTGCAGTGACTTAGGGTAAGCCTCCAAACCAGGGTCTGACTAAGCTGTTCTATCTTCTCAAGGTGGGTTTTTTTGTTTGTTTATTGCAAATGGAGTAAAGAAGGATTTGGTTTGTTTTTGTAGATTCGACAAGATGATACAAGTGCTTCTATCAATCTCCTGACACGAGTCACTGGCATTGGGTAAAAATTTCTTGGGGTGTTTTTTATTGGTTTTTTTTTTTCCCTTCTACTGTTTATTTGATAGACTTATGAGCAGAATTTGGGTGATTGCAAATAATGAAGAGAATGAGCCTGAACTGATGATGTCATGCCCACACTGACACACTGTAGTTGTGATTGCACAATCGACTGAGACAAAAGGGTATAGAATTGTCAATTACAGACTTTGTGGTACATCAGTGGAAGTGGAAAGCTCCTGTGTGCGAGCTGAGATGGGAAGGAGAGAGATGCTGGTCAAGAATGGAACCATGAAAGACCGACAAAAGTGGAAGTGAGAATCTGGCCCCAGGGTCGATGGTGCTTTGTCATGTTTTTGTAAAAGGAGGAGCAGAGCCTTGAAGCAGGCAACAAAACAAAAACAAGCAAACAGAAAAGCCCGTCAGGAGTCCGATGCAATGTTTGGAACCCTTGAGGTTGAGGGTAGGGAATGCAATCGTTCTCAAGTAATTCTGAGAAAAAATGTGCACAAAGTTTGAGGATATGCTGGGATTTGAGAATGCCTTTGAGAAATTGGCATGGGACGCAGAAGAAGGGATGCAGGAGGCTTGGGTGCTGTCCTGTCTCAGCCCAGTGGAAGTTGACTCTTGTGGTCTGAAATCTGGCAGGAGATGCAGGGAAGAGTAAGAAAGGAAGTAAATGGTGGGTCGAGATGCGACAATTCTGTTGTAACAGTTTTATTGAGGAAGTGGATTCAAAGTCTTCAAGGGTGGTGGAGCTGTAATCGTGGGATTTTGGAGTAGCTGGGAGAGTAGTTCCCCAGGAAGGGACTATGCTTCCGGGCTGGTGGTTTTTAGCGTTTTGAGATATTTAATGGGAATCTGGGTATAACATCCATTGAGTGCCCATCTTGCAGTTGAAACAGTATTCTTCCCCTGCAGATCACACGAAGTATTCTAATGGGAAACCATTAAAGAGGAAAAAGGTGCAGCCATTCACCGGAGTGTTGGGCTTCAGGCAAACTCTCTGGCCATACTGGAGCTGGGACTGCTTTGCTGTATTGTAGGTTGCAGACTGGAGCCTTGTCGGGTTTTTTGAAGTGCGAGTCCAAAGACACTTCTGTGTTGCTGCCTTAAGATGGTTCAGAGACTGATTGTGGTTAAAATATTTCTTATCATGCGTTTGGTATTATTGTCTGAAGCAATATTGCCTATTTGGTGTGATTTATTTCATTTTTTACAATTATACATCACTATAAAGTTATATGTGCTAAAAAATGTGCAGGCCAAGCTTTGTATCTCTCCTGACCAAAAGCATAAACTGAAAATGTGTGCGCTGAAAAGATGTAAGCGTCACAAACAACCTCAGTCTTGGCCTTTAAGAACCTAGACAGTTATAGTGAATTTGAATGTCCTATTCAGTGTTGCAAGATTCTTGCTGTTCCTGATGCCAGATTGCCTTGTCTCTTTGCAGTCCTGCGGCTGCGAGGAAGTTGGTGGAGGAAGGAATTAAGACTTTAGAAGGTAAGTGTAAGTTCAGGGCCTCGGTTCACACTCCAGTAATCTTTTTTTCTGTCGAGATGCCTCTTCTACAGTGTTCTGCTGCGGTAGCATATGTGTCTTAAGCTTTGAGGAAGGTGTGTAAGATGCTAAAGCTAGTACACAGGCTTATGTATGCATTACATACATATCCAGAGGGAAATACATGCAGGTTACATGGAAGACAAGAAGGATTTTGGCTCTTTGGTGGTCTATTAAGTCTTTCTCGGGAAATGCTCTGTGCATTTGTGGTCATTGTATCGGCTGTTGTGTGGGCACTTTGAAATTCCATACTTTGAGGTTGTATTCTCAATACATACTCTTTGCATGTGTCATCTTTGCGTTGATGGAAACTTACTGTAAGATTTTTGGTTCTCAGTTAACTATTTTGTTTGGGGTTTTTTTCTAGATCTAAGAAAAAATGAGCACAAGCTGACCCATCACCAGCGAATTGGGTTGAAGTAAGCTTTCTCGGGTGCAAGTGCTTGGCGTTTTTAATGACTCCTTCAGACACCAGAATGTAATGTAAGGTTACACAGACTGAGTAAGGTTCTCTTCTCTCTGTGCTCTACGTGCTTTTCAGCAGCTGTTTGCAGCTTTTGTTTCATTGGGGTTGAGAGGCCTAGTTTCTATTAGCTCATAGAGAATCACTTTAGCGAGGTCACGGTGATGTTTCTTCACGGTCTGCATAGAAGTGGCCCAGGCTATTTTTGTGTTATGTGCTGTGAACAAGGTAAGACCTTTACCTGTCTGAACTTGAGAATGCCGTGCAGAATGTTTGTCCCTCGGTATTCATCAGCTTGAATGCTGCTTGTTGAGTGTCTGTTCGGTGCGCTAGTTCTGCGAGAACTATAGCTCTGTTTGCCGGAAGCTGCAAGTGAACCAAATGAAGCCAATTGGTGTTTCACCTGGCCTCTTTTTCTCCACAGTCAAGCAGCGTGCTGACAATCTGATTTTTACAGTGGAAGGCAAATGTATCTGGAGCTGTATTTGACTTGGGAGCGTCCATTTAGCTCTTTCCAACATAGGTCACCTCTGACTATGGGTGAGGGACCTGTTCCTCCTGCTCGCTGGTGGGCTGAGTTTTGTCAGGAACCTTTTGTGCTTTCAGAGCGCTGTGTAAATATTAACCAGTTCGTTTTACGGTAATAAAACCCCAGCTTATAGCAGCTCTTCGTTTACAGTAGAAATACTGAAACCATCTTCTAGGCATTGTCAAACTTAACTTGCAGTTGTGAGTTTTTACTGTTGCCTTGCAAGATGTTTTCTAAGATATTTGATGAGAGTTGGGAGCTTTTTGTGGTGTGACAGTAATGTAAGTTGGTATTCTTTCCTCTGATATACATTTAATTGACTAAAATTTTAAGATGCTGCCCCTGCCACTCTTTCAGAGACTTTTATTTTTATACATGCAGATATTTTGAAGATTTTGAGAAAAGAATCCCAAGGGAAGAAATGCTGCAAATGCAGGTAAGAATCCCTTTCTTAAGGATGTGAGGTACCGATGGCCAGTGAATGACCGATACCTCTAAACACGCATCTTTGCTTTTTACATAGGAAATTGTACTGAAAGAGATAAAGAAGCTGGACCCAAACTATATTGCTACAGTCTGTGGCAGTTTTAGGCGAGGTTGGTACCCTGCAATCTTGTTATCTTTATTTTGGGATAATATGCAAGACATGTTACTATGTATGTTGTTCTTCTAGAGAAGAGTCTATGCTGGAACCTTTTCCTGTTAGTATTGTCTTGACTAGCTAGTTCAGTGATGAGACATCCGCATAAATCCTTGCTTCTCCACCCTGCCCCCGTGAAGAGTTGTATGTTCCGATGTGAATCGTTTGCTTTGTTTTTACGTTAACAACATTTGTGCTTCATTGCTATAGAGTACAGCCAGAAATTTTGGGCTATTTTCTTAGGAATGGCGAATATAAACTTTTTGATGAAAGAACAAGATCTCTCACTCTAAGATTTTTATTTTTTTTTTTGCTAATATCTAGAATAGTGACCATTTTCTACTAGAAAAACATGTTTACAAGAAGATGTTAGGTGGATGTTCACCAACATTAGTATACTTTGTCATACACAGAGGGATTTTTTCTTTGCTTCTTTCTTGCCTAGGTGCAGAGTCAAGCGGCGATATGGATGTTCTCCTAACCCATCCCAGTTTCACATCTGAATCATGCAAACAGGTGTGTTTCTCAGATGCTGTGGATCAATACTGTGCATTGCATATAGTCTCAGACTTGTATTGCAGCTTTTTGTGGTTTTGTATTTACTGTAATATTTAACTCGTCTCTCGGATCACCACATTTATTTTGAGGACTTCTCAGGTCTATGTATTACGTTGAGTTTCTCTTGCAGAACTGGTCAATATGCTTCTTATTACCTTTCTGTCCTTCCTTTTCCTGTCACGCACCTTCCTCCGTCCTCTTGAATTCATGTGCTTTTGTAATACGGAACTGTAAAGCTAGCTGGATTAACAGTAGACTGAGTATCTCTTTATGTAGCCATAATCATTGGGATGATAGGAAACCGTCCTGCTGCCCTTGTAATCTTTTGGGACTGACTCTGAAGGAGTATTAATGACAGTGTTTTCTTTCTTATGTTGCTTCTATAGACTCATTGCTTAAAAGCTGAATTAGAGTTGTCATTTCCAACTAAAAGCGATCTGAGTCGGGGGTATTGGTGGAAATTGCTCCTGTGTTGCACAACTGTAATTTTATTAGCTTTTTCTCAGTATTATTGTTATGTTTTTTCCCGTTTGGGTCAAATTTCGTGTAGAATAATACATATCATTATAATGCTGTCCTGTACTTATATAATCCTCTGTTTAGTAAATAGGTAAGCTATTCTTGTTATTTGTGAAGTAATTTCTTCTTCTGTGTTATCATTGTTCCTAGTCAAAACTTCTGCGTCAAGTTGTAGAACAACTGGAAAAAGTCCACTTTGTCACAGATATGCTGTCTAAAGGTGACACCAAATTCATGGTAAGAACTTTTTTGGTGGTGAAGGATGTTGTGGGGGGATTACTTTTCCTGACAGAAGCTAGGATAAATACAAGATACGTTGCTTAGATTGCTGGAATTGGGGGTGGTGGTGGTATTTGTTTGTTTGTTTAATTCTCCCCTTTGCACCTCATAAGAACTTCCCGCAGTTAACTCTTAGGGAATATCTTACGGTAAGATTTCAGTATTAGAAAGTGTACAGGTATTTATGTAGTTCTGAACCCCGCTGACATGACCTTCATCACATAATGTCAATTGTGTCTCTGTATTGCTGGATGCTTCCCAGAACCTCAGCACAACATCACTTCTTCAGTTGCACCAGTGACCACTTCTGTAACTGTGTCCTCAGGATCTTGGAAACATTTATCTTTGCTCTTAGACCTATGTTTACCTGTATTTGTCTAATAAATAGTATAATTTTGTCTCCTTTTGTGTCGGTTTTGCTGCAGAACAGATTTAATGGATAAACTACTAGACTCAGGGTATAATATGGATTATGTGGGATGCCTAAAGCAAGTAATGAATTACAGGAACATTAATTTTCTTAGATCCCATGCTGACAGTGCAGCTTTTTTTTTCTTCTCTTAACCTGTTGATATTTGTGCATACTGAAAAGCCTGATAATAATTAGGACAGAGAAATGAGGAGTCCTGTGATCCTTCCTGGTGCAATAAAAATTTAAGAAGCAGTTATATGCTACATTGAGCAACAGTTCTCGTAACAGTGTAAAATAGTGATTCACTGTATTCTGATATCCAGCTGTTCTAGTAAAATATTTAATCAGTTCAGCAGAAATTTAACTTTGTTTTGCAGGATGACTGAGGACTGCTTAGAGGTTGTTTAAGGGTGGGGAGGTAAAGATGGTTCTCAAATCTGTTTAACTTCATTTGAATTTCTTGCTTGCCTGCCTTCCTCACAGGGTGTCTGTCAGCTGCCAGATAAAGAAGATGGAACAGCCTATCCACATAGGAGAATTGATATCCGGTACACGCATCAAAAACAACCCCACCCAAGCCCCTACTTTAGTTGTCTGCTACAGAGTAGGCACTTGCATCAATTTCTGCATTCAGATCTCTGCTTCCATGTTCAGAACACGGCATTTACTAGGTTTCTAATTCCTACTGTGGAAGCCCCTGTACAACTGCCAGTAACTGCAAGAGGTTATTAGCAATAATGCTGTGTTTCAAATCATGACATTCTGTTGAGATTCAGAATTGCGTCCTATTTTATCATCCTGCTTTGACATTTGATTCTTGGCAGGAGCGCAAGCACCGTAACCAGATAGTGGCTGAACACCAGTAACTTCTGGGTAAAGGTAGATGTGCTGAATCTTTCTTTGATACGCAGTTCCTTTCACTCTTGCATCTGGCTTGTGGGAAAATTAAATGTACAGAGTTGCAGAATGTATACGCATAAATAGAAAGTAAACCTGCAAGTATCTGAATGACTGAATTCTAAATGGCTTGTAACTTTTTTGTTATATATTTGTTCTAAGTCTGCCCTTCCGCTTCTTATTCTAGGCTTATCCCGAAAGATCAGTATTACTGTGGTGTACTGTATTTCACAGGAAGTGATATATTCAATAAGAACATGAGAACTCACGCTCTGGAAATGGGCTTCACAATCAATGAATATGCAATACGTCGCTTGGGTGTCACTGGTTAGTCTGGGCCTTTGCACAGGGTATTCTTTCTAGTTACACACTTTGTGTGATCTCCTTCAATTGGTTGCAGTGTTTTGGAAATACTTCTGATAAATGCTATAGTTTGTGAGATTTTTCACAGTGTCCTTTTTGGTATTGGGCACCATTACAGCAAGAAGTGGCAGCCTGCTTACGTACAGGCAGCACTGAGGCACAGTTACCTCTTTGGGCCACTTAATCTACTTAAAGTCTTACTGATGTAAAGATTGTTTTTTCTGTGTCATGCACAGCACGTATGTGGTTTCCTACTCTTTTCACAGGGTATGTCACGTCCTTCAGTTGCTTTGTTTTAGAGGAGAGATGACTATATATACCCGCACACAATTATAAATGTATTTAACTGCGTGACCACGTGGCCCCAGAGTTAATTCATTACCTTATTTCTTTTGACACTAATAAGAATCAGTACGTAAATGCTGTATCAAAAGTTCGGGAAGGGTGGGCAGGTCGTTCTGGGTGGTTTTTTTAAGTCTTCCACTTAACAGCAGTTTTGTCTTAATCTTGCAATGCATTTGGCATTTCTGAATGGTACAGACCTTCCACCTTTCAAATAGCCTGTGTCATTTGCTTGCAGGAGTTGCTGGAGAGGCCCTGCCAGTAGAATGCGAAAAAGACATCTTTGACTATATCCAGTGGAAATACCGAGAGCCAAAGGATCGGAGTGAATAACTAACTGCTTGTCTAGGTTTGTAGCCTAGAGAGATGTTTTCATAGCTTCTTACGAACATACGAAAGTGCATAGTCTCACTTTGGAGGTTGCTGGAAAAACTGTATATTACTGGTGTTTAAAGCAAGTCCGTGGCCCTGGTACGGAATGTGTAGTGAAGATAAATCCTGTAAGATTTCATTTTCGTATGGTCATAGAATAATTGGGGTTGGTAGGCACCGTTAAATGTCATGTAGTCCAGTCCCCCTGCAGTGAGCATGGACATCTTTGACTAGGTAAGATTGCTTAGAGCCCAGTTCAATCTGAGCTTGAATGTTTCCAGGGATGGGGCATCCAGCACCTCTCTTTGTATCTTATATATATGTAGATCCCAGAATGAGAAAGCGAGCTATAACATCAAGTACTCCTAAAGAGTACCATTTTCAAGTACTGCCTGTGTCTTCTTGTATCTGTGTTAAGTGTCTTGGTACAGTGCTGAAGCTCATGATGAGCTGTTTCTGTGTACTTCTAAAATCTTTCAGTATGGGCTATATGCTAAGGTGGCCATTCTCCTGTTGCATGTTACCGGTGGGTTTTGTATGGACTATTGATTGCAGTGCTCTGTATTTTGTTCAACTTGTTCAGCTTGGTCTGATCAATTGATGCATTTCTGCCACTCTTGTAGATTCAATCTGCCCTTTTTTATATGCAAGCCTGTCAAATCTTATTTTATACCTCCTCTTTATTTGTTGGGAAAGGTAATGAGTATTTTGGATGTGAAGTCTCTTCAAGAATGCATTACTAGTTGTATTTGGGGCAGGGATTCTGTTGGTTAACTTAAAACTTTTCTAAGCAGTAAACTACTAGCTTCGGTGTGTTACAGAGCATGAGTATGGAATGTATTGCTGCTACTGTATTTGAATACCTTGTAGCAGTAAGGTAACCGTATTACAGAATTGCAAGCTTGAAAAGATGAGACTTAGCAGTAAGAGAACCATTTTACAGAACTGACAGGTTGAAAAGATGAGACTGTTTTGGACATACTCAAATTGACTTGCTAATTATATAACTCTTCTCTTGGTTTCTTAATGGTTAGGTTCTCTATTTGCGTTTATGAGGGCAGAGCAGATTTTGTATTGTCAGACTACTTAACCTGACCTGAATCATAAACCAAAGACAGACATAATACTATATCTTATTTTTATCTGACTTAAGCCTGTGGAACAATTACATTTTTAACTTGTTCTTATACAAGGAGAATTGATCAATCTTAGTTATGGAGGTTATAGGCTGATGCTCTTGCTTATCCCTTTATTTTCTTGCGTTCTTCTTATTGGAAGTTTTAATTATTTTCTGGGAATGTTGCCCAGTGCTAATGCATGAAGTATACTATGTAAGGTAACTAGAAGTTAACTTGGTACTAGGTGATGTCTTTTGATGCCTCAGAGTAAAAATATATATAGCTGATATATTTAGTATTTTCTTCAATAATCAGGAATAAACAAATTGAATATTTCCTCATGAATGTGTAATGCTGTTTGATTATTGTTTTATTAGTTGTAATTTTAAGAGATCAAAAAGCAGTAACACAAGTTCACCATGTTTACAAACGTTTCCCAGGCAGCACGCAGCATTACACTGATGCATTCTCCATCATCTTCAACAGGTAGCCCAGACTACTTTGTCTTGGGCCTTGAGGCAGAAATCGCTGGCTTTGCAGTCTCTCTCCATAATACTGTGAATTCTTCTATTTGCTTGCTTGGTTTTTTGTGAACTATATAAATATACAATGTGGGGTTTTTTCCCCTGTCCTTTCTCCCCTCACTCCCTATATCTCAGTTCACTGGTTTTTCTTCTGGACTGCTTTACTAGACTGCAGGATGTCTGGTAATCACGGGAGGCAATAGCTGTGACCCTTGTGCTTATCACAGGGTCTCTGTGTAATTGGGCAAGTACTATACCCTTGTTTGGGCATAGACAACCATATTTATGTGCAGAACAACAGTTGGGCTTTGTCAACAACACTGGCTGCCCCATTCTGTCAGTGTTTGCTTTTGTCCCAGTTGCCAAGTCTTACTTGAAGACTGGGTGGGCCTGTCTCCTTCCCTCGACTCAGGGCTATAGTGGCCCTAACTAAGGGATTTGCCTGAGCAGTAGTTCAAAACGGAGATGACAATGAGTTAAGGTGGTTTGTTTGTAAGGTGGGTGAAGGATTTGAGAGGACCTTTAGCGCGTGCTGGAGTCTCGCACCGACTCTGGCTGGGTGAGGCAGGGCTGCCCTGCAGCTCCCTGAGCGCGGGGCCTGCGGCACTGAATACCTGGCGCTCGGCCTCCTCCGTCCGTCACAAGCACAACCTTGTATCGGCCGCCGAGACCGGAGGCGGCTCGGGCCGCAGTGCCGCTTTTCGTCGCACCCGGAGGCGGCCGAGGCGCGCTCCCGCGAGGCCGCCATGCCTAGAGGGCGCGCGGGGCGGGGCCGCGCGGCGGCGGCCGGCCCAGATGGGCGGGGCCGGGGCGCGTGCGCAGCGGCGGCGCCGCGCATGCGGACGTGGGGGCGCCGAGAGCCGTACCGGAGGTAGCGCGGGCGGCAGGTAGAGGCGCGGCGGGGCCGGGGCCGCGCCGGGGGCCGGGGCCCGGGGCCGCGCCGGGTCTGGTCTGGTCGGGTCGCGTCCCGCGGCGATGTCCGGCCGGAGCGCGGTGGTGTCCTTACCGAGACCAGGGCGGGCGTCCCCCGAGTCACCTTGCAGCGGCGGGGCGGGGCCAGAGCCCCGAGGGGGCGCCGGCCGCTCGCTCCGGCGGCGCTCCCTCGTCCTCAGGCCTACGGCCTGCCGGAAGGGCGGCCCCGACACACGGGCCGGCTCTGCGACCGGGCGGCCGTGGGTCTTGCGGCTGCGACCGAGCGTTCCCACGGCGCCGGCATTTCGCCAGGGAGAGGAAGAGGCGCCGGAGCGCGCCCGCTCCGTTACCCGTTGCGTAACGCGGGCAGTGCCGGGGCGGGAGCGGCGCTCGCGCAGCCGCCGCCGCCGCTCCGGCTCCGCCGCCAAAGTGCGCGACGGCGGTCAGGGGCCGGGGCCCGCCGCATCCGCCAGGAAACACGAAGCTGGCCTCACGGTTATTTCTTGGGCACGGTTTCTTCGGGGGCTGGTTTTTTTGTTTTTTTTTTTTTACAGTTATTCCACAGACCGATGCGTGTATTCTTGTGTTTCTTTTCCCATTTCACACTGTGTTTTGTCGGCTGTTGCCATTGCATCTGGTTGATTCGAATTCAAATTTAGTGTTAAGAGTTGTGAAGCTGTGAGCTCAGTTCCTCTAGACAATTCTGGCGTGCAAGTAGAGCTGCTTGTTGTTAGCAAAGAATTTATGTGTTTCAGTATGGGCTAACCTCGAGAATCTTTTTTTTAATGCTGTTTAAATGCTTGCACAAAATTTAACGTACACATTTTAACACATAGAACACGGAAAATATAGTTGTATAGTGTAAAGAAAGAAGACATGTTAGGGGAGTGAACAGGCTCAATTTTCAAGAGGTCTCAATAGCCTTATGAAAATGAGATGTAAACAGAACAGGTTGTCACCCAGAACGGTGAGATTTAGGTTGAGGAGGTTCTKAACAGGATGGTAAAGTCCTCCTTTACTTGAAATGTTTTCAGCGAAAGTGGCGTGAAGGGTCCCAAGACTACTCAGCACTGTTGCCATTTGTCTCTCTAAAGCTCATACCCATCTGTGCAGGGAGGCRGAAAAGACTCGAGAGACAGCTGGCAAAGCATGAAAGAGGTAGAGGGGGGTGGTATGTTTACAGAAACAGGGGTGAGGGATTATTATTTAAGCTCTTGTTTGATGTAAAATCTCAATGTAATTTGAAAGTTAGAGTAGACTGATCTCTTTCAAACTCTGAATTGGTCAGTCCCAACCTCCCAAAGTGTGTTACGGCTTACCACCAAACATTGTGAAGCTGACAGGTTTTGTGGTGTAGAGGCCGTCTACAAATCCATGATTATGGAGTGTTCTGTAATGTTTCCGTGGGCTCCAGATCCTCTAAACCCACTGCTATGTATAGAACCTTAGAATATCCTGAATTGGAAGGAACCCACAAGGATCATTGAGCCTGTATACTGATAGATATGTAGTGCAGGTTAGTTTTTAAGTCACTGAACAGAGTGTTTGTCTGCTATGTGATATAAATTGCCCAACTGCTTCATTTTTGGAAGGGCTAGCTTGCCTGAAAGCAGGACAGTAGTGTTGCATTTGTGACAGGGAAACGGAGTACACCAGTAAGCAACTAAAATGGTGGAAGACTTTAGGACTTCCATGTTTTGCTTGCATTATTACTTTTTAGATTAGTCTTTCGGTCTGGTATAAACAAATGGGCGATCAGGGATTTCTGGTGTTTGGTGTTGCAGAGAGGAATATGAACAAATGTATCAACAGTAGGAATGGCAAAGAATTGCCTTTCAAATCAAATGAAAGGAGCATCTTTGATGGCTTTTCTCTTGTGGAGCAGGTGTGCCTTTACATTTTTGCGAACTTATTCTAGAAGAGGAAGACTAGTTTACTCCGAGGGAAGAGTTTTCCTGCTTCTTTACCGTGGATTTTCTGATGCAAAAATCCCTAAATTGTGGTAACTAACAAAATACAACATGTAAGCTGCAATATTACATCCCTGTCCTTTTGAGCTTTGTCATCCAAAGTAGCTGTAACGGTATTAGGAAATGTACCCATATTCACAAATTTAGTTTTTGCTGTTCTGTGTGTACAGTGCAGAAATACTCACTGATGGCTACTGGACAGTGTACAGAGATCTCTCTTATATTTCTCACATCTCTGAAAAAGCTTTCTACGAAGTCACAAGTGCAGGCGGAAATGAGATCTGTTTTCCTTCGGGATTGTTAAGTGGTTTGCCGCTTGGGGTCTCTTTCAGAATGGGTCCTGTCACGAAAGCAATGTTTGCTCGTTACCAGGACAGCAATAAGGCTCCCATTAGTTCTTTTTGCGATGAAAGAATGTGAGGCCGGCATACGTAGTTGAATGTAATACCTGGGGTTCAGTGATTCCAGATAATGGATTGGCTTTCACAACTTATTTGAATCGAAGCTTGTTTGTTCCTGACAATGCAAGGATGACTTCGATGAACATTCTTCAGAGATCTGACAGCTCTGTATTGGTGATGTACTCAGAGACTACTAATCATAGACACTTATAAATGCTTCGGATATAGTTTAGATTTTATGCTGTTACAGCTAAGATTCTTAGAGCTTCCTGTATATTTCAGATCCAATGGCTGTCCCACCGTCATACAGTGACTTGGGAAAGTCTGCCAGGGATGTATTCAACAAGGGATATGGTAAGTAAGATGATTATGGTTTGATCACCTTTCATATTTTTTCCTTAGGCATCTTGAAAATGCCAGTAAGGACATGAATACCTCAGAGATCCCCTAATACCTTATGGCAGGAAATCAGAAGAAGCCTGGAACATCTGGCCCCTTCTGATTCTGAACTTTGGACATGTATCATGAAAGTACTGCAGTGGCAAAGAGTGCAAGGGGAAGGTTACAAGTTTGACTTTAAGATGCACTCCAGAACAGTCTCTGAAAAATGCTGCACCCTTTTTTTACCTTCCAATTCTTCCATTTATAGTCATTAAATCGGTGAAAATAGTGTCGATTGCCATACAAGACCATATGTGGCAATAAACAGGTTCCCGAGGCAGTGATCTTTATGTTAAGTGGAATAGCCTATTGTTAAAGCTAGAGTGCAACTACTTTCATAATATTTGCATTCATCCCTTTTCTGGGAGCAATACTAGAAAGTGTTGACTTTTTTTAATCTGATTTTGTGTGTAATAAGGATTGCATTTGTATTCCAAATCCATAAAACTAAATAGCACTGTGGTCTGGTCTCTGCTACCCTGGCGTTCAGGCTTTGTTAAAATTCAACTCAAGTTCCCTGCTTTAGTGTTAGTTACTTCAAGCTTTTCTACCCTGAGCACGGGCCAAGTATTTCCCTAGATTCAGAGCAGGAAGAAAAGGAAGAAAGCAATAGTACTTCTGTATATGGCACCGATTGAAGTAAGTTGAAGCATATTTTTTGGGGGAGCGGAGGAAAAGAAAAATTTCCTGCCCTGCAATCAGAAATACAAATGTAAATTGAGTAAATCAGAAGAGATGGTTAACTGTATTGATGGGTCTCAGACTGCAAGTAGCTACAGAAGGTGGAGATACTTGATGATTGGTGTCTGTTATGTCTATAAATTATGAGGCCACTCACTTCGAGTTGTCAAAATTCCTTCAATCATTCCTCTCATAATTCTCATAACCTTCGGTATGATCAGCAACTGTTGAAACATGATAATAGGCTGTTTCAGGTCGGTGTACCCTACCTGGCATACTTTGGTTATGTTGGAAGTAAGCCTTGCTTGTATATTGCAGTGAAACAGGCGCTGTGTGCTGTTTTATTTTCAGGATTTGGAATGGTCAAGTTAGAGTTGAAGACCAAGTCTTCCAGTGGGGTGGTAAGTACTGGGGGCTTTCCACATCACCAGCATGGCAATGGAAGGACAAAGTCCTGAACTGGTAACAAGTAATAACTTGCTAGCAGGTGTTGCTTTTCTCTTTCATTTCTCATTTTAAAACTTGTAACTGACTGAGATATTTCTACAACAGCATGTAGCTGACGTAGCAGTATTTCTTTTCCTGTGGCTTGCAAGAATTTTCACACATTTTGTTGTTACTTTCCTCCCTGTTCGCATTGACACATCCCAAACATGAGTTTCTTCACCTTACATAGTTCTCATTTCTACTTACGAGTGCAACTGAGTTTCCCTGCTGTTACTGGTTTTCGTAGGATATACAAAAGGTCAAGGGCAAATAAGCACCAGAGTTTAGCCTAACTGTGTTTTCATTCATTTCCACGGTGCTTAAAATTCAAGACTTAATTAAAACTGAAAACAGTCCTTCTGAAGTACCCTATATATAGAATTTCAGAGCTTAAGTAAGCTATAGYGTTGCAAGTTACTAGAATATTCTATGATCCCCACTTTAATGATGGAGAAGTGGAGCTTCCTGACACTTTCACAGGAGGACTGGCAAAACCAGGAATGGGTGTCATAATTTGGATCTGTAACTACAGGCATACATTGTTTACTAGATAATACTTTTCTTACGCTCGCTCGGAGTTCTGCACGTCTTACCCCACTCAATGCTGTTCTGATTGATGAGCTGCTTTTCAGCCTACTTCATAACCATGTTTGCCTTAGCTCCCTCCTTCTCTTGCATTCTTGTCATGCAAATGGTGTAAGTCCTTACTTTTGTATTGCTGTTTTCTGTCTCAGTTGAGCTTTTGGTGATTACTTGCCTCGTGCACCAGGAACGTGTAGGCATGAGGAACTATATGGTCTCCATACTGTGGCTGCCGCCACTTACTGACGTCTCTTGATAGGCAGTTTTCCTGGCTGGAAGTTTTGATTCTCAAATAATATGCTATTAGTTAATTGTGCTGTCATCTGACTGTGATGGAACGTGAACAACTGTATTAAGTTCTAAAATGGGCTTTTTCTTTTCCATGCAATTTTCACTGGATGTTTATCCAGCTGGTAAGAATAGTGGCTGTTTTGACATGTTGGCTCTTTATTGCTGTGTCTGGCGAGGCTTTCTGTGCTGCATACTGTCATTTGTAAACTGTTTTTTAGTCGTGTTATTAGCCATGTTGTGCAGTTTGACTGTGTCCATAGCTCTAAATCTGCTGTATGATCCACGTATGTAAAGCCATTTGCAATCTTTGTCCAACAATCCACAACAAGAACACTCTAAAAACAGCAAGAGGCAAAACAAGATAGATATGGTATTGGTACAGTTGTCTGTTGCTTCAGGTTTTGAGCTCGTTAGTGTTTCTGATGAGGATTCTGATGCAACAAAATAGAGTTTTGGGGATGGAGATGAAGTTAGGAACAAAGGGTGAGATCTAACTCGTACATGGGTACTAATAATCTAATACTAAAACTCTGATTGTTATGGTGCAGAAACGTTTGGGTGTTTTTCCTGTGGACTTAGAAAACAGCAGTGATACCTAAGTGGACTTAGAAAACAACAATAGTGTCTGTTGATTATATTTTATTCGTAGATTGCAAGTGGTTTTGCCTACTAAGTGCATGGCATTCCTGTAGATGCCAGGCACCATAAACTAAAAGGACAATGAGAAGCTAAGCTTGACTGCTGATGCAGACTGGCGTGTGACATGGAGCTAGAATGAGTTTGATTTTTCAGCTACAAAAAATCCAAGAAATGCTTCTACGCAGGATGGTTCGGTGAGACGCTCTGGTTTACGCAAATAAAGACTGATGGCAGCAGACTGCTGACTGTGTGGCTTCTGCTTCCAGGAACAGATTGAGTTTTTGACACCTGACAAAATCTTTTGGCTTTTGATCATATGACAGTGCGGGGGTTTTTATTTGCTTTGGCCTTGAGACAAATGCTTACAATCTGTCCTTTGCTTGATCTGAGAAAGAAACCAAGCTTTTTTAATCAGTTACCTGCTCTAAGATTAGAAGAAAATTACTTCTGAATTCTGATGCAGATTTGAGATGTCTTTGCACTGAATTTGTGGTAGTGACATTAGAACACTGTATAGCAATTACATCTTAAAGGGTAGTCTTAACACATCCTGACTTCTGTCACATGGTCTTGTTAGCTGGCTAGATGTGTTAGAATAACTGCTGTGCTGTTGCAGTAGTGCATTGCCTTAAGTGTGTTTCCCCCCCCCCCAGCAGCATCCCCTACCACCCCAAACTGTGTGTAGGCAATGTTACCTGGCTCCCTAACATTTTGCAACCATTTGAAGAGAGTCTTTGTATCCTTGGATGCTCTGCGAAGTCCAGAATTGTAAAAGTAATGTATACAGCATCCAGGAATACAATCCTGGAATGAGAAGGATCTCGAAAGTCAGGGTTCCAAAGCCTGGATATGTTGGCAATGGATACTGCCATCTCTTAAGCACTGTATCTTTCAATATTTAAACTTAAGAGAGACATAACTTGGAAATGTAATGACAGATTATTTATCTTTCTTCAAGGAAAATACTTGAGAGATGAGGATAACAAATGAGAGCAGTTCTCGGATGCTTCT
This sequence comes from Amblyornis subalaris, assembly GCA_018881555.1. Lineage (NCBI taxonomy): Eukaryota > Metazoa > Chordata > Aves > Passeriformes > Ptilonorhynchidae > Amblyornis > Amblyornis subalaris. Next base: position 26,912 of record JACAXG010000228.1, read on the forward strand.
TAAAACCTAACTCATACACCTTGAGCTTACTACTACAGCAATATGCCTACTCACTGCTTAATACTCAGTTGTGCATGAAACTCTGAGTAGAGTACCTCTTGAGTTATTCCAGGAGAGATGTATATTGACACTTCAAGTCCCCTAAATAACAGGAAGCTCTGATGTGTGGAGGACTGGCCGAGCATGTTACAAAATACATATTGTACAAAATTCAAAGTTGTTGGTTCCGTTACACTACTCAGTGAAGGACCAGCCTGACAGAGAGATGTCAGGGTGCTGTGGGGGTCAGGTTACTTTCTGATACTGTAAAAGAGAAAAGGTCTACAATTTTAATGTGCCTTAGGAAGGGTGACTTAGCTTCTGAAGTGGAGTTCCTGGCTGAGGAAATGAAAGAGAAGTTGTGGGGGAAAGTCATCACCACAGTATATGAAGAGTCTAAGTGACAATAGCACAAAGGGTAGGGGGAACCACAGTGTTAGGGTGCAGTAGTTGGTGTGAAAAGCATCGGTTCTCCACAAAACACTTCCACTGCTGAAACATGGGAGAAAACAAATAATTACAATGAAGAAAACCACGAGACGTTTGGAGAAATGTGATCAAAAAACCCTTTTTTTTCTTTTTGCTATTCATCTAAAAGCGTAAGTTGGATGTAGGATTGCTTTTTCATCCACAATTGGGACAGTACTAGTAAGATGATAAAGGGAATTAGAGGAGATTGTGAGGAAGAATCCAGGAATATATGCAGCTTTGTATCCCAAGCAAGTATCTTTTTGTATGTGGGTATGGATTCATGTGAAGGGACAGGGCAAATTATGGAATGTTGAAATAACTCCCACTTTGGCAAAAAAAAGTCAAAAAAAGGATTTTTGGACAGAGAAGTCAGGGAAAAAGTACAGTAATGTTAGGATGGTGGGGAGCAAGTAATCAAACCCCAGCAATGAAAAGTAAATGAAAGTGTCAGGTCTGTGTGTAATAGGGCTTTTTCCAACCTGGGCAAGTTCCAAGGCTCTGTCAGTACACCTCAATAAAAGAAATATTCAGAACAGAGATGCCACATGGACTAGCATTTTGTGATGCAAAAACAATTATTTTAGGTGGGATCAGGGAAGAGGAGGACGATGATTTTGAGGGTTCTGTCAAAAGGCCTAAGGGTAGCAATTGCGAGTGCTGGCACTTGACAAGTGGAAAAACTGAATGTAATTAAGTATCACAAGTGCTGAAACTCATGACCCTGTGATTAGCTCGGTCGATAAGAGCATAGTGCTGATAACGCCAGCGTCGCGGGTTCAATCTCCGTATGGGCCATTCACGGAAGAATTGGATTCGATGATCCTTCTGGGTCCCTTCCAACTCAAGATTGTTTTGTGATTCTGTGATACTATGCTCTTGACAGGAATTCAGTGCAACTGGTTCTTCCAACACGGACACAGGCAAGGCTTCAGGCAGTCTAGAGACCAAATATAAGATCAAAGACCATGGACTTACATTCACCCAGAAGTGGAACACAGATAACACGTTGGGAACAGAAGTTGCTGTGGAGGATCAGGTAAGAGGAAGTAGATACTTTGGAAATGTTTCTGCAACTGCTATGAGAAAGTATTGAGTTGAACAGAAAACTTTGGAGAGTGAAAATYGCACAAAAGTATCTGGAGTACTGAAAGAAGTTATATATATTTGCAGAACACACAGGCTCGAGTGGGGCATGCTGGGCATTCTCAGAGCCTTGTGCTGCTAGGTAATGATTGGGGGTACAGAGTTACTGCGGTTACAGGTGTGTGGAATTACCTGGCTGGTTGAATAAACCTAACTATTATCCACTAACTGTGTAGAACTGTCACTGCTTCAGGGAAACCAAAGAGGGGTCTCATAATTTTAAATGCTTTAATAGATAAGGATTTAAGTTTGGCTGCCTTGACATTGAATATATTTTGTAAGGTTGAAGAGGACTGTTTGYAGCTTGTCACTGCTTACACAAAGGGTTGCTAGCGTACAGCACTCTCAAAACACAGTTCTTTTTTACATTAATAGGTTTATGCTTTTCACTTAATGCCTCAAGTATAAGGTAGTGGTGCCAAAGATAGTAAAAATTCTGTGGTGCTGTCTGCCGTGTATGGCCATTCATGTTTGTACTTCTACCTGTGCTTTAAAATGGAAAATGCTGTCTAGCTCATAACAAAGGTGGGGGAAAACGAGTCAAGTATATGCTTTGGCCTGTGAAGAAGTACTGTGTCTTAACAGAATATGTGTAGATTCTGAGAGAGATTTTTGAGCTACTGTATGGATTGTTGGAACGATAAGAAATAAACAAACATGAACTGAATAGTTTTCTTTCTGTGATTATTCTGTGAATAATTTTCTTGTTGTCAACACTAGATTTGACATCTTCCTGTATGTAAAAACATACCTACCAAGTCTGTGCTGTTAAAGGGCTTCATTGTGGGAAGAAAAAGTCTGATTTTAATCCTTCATCGTGCAGCATCTTCAGATTTCCTTGTAAATCCTGTGGGAGACATCACGGTCATATTTTGTTTTCTCTTTAGACAGGAAGTAGAGTTCTAGTAGTGGAATATAACAAATTATGTTTCAACAGAATTTTGAGCAGATGTCTATTTTTCTTTGCAGTTGGCTGAAGGATTGAAGGTGGCTCTTGACACTACATTTGTACCAAACACAGGGTAAATATTTTCTATTGCCTTTATCTAAGGAATGCTAGAATTTCCCGTAACTTTTAGAAAAGCTTGTTCTGGTCATTGTGTAAATGCTCAACATGTATTGGAGAAGATTCTGCAGTCACTGTAGAAGCAGTGGATAATACTGAACTCGGAGGACAAGGTCTGCTAGAAAGCATTCTTCAGCTTTTTAGCCAGTGGCAAATTTGTTGTTTTGCAGTAGGTACTGGTCTCTAACTCTCGCCTTAAACAAGTAGGTCTTCGTATTGTTGACAGTCCTAATGCTGTCAACTCAGTAAACCAATTTTTTTTTTTTTGCTGATGCTTTTGGCCAGATATCTCCGCACAGTTGAATGAGGAGGTAGAATGGGCAGTGGCATAGCACTTACATTGTCTTTCTCAATTCTCATATACTTATTTTTGGTAAGTAGTAAAGCAAGGGGGGGGGGTGTTTTATGTCTGAATAATGCACAAAGCTTGAGACTGCTTTGTAAATAATGACTGGTATTTATTTATTGTTGGGGAGAGCCTGTCGGAAGAATCTGAGTTTGAAATACTGCTTGGATGTGAGAAATTAGAAGCTAAGCCAAAAAGTAGACCCCAGGCATAGGTGTGAGTGACAGGCAGCATGGTGTTCTGCTGTGCCTTGAGTGAAAGAGAATGGACATAGGGGAGAGGATGAAAGAGGTGGTAAAGTTTTGTCTTAGTTAAGTTTGCATTGGTAGCAAAATCAACAGAGACACGCATTGGAGAGAGGAAGAGGTATCACAAGAGGGACAGAAAAAGGCTGACTAAGTGGATGATGTCTGGAGGATGAAGAAATCCGTTTTCGGTAGAGGAGACTGGTACCCGGCAGTGAAGAAGAAAGAAAAGCAAGCACTGCACATGAAGGAACAGTGGAGAGAACCAAACGGACAAAAATTCCTTGAAAGACAGCTGTTGCTGCAGGGTCATGGATGCTCCAGAAAGAAACTGATGATGCCATAACGCATTACACTCACTTGCAGATCACAAAATTTGAAACCAGGTGGGGTTTTAGAGCATTAAGGAGAAACAATTMTGTCTTTTTTGCTTCTTGAGGACCGTAAGGAGTTTGAGATGGTAGGGGGGAAAGTGGCACCGTGCGAATATACGTAACACCAGCATTATCGTTATACCATGCCCTCTTCAGCAGCAGTTAAGTTTCGAGGAGGCATAATAGTAGTTCATTGCATGTTTCTCTCTGCAGGAAGAAGAGTGGAAAGTTGAAGACCTCCTACAAAAGAGAATATGTACATCTAGGCTGCAACATAGACATTGATCTCTCTGGACCAACCATTTATGGCTGGGCAGTGTTGGGCTATGAAGGCTGGCTTGCTGGCTACCAGATGGCTTTTGATACAGCCAAGTCTAAGCTTTCACAAAATAACTTTGCCTTGGGATATAAGGCAGGAGACTTTCAGCTGCACACTAATGTGTAAGTATTATCTGAGCCTAGAAAAACATCATCAGAGGAGCCAAACTATAGGAGTACTTAGCATTAACGGGCGTAGGTCAAAAGTGGGTGAATGGAAGGGGATGCTGATTTGTTTCCAGTTAATTTATATTCAGTGTTTTCAGTACAACTAAAATGGGAGCAACTTTCCAACTCTTGGCTGTCTTGATACCTTGTTTCAGAGTAATTTTGGGGGTTGTATGTATAAGATGGTGATGTAAAGGCACTTTCTGTTAATTTGTAATTAAAAGCTGTGAACTTTAACTTCTGTTATGGCACTAGATAAAAGAGCCTTCAGTTAAACTATTGTACCTTCTCCCCATCTCCATCAGACAGAAAGTTTGTACCTCAGAAATGCCCAAAGTGAAGGAGAGAGGCATGTGTTGCACTGTTTCAGTGTTTCCCGCTGTCATCACTCTGTAGCTCTAGTCTTGGCATTCAGATGCTCTGAGTCTTCGAAGATGGTGTATTTAAACAACTGTAATGCAACAACATTGTTTTCAGTCTCCTCATTCCCATAAGTGGAGTCTCCTTTATGTGTTACTGCACACTGGCTTATTTGAGACAAGCAACCAGGTTACCTGGGTGGGGGTGGCTTTTTTGTCAGAACCTCAAACTGTAGGTCTCTGGCTGTTGGAAAGTCTTGTTCCATTCTGCAAGCAAAACATGTTTTGTGTAAAAAAAATATGAGCAAGAGACTGCCAGTTTCAGCTAGGAAGTAGTGAGCACAGGCTCAGGGAAGTACTGGATCTCTTGGTTCATTTTAGGAGATAATGATCAAATGATTGTGGGGAGGGGTTAATCTGAAGAGTTACTAAACAAGGCAAGCCTTGACACACTTGCATCTCTTACAAATAGGAATGACGGCACCGAGTTTGGTGGGTCTATTTATCAGAAGGTTAATAATAAGGTTGAGACATCAGTCAATCTTGCATGGACTGCTGGCAGTAACAACACACGTTTTGGTATTGCTGCAAAGTACCAACAGGATGAGAAGACTTCCATTGTGGTAAGAATTCTGTTACAGACATGAGTATTTCAAGCTCCCCTAAATACTGAAAATTTGTGTTATGAAGTAGTTGCTTTAACTAGTTACTGAGGAAGTATGGTAGATGGCAAACTGTGACTTCTGTTGTGGTTCAAATTTAAATTGGGACCTCACATGAAAAAAAATGTAAAAGATAATTTTGTCTATAGTGAAATAATCCAACTAGTGTGCTTGGAGCCCTGCAAAATGTGTTTTAAAAGGTAATGAGAGGATGCAGTGTCCTTTTAAATCTTTAATCCATAATGTAAAATCACGTTATAGTTACAGTGGTGGGAGTTCACCTGAGCTTCCAGCCTTCTCCTAACAGTAAGTTAACTGTTGAAGCTCAGCTGACATGTGTGTGTTTTAACACTGACAGCTGAAGTAGCAAGCATTTATGTTTCAAAACAGCAATTAGTTCCAGGACAATTGAACCAAAATTAAGGATGATAAATTCTATTGTAAACAGCTCAAAACTTAGTAATGCAGAAAGGGGGTTGCATATTCACATATTTATTGCTCACTAGAAGAAAAAAGTCACTCCTGAGTGATGTAAACAAGACAGGCTCTGAGGGACTGTAGTAAGTAGCTCTTTAAAGGATCTAAAGACATAATAGGGCGAGCAGCGAAGAACAGGGTGGCATTTTGTGTAGGCGTAATGGGCCACCATTTGCTTAAGCTGGAAACTCCTGAGAAAAGATTGGAATATGCTGCTGATAGAGGTTGGTCTACAAGTAGCTGAAAAGCATTAATGCAAAAGCCACCTTCTCAGGGCACTGGGCACTGGGACAATTCTGTCTGAATGCTTATATACACTGTATAACTACTGTGATTTTTTTTTTTTCCTTGTAGGCTAAAGTGAACAATGCCAGCCTCATTGGAATTGGTTACACTCATGCCCTCCGACCTGGTACGTAATGCTCACTGGTAGCAGCAAATAGTATTAAGTACTACACTATGGTTTAATTCACTGTCATCTTAAGAACAGAACAGATGAACAAAGGAGCTCGAAGTCTTTACACAGACTCAGAGAAGTAAAGGATGTGTATGTACGCAAGTTCCTATAACAACTAAGCCACATTAGTGAGGTCAAGTATCCGAGGGAAGGCACTGCACAGGGATCTCAGTGTGTGATTGGTCTCATGACTTGCTTTTCTAGGTGTAAAGCTGACCCTCTCAGGCTTGATTGATGGCAAGAATTTCAGTGCTGGAGGTCACAAAATTGGGCTGGGATTTGAGCTGGAAGCTTAACAGAGCTTTAAGTAAAACAACTGGTGGTGCTCTGGAAGATGAAGGAAAAGTGTACCCAGTGTGTTTCAGCCTTAATATTCCTCTAAAATTCGAAGAAGTGTGAACTTTCTACTCTTCCCAAGAATGACTTTAACCCGATGCTGAAGTCCAGAGAGTGCCAGCACAACAAAGGAAGACACTTGAAGGCATGCATGGAAGTTGTGATGTTTGTGCCACATTTCAGTTTCCTGTATTTCAGATCTGTTCCAAAAAACAGAAGAAAATCCAACCTCTCCCCATTATTGTATTGCGTTTTGCATGTCCTATACTTCACAGCCTTTTATAAAAGGAGGTCTCTGTGCTGTAGTGGAAATTTGGGGTTACATCAGAATGAAATAAATTGGTCACGGTCAGAACATAAGGTTGGTGTGTCTTGACTCTCATCACAGTTCCATGGAGCTGGTTTTGGGGTGTTTTTTTTTTAATTTTTATGCAACTTTAAGCATGGTTAGTAGATGATCTGCAAATGCTTTGTTACCCGATACCTGTACACTGCGGATTTCCTTCTCCTGCGGTTTCTAATATAACATCCTTACACCTCTCATGTTTTAGAGATCTGCACAGTGAAAGCAGCTTTTTCCATTGTAATGTTATTGAGGGTATCAAAAAGAGCAAACCAAAAGTTTACATGTTTTAGATAATTTCGTTCCCGTATAGGAAACAAATATTAGGTAAGTACAACCATTACACTTAAAGAAAAAAAGTGCAAATCAGCAAAGTTAAGAAATTAAGTTCACAGTTCAAGTATATTAGGAAGGTGACATCTACCACTGACTGGGTATACGTTGTCCATTGTTCATTAGAAAGCCTAAAATCCAGCAAAACAGCCACAGGTGATGCCTAAGGGAAGATATATCAGGACAGAGAACATCTGCTGTCTTAAGGCACAATTAAGAACATTTTCCAAGCAGTTAGAACAGGCATTTCCCACTGTATCTATGTGAAAAAGGTGTCTGAGAGGTGGATACTAAAAGCTAGGCCCTATGTATCACATAAGCAGTAGGTGACGGTAGGAGGAGGCAGTTGATCTTCCCTTCTCAGGGGCAGCAGCTTTTCACAGCTGGTTTCCCGAAGTAGCATGGCTTCAGAGGCAACCAAAGTGATTTTACATCTGGGTTTGTTCTGGACTGTTTGTTTCTTCTACCTGAAGCTGCAGCCAGCTCCAGTCTAGAGCCTAAAGAATAAATGAAGTTCAACATTAGCTTACAGTTGAGCTTCCTCTAGACCAAAGGGGAAACATGTTAAGAGTTTTAAAAAATTTACTGTGAACAAGTTGGTCAATATAATTTCATGATGAGCTGTATGACTGCTGTAAAGGAAAGCCTTAACCTACTTGTATTCTCTAATATTTTACTCTCTTTTTAATATTCTGCATCGTTAAATTAAGCATCCCTACCCACCACTATTGCCACCGGATCGTCCCAAATTTGAGTGCAATTTTGCAGTCTTTTCGTACAACAGCTAAGTGCTTTGCCCCATCCCTTACTGTCCCCAGCGCACAGCTCCCAGTCTCGGCAACCAGAGTATGGCAGTCAGCAGTTTATAGGGGAGCAGGTACTTCCTCTCTCCACAACTCCCACTCCCTCCTTGTCCAAGAGCAAATTGCAGATTTCAATTAGCTGTATTAGTGGCGGCAAAGTTACACAAGCAGAACGTTGAAGCCMTGCACTTCCCCAGTCCATTTACAGAAGAATGAATCCATTACCAAGAAACTCTGCTCCTGATCCTTCATTGTGTCATGCATCACATTTTCTAGTTGGCTACAAAGTTTCTGAGATTCCAGCAGTAGCTCCTCACTGAAAGAGACAATTATTACACTACTATTTTCTACAGCAGTTTAAAGAAATGCTGCCTCTATCATTAAGAAATATTTCTGGCAGATATGCTGCAGCACACTGAAGTCAGTCAGGTCATAAGCTTGCAATTCATACTGCAAATTGAAAAGTTGGTGGCATCCCTAGATCTACKGGGACAGGGGAAAGGTAATGTGTTCCAAGATGAAATTGGGTTCCTATTATGTGGAATCACTGTTGTTAGAGAAAAAGCTGAGAACAGCCTATAAACTTTAAGGATTGAGCAAAACACGCAGATAAACAAACCAAGGTCTCTCATTCCAAGTGGTTACCCAGTTCATTTAAGCGAGCCAGAACTACACATGCTTGGTTACAGCAATCTTCTTGATGATACAGCTCAGCTACTCTCACTTACATGATAATGCTTCAACAGTTCGTGTTGGCGGTATACTTCCAAGCGAGCCCAACCATTTCAGATTAAAGGAAAAAAAACCCACCTTTATTACTGAGGCGGGGGGAAGCGAAGCTATACATTATTCCCCATTTTTCATGAGGAAGATCTGCAAGCCCCAGGAAGTCTTAGCTACTGGGTAAGCCAAGACTGTTGACAATGCAAGCTGAACACAAAGTGTAAAGTGTGAGAAAACCTGTGTGGCGTTACTTCACGAAGCAGGAAGCCCAGCTTTGTAGTGCTGGCATTAGCAGCAGAACTCCAGACTTTGCCTCACCTTTTTCTTACAGATTCTGATAAATTGTATGTTCCAGAAGGGACCTGCAGCAGCAGCTGACCAGAGCTACCAAGACGTGATGTGTTCATGCTCTCTGGACTGCCAGTAACAGGACCACGTACTTTACTCTGAAGAAAACAGAATATTCAGACTGCAATTATTTCCACTAGTTTTCAGCAGCCAGGAGTCTGAGACAACCTGGAACTTGGCTTTAATACTAATTCAAAGTAAAGAAAAGAACCATAGGACATATTCAATTTACTATTATTTCAGTAACCTGTGCTACAAACCATAGTTTCAAGTTAAAAGGGCGTTTTTATTTTACTTACACAAGCAATTTTTAGCAAGTTCCACAGTTCTTTCTGTCGTTTCTCCTGAAGTCTAACAACTGTTTCCTCATCTTCACTCATCAGATTCATCACTTTCTCCACTCTGGGGAACAATTCCAATGCCTTCTGTTTGCAAACTACAGTTTTACTATTAAAAAAGTAAAAACTAATCAGATCACACATGGGCCACTGCAGTAGGAGAACATTTCTGAAGTTACGAATTTCCTGTAACACTGCAAGATCTCATTAGCTGTATGCACTGGGTTTTAAACCTTCTCTTGCTGGAAGAGAAAATGCCTTCTCTCAACACTCAATAGAATCTACAAAGCTCACCTGAGCTGAGCATAAATGACTCGAACTTTTTTTTCAAAGGTCTGGATTGCCTGTAGGAGCAGTCGTACTATTTCCTGGCTGTCACCACTTGTCCTCTGATCTGGAATGAGAGTCAGTATTACAAAGAAAGGTAGGTTTATAGGACAGAGTGTGAAGATTCTTAGTGACTTGTTTCCACTGCTGCTTCAATCCTGAAACATCTGAAGTTCAGGACATGCAAGTTTGAGTGGGATGAATTACACTGGATTTTAGCCACCTTCTTCAAAATTTTAAGAACTTGAAAAAGAGAGTCGGGACTCTCAAAGGAACAGTCGTTCATCCTTCCTACACAGAAAGCAGCAGAATATATTTGTGGCAACAGTCTTCACTGAGAAGAGCTCCAGAGGAGTTTCAATAACAGCTCACAAAGCACCAAGAAATCAAGGCTGACCTAGTGTAAAACTGACTCCCTGACTCCCCTATCCAAAAAAAGGCAAGTCCAGGAGAGTCCATGTGCAGACAGTGTGCGGGCAGGCATAGAAGGCAGATAGTTTTCTCAAGTGATCATTACTAAACATCTCCAAAGTTACTATTCACACAAAGCAAGCTGACCTTGAGCTAAAGTGCCTTTTACCTCTTGGCTTCTCTCTCAGTCTCCGGTACAGTTCTCTGGCTTGTTCTTCTCTAGAAGAAAAAGGCAGGAAAAAACAAAGGATTTCCCAAGAACCAAAATTAAGAACAAATATTTCAAGAACTCAAATCTCTTCTATACGTGTCTGCCATTTCAGACCAATGACAGATGAGTCAAAATCCATCCTCCCCATCCCCCATAATTTGGGTGGAAGAAATAGCCCTTTCATTGTTCTGTAGCAAGTAAGCTTAGCTACGAACACTCCTGCATCTGAAGTTCAAGGTAGTTCAACTCACAAATCCTCCAGTGTTCCTCCTTGTTTACGACCTAGTGGGCTTCTCTGCAGGTCCACAATGTCTGTCTGCAGGGCCATCATCCTCTTCACTAACTGATCCACGTCATCCTCCTGAAAGCAGGGTAGAACATAAGCAATAGAACAGTCTCATACTTAGAGACACTACTACTCACATTGGTTCTTCCTTTCTCATTCACATTTCTAAACACACCAGCAAGATGCAAACAGGAGCCTTGGCCAAAGACAAATAAGAATATGAATAATTTCAATTCAAGGAAATAAGGTTGGTGTTCTTGGATAAAACAACTTGCAAGACACTTTTGGATATTCTCCAAAATCTCCCTTTTCCCCCTAAGCCTTAGAACAGAGTGAGCTTCATGTAGTACTAGTAATGGACAAAAATGATGCCACACAAACCAAGGCAATGTGAAATCCGGAATCAGTCTAGAAGTTTCTATTTAAGATGGGGACAATAAAGAAACAAGGGGGTGAAGTGGGGAGGATATAATAAAAACAAGCCTCTTTTTCTTTATGATAAGCAGTTAGATTTAGAAACATACCCGCCCACAAAGTTCCACAGCTTGCTCCATCTCTTTCCAGGCAAACAGCAGCTTCTCAGAAGCTACAGGAATGAAAGAAGAGTGATTGGTTTTCCCAGGTTCACAGAGAAAGAGGTAGGTGCTTTTTTGTGAGGATAAGAGGCATGAAAAGACCTATTTTCCAGATGCTATACTCACTAATTCCAAATTCAATCTGCTCTTTATACTTTTCCAGATCAATTTGGATGCTTGTTTTAAAGAAGTCCAGCTTTGCTTTCAGCTGCTGAGAAAGGGAGGCCATAGAATTCTTCATCTTCGAGAGGGTACTATTGTAACGCAATAGATTCATCCTGCATGGACAAGAAGGTCCTATTACCTCCAACCAAAACTAAAAATCCAGGCTTCCACTTACATCCAAAGTAGATACTTGAGACAGCAGTGAGAACAAATGCAGTTGTGCCAAAGGGCTAACTCTCAGCTTTTCATTAATTGCTTACAGCTCCAATCATGGGCTTCCCCAATCCAACAGGGTCCCTTTTCTGTCTTTCCCCTTTCACCGGAGCACAAAGACAGAGTTAAGTATTCTAGAGAAACTGCCACCGTACATGGCTGCTCGCTGCCCCTGCTGAAGCCGGTTACAGTCCTCTTTCAGCATCCGGATTGTGTGCCAGATCTGACCCCACACTTTCCGCAGCTGGAAAAAGTGGAGATTCTTCTTTGGATCCTGAACTGAAAACAGAGGAGGCGGGGGAAAGGGAAATGTACATATCAACATGAAGCATGGAAGTAGTGTTATCACAAAACAGACCAAAACATTACTCCTTTGAGGGGCATGTCACCGCCTGCAAACCCTAGAGCTGGATAACCCCTGTGCAGTTCCCCCAGTATATCAAAATCAAACACAGAAGAAGTCCTTACGGATGCAGTCAACGCTTTCTGGATGAGGACGCAAGGCCACCTGAGCCTCATAGGAAACTTTCTTGTTATCAAAGAGGAAGAGAAGATCTGTGTCTGCAGCTGCAGTATCATTCACCTGCAGAAGACAAAAGATCCAACCAAGTTCTCTCAGAGAAAGCAAGCCTTGGTAACACCGTTAACAGAACAGTCCTCCTCAGCCAAACACAGAACACCAAAGGCAATAGGGTGCCTATGCTGCAAGGGCTGTTAGGTCTGTGTCGTTACCATGACAAAAGCCTGCCACAACAGCAGGGAGTGCTGTGATCCCAAAGTAAGAGCAGTGCCTGCTGATTCACTCAACAGCAAGAAAGGGAGTATCCAGACTCACCTTGCTATCAGCTGTATGTTTAGTGACCAGCTTCTGAGAAAACAATGCAAGTCCTGCTTCCTGCAGTAGCTCCTGGTCCTGTTCTGGAATTCCTGTATCTGACTGAATCCTGGCCTTCACACTCTGCAGAGTCTCCTCCTCTGTCACGGGGTAGGTGTGCACAGTTCCCGTAACCATGTTTAAAACATGAAGCAACTACAAGAAGAGTAGCATGGCATGAGAAAGGCTGAAGATACATTAGTCATGTTAGAGCAGAGATTGCAGGACTGAGACAATGCCCACCAATAAACTGTTAAAAGCACTTGGCGGACTCAAGAAGTCACTTTACAGCTACTCCCTAAAATCATGGCAAAGTCCTCGTCCTCCATCAAGTGGAAGAGAGGCTACATGGCAATTAAACAGCTTCAGCTGTAGAATCCTCTGTAAGAGTATGGAACTAAACATGCACAGAAGATATTCGCTACTCCCAACAAGCTCAGGGAGCATTTGTCCTCAAAGAAGTAAGAGGAAAGCACCTGTCACTAACTGTCAGGAGACAGTTCTGTGAGCTTCTGTCTCACCCTTCCTCCTAAGTCTATGACTCACCTCTTCTCTCATAGGCTACAGGCAACTGCTCTCTGGAAAACTTTTCAGGGTAATACAGACCCATTGCTTACCTTCAAGTTCAAAATGTCATCCAAAGCTTTGAAACACCCATTGGGTCCATATGTAGGATCTGTACCTCTCTGACGTGGGTGCCACATTAACATGAGTTGCAGCCATTTCTCCAACCTCCCAGACAAAACACTGAGCAATAAAAACCAGAGGGAGATCAGAAGTGGTAAAAGTGCATTTGCAGTTACCATATGGCCTGTTCTGTGCAGGAGGGCTGACAAACAACTCCCACCCTCGTCCCCCCAACACTCCACCTCTCCCCATCACAAATGCAGCGTTTAGAAGGCAGAAATGACAACGCACAACTACACAAGTCTGACAAGCGACACAAGTACTGCCTGCGTCATGCACTCTATTCACAGATTAACATAGTAAGGCATATAATATAAACCTGGTCCTTCTGCAGAAGAATCAGTTTATCCCAGCACAGCAATTTCTAGTACTCACCTGTTAAGATTGTTCGGGCAGGGCAAACTGCTAGAAAACTTGACTTCTCCAGATAAGTCTTCTGAAACAACAATATCCAGCTCACTCTTCTGACGCACTTTTGTATGCCTAATGAATTCAAGCGAGTACAATGGTGAAATAATTGCCTGCCTTTCCCAGCCTGCATGTGAGTAGGCTCTTAAAGCTACTCTTGACAGATATAATACAGATGCCACTTCGGTTTCTGTTATCTGCCCTGCAGGAGTCAGCCCTTATCCCAAAGCGCAAGTATCAGGAATGCTGAACTTGCTCAGGTAGGTCAAACTCCTGGGAAGGGGGTCAGTCTCTGTAAGAGCAAGGAACATAGGGATATTATCCTAAGAATCAAGAGATCACACTTCTGCTTCCTGTAAACGGGAAAGTCACATCATGCCCACTCAACACCCAACCTCGGCTCACTCACCACTGCACTGGCTGCCAGTTGGGTAAGAATGGTCGGAAGCCTGTAATGCACTCAAAGGCAAGCGTGCCAAAGCTCCAGTAATCCACTGTCACCGTATACTTCTGCTGTTCCAGCAACTCTGGAGCCTGAGACAGTTTATACACGTGAGACAAAACCACCCAGCTCTTAGCTCTCTCTATCCCTTAACATCTCATTAACATCTGTACAAACGATTAAAGACATTACTGAACGCTGCCTCTCACGAACTTTAAGACTCTCGCGAAGTGAACAGCATAGGTTACTGGCAATCCTGCTTCTTATCTATAACAGACATAGCTAGCAGACACCAAAAGCCCAGTGTCAGCAAAACCATGGTCACCTTTGCTAGCTTCAGCACCCCAAATGCACCCCATACCGTGCAAGTACTTAATCCCAGCCCAAAGCCTGATAACAATGAATTCTATCCCACTAAAAAACAGTACCTGCTCTTCTAGCTGAATTCCTTCCTTACCAAGTACTGCAGAGTCCCAACAAACGATGTGCATAGGCTACCCTGATCCAACTCCTTAGCATAACCAAGGTCAATGATTTTGTGTATTAACTGAAACACACAACAGAGATTAGGAATGCTAGACTGAAGTCTTGTTAAAAGCACATCATACAGCAGAAACAAAAGGTTCAGCTCTTCAAAAGTATGCAGGAAAGGTGCAAGTGAAGAGACAGAAAAAGAAAGCAGAGGCTACTGTAGATTTCTAAAACCACAGTGAATTTGAAGGTGTCATAGCACACTTAGCAGTTATGCCTCCAGCTCCTTCTGATCTTTGGTCAATCAGTACAGTCTGGTTCTTTCCTTAATAGTTGAAAGTCAAAATGTCAGATGTTAACAGATGTCTAATACAATGTCTCAGCTGCACACACAATACTATTCATCTGACACAGCAACCTGAGACAGGTGTTCTCCTGGGCTGAGTGCTCTTGCAGAGGGACCACGTAACCGCATGAAGCACATGCATGTTCCTCTTAAGCTTACTTGCCTGAGCAGGTAGAGACAACTGGTTCCTGCTTACCCTTTGCTCTCCTTGCTGCAGCACAATGTTCTCTGGTTTCAAGTCTCTGTGGATGATCCTGTTCTCATGAAGGTACCTGAGAGCAGAAGCTGAGACACAGAAAATGCCAGCTGTAAGACCATCATTAACAGTACCTAGCACGAGCTCAGGAAGGATTCAGCTCTATCAAGTATAAGCAYGGCTTTTGCATCGAGCCTTGTACAATCAAACATACAATGAAACACTAAGTGCAAGAGATAAAGTCAGCATCATAAAACTCTGGACACAAGCTGAGTTCTCTCTCTGGATGTTCCCTCACGTCCTTCCTGTAAACTGTAGTAATGCCAGCTAGCTTCCAGCCAGCAGGAATCTTCCCAGACTCCCAAGACTTTAGGTAGATGATCAAGATCATAAAAGGTCAGTCTAAGATGGAGTCACTAAGGTCACTGCTGCGTATTTGTTAAGTGGATTCAGGACTAAAAGGGCTTCCATAGCTCAGACAACTGAAGGTACCGCTACCACTTACCAATGTCAGATAACAAGATGAGAATAGCTTCTTCCCGCAAGCCACAGCAATTCTCCAGTTGATTCAGGTACTGCAAGTAAGCAACACAGAATGTAGTCTTTCCCTCCTCTATCCTGAGTGAGGCTCACACTCCCACAAATTCTCAGGGATGCAAGAAGTTTCAGTAACAGCAGTTAAATTCTCTAGAGGCACAAAACTCTATGGACCGTGACCTCCAGTAGCAGCAATTACAGCTTCAGGCCTTGGTCTAATTGCACAGGAGGATACAGGAGCACGTGAAAGAAGCCAGTGCTATCCCATTCTTATCCTTCTATTTGTTCCATCCTTCTTAGCCATTTCCCCTGTGCCCGACAGTATCAGCTCAAATCTGAGGTCTAACGTCCGTGTTTTAGCTACAGGCAGATTACAGCAAAGGTTAGAAAAGCCTTAGTATTAGAATTATCTTGTGTTATTTTCTCCTATGACAGACAGGAGTTAATTACTTCCAGGAAGTGTATAGCCTACAGATGCACCCTACCCTATGATGGTCTTGGCCATACTCACATACTGTTGCACATCCCTTACACACGCCCTCATCCTCTATGTGCAAACTCCTCACAGTGTCACTTGCATCCAAAGAAATACAAACAGTTTCATAAAGCACTTAAGTCTTCAGAAGCTGAACATAATATCAAGGACCAAGCCTTCTGATGCCACGACCAGAATTAGGAAGCATCAGGATGTGAAGACAAAGATTTTATGAGAAAACTTCAACAGAAAACCTAGGACAAGATGAGAAGCTGATCCATCCCTTGGCCACCACCCCACGGACCTCACCTTGCGGAGGTCTCCGCCTTGGCAGTACTCCATGGCCAGCAATGGCAAGTCATTTGGTGCAAGCTTCTGCATCCCTTCAGGGACATCACGGGCAGCTACCACATTGGGATGGTTCAGTCTGCGGAACGAAAATCAGGCAAGTACACATGACAGTTCTGCAACTGCTATACAGTTTCACATGCTCATGGTCATCACTTAAAGTCCTACATGGTCACTAATCCTTTTAGAAACTGAACTAGTGAATTCTAAAGGTCTCCATCTGTCATGGATCTAGACTCATTCCAACTCCTTCCATTTCATGTGCAGACAGAGTGTTTCTTCAATGCATATGCATTACGGATCTGTCTAGAAGGTACAGCAACAAGCCTTGCAAAGGAGTGCAAGGCAATCTGTTGCCACCGTCCAGAAAAGACCCAAACTGCAATCACACCACTAAATTCTAAAATGTCAATCCAACACTGCCCCAGCACAGACGTTAAGTCAGGCAAAGGAGCGGCTAGGTAGCAGCGTTGTTGCAGCGATGATGGCACGGCAGACGAGCCGAAAGCGGCAGTGTGAGACCCAAGAGTCTGAACGAAGCACAACATGAGGTTTTCTTTAGCGTCAGCTTCCACGCACTTGCCCCCGCAGCGGACCGCGCACCTCCCGGAAGGGGATCCCTTGGCGGCCGGCGGCCAACAGCCTCTCCCACCATTTCCCTCAGCGCACCCGTCAGATCCGCGCTCCAGGGCCGCCTCCGCCACGCGTCCCGGGGCACTGACGCGACCCCGCGCGGCAACCCCTCCGCCCGGCCCGGCCGCGAGCGGGCACCGGGCTCGGCCCGCAGCACCGCGGCCCCGCCTCACCTCTTCATGATCTGTATCTCCAGCGCCCAGCGCTCGCGGTTGCGCGGGCTCAGCTCCTGCCGGCACTGCTTGATGGCTACCTGCTCGCCGGTTTCCTGCGGACACAGCACGGGCTGGGCTGAGCGCGGGCCCCGAGCCGGGGCGCCGCGGGCCCGGCCGCCGCCTACCTTGTTGTGCCAGCGGATGACGTTGCCGAAACCGCCGGTGCCGAGGCGCTCCCGCATCTCCCAGGGCCCGCAGGTCAGCGCCTGCAGCGCAGGCGGGCGGCTCATGGCGGGCCCGGCTCCGCTCCTCGGGACCCGCGCTTCCGGCTCCGGCGCAAGCGCCGGCGCGCCCTTAAAGGGGCCGCTCGGGGCCGGTGCTCGGCCCCGTCGGGGCCGCCACAGCGAGGAGCGGGGCAGTCGCGATCGTCGGGGCCGCGGTACCGCGCGGAGGCAGGGGCTCGGGATGAGAAGAGAGTAGAGCTCGTGGGCTGTGTAAGTAAAATTGCAGAGCTGCCGTCTCTTTCCCACAGCATCTCCAAAACCTGCCAATCCGGAATGCACCGTTTGCGTTTCCCACCGCACCTCCCCAGCCAAAGCGCTGTTCTTGGCATTACGTCAGGTTTGGATACGTCTTCCTCCTGGGCTGACTGGCGTGAGGTGCTTTAATGCCACTGCAAAGAAGCACACCAGCACAGCGGGGAAAGGTGCACTCCAAGACCTGCCACAGCTGCAGTCACCTGCGCTGGACCTGCCCAAGCCGCCGGGCACAGAGGGTCCCGTCCGGGTGACACGGGCCTGCTGTGGGATGTCATGATGTCACACGTCGTCACTGACATTAAACAGTCCTGCTGGAACTACGCCGAGGATCATCTTAGAGAAAAGCCAGTAGATGGTGCTTGAGAGAGGAGACGCTTTTATTGCTGGCTTTCCTAAAATATGTTAAGTGCTACAAGTGGCACCACACTCCGTAGACAATTGTAGTTGTCCTTAAGCTGGAAATAATTTCTGAAATCTTCCCCCACGGCCATTAGTTTGTTAGCATCTTTAATCTAGAAGTCAAATGGCTGTTATCTTTAAAAATAAAATAAATTAGCCCCTGCTCACTCAGCAGTGTTCAGTCATCTTTTTCTCGACAATGGGGAGTCCCTTCTGGAAACAGTCAAATGCAGCTACACTTAAATCAGATTGGTTATCACCAGCACTGTGACTCTTGGAGAAATATATTTGACAATCTTGACAGAGATCTCCATGCAGAGAAGAGCTGAGCATACAGAGTGTTTCATCTTTACCATTATGCAAAATAACCACTGCCATGCTTCCCAAATGAGGACTCCACGCAGCTCTTCCTGAAGGTGGAAGTCTCACACACTGGTTCTCACATCTTACACTAAATTCTATCACGAACCTGATTGCTAGTGAATCAGTTCCAAACAGTTAGGACACATCCATTACTGTAACAATTGCATCACTGACTGTTTTCATAACCCAGCCCTAAAATCAGCTCTAAAACTGACCACCACGCTTGGATAACTGAATGCCTCATGACTACACCCTGGTAAGTAAATCTTCATTTGCTAGGATGAGTAGTATCAGTGAACATTTAACTCTGGCCTTCAACATGCTGTTCCTTTTTTCTATCTAAAGTTCCTTAGAAGTTTTGCTCATTTAACTTGCAAGCTCCCCTGACTGTTTCTTCTCCCATGGCTCTGTTCAGAGCATGCTTTTCTCCACATGCAGGTCAGGGTCTCTCTGCCAAACGTCTTAATTCAGAGTACAGCACACTACACTCGTGCTTGAAACAGGACTTTTTCAGTATTAGGACTAAGTCTACACATTGCAGACCTCTGATTATATTATAAATAATGCAACTGTGCATTCACTCACACTCCTAGGAGCATAAAGGGACAGGACAGTTCATCATAAGGGATACACACTATTCTGTCGCTGAAGTTTAAAGTGTTCAATGGGGAAAAATTGTTTTGAAGACTGAATCTGCTCTCTGTCTGGAAAAGAGAAAGAACAAAACAAACTGGCTGTAAAATCCAGCAGCATGCCAGCAAGCAGCTTTCCTCCCATCCCGCACAGGCTCCCTCCCCGACAATCCAGCCGCCAGACGCCTGCCTGGACCATCCCCAAGATGCTTGGGAAGGGGTGGGATGCGGACAGCACGCCCCACGGCCCAGGGAGTCTCCACCCCCTCGAGTGGAGCTGCCAGTAGGACAGGAACTGTTCAGAGAGATCAGAGCAGAGACACAGAAAACACAAAACCAGACTGGTCTGGAAAGGAAATCATCAAGAGAATACAGAAGAGAAAAAGCAAAAAGGTAGGTACTACTCTGCACCTGTTTCAAAAAGTGCATTTCCTGTTTTCAACATCAATGGCATTGTCATTAAATACTATTAAATATTATTATTTAATAAATCCCACTGAAGCACCATGATAGTTAACTAACTGAGCTATTGCCTTTCCGCTTTTCAAGAGATTCATAGCATGGGTAAAGCTGCTAACTTTGAGTTGTTTCAAGAAAGCTGAAGCTTTCCAGGGAAAGGGCTGAGAGCCTCAGGCTCTGACCAGTTAAGCAAGGAGGATTCTCCTGCACAAAGGACATTAGCAAAAGAACTTAAAGGAAGAGTTATGGACAAATATCTTGATGGTAAGGTAAGGAGACACAGAGAACTAGCTGCAAAAGGAGAACCTATCTAATCTTCACAGGAGATCAGACTGCCTTTCACCCCAGGTTCCAAAGCACGATAATGGAGAGACACAGAGGGGGAGGAGGGTGGGTCATCTTCAGTTCTCCCTAAACATGCTTCTCTTTAAATGTGGCCAAAACCACAGGAAATACTGAGAATGATTCCGAAAACAAAGCCAGACTTTGAAATACTCATTTCCTCCAATGTCTTCAAAGACTACAGAATCTTACTTTTATTTTCGTTTGGGTTTTTAGCTCTTTCCCCCCAAAACAGAGGTCTGTTTGTTATATTTTTAAGGAGAAATAGTACATTTCTAGCATACAGAAAGTCTGCTATTCATCTGCTCAGTTCAGAAAAGGGATTTGGAAACACTTTATCCAGAACGCAGGAAAAGGCAGTAAGGGTGTGCAGTCTTGCTCGAACTAAATCAAGATAGCTGATCATCAGCAAGATAGCTATTAGTGCTATAGATTCGGAAACAAAGTATTTTGGAATTGACATGATATGTCATTGGGAGGAAGGAGAGCTACTTTTAATTTCTGTATGTATAGATATGGCACTTAGGGACATGGTTTAGTGGTGAATTTGGCAATGTTAGTTTTACAGTTGGACTCAATGATCTTAAAGGTCTTTTCCAACCTAAGTGATTCTATGATTAATGACTTTTTGTTTGACCTTGATAAGTTATGGCTTTTTTTTTTAGGTCTTATTCCACATTGGTAGGATAATGCTCACACTATTACTGCTTTGAAAGGCTGTTAGTAATAATAACTTAATATGTGGGATTTTAAGTATTCATGCTGATGATGCTTCAGCACAGAGAGACAAATTTAGGGTATCACTTATTTTTATGTCCTAATGTACTTGAAAGTGTAGTATAAAATATCAGAACATCACATCTAGGTCTTCAACTTATTGCTGTAGTATTTTTGATCGGAACGGAAGCAGAGGCTGAGATCAGAAGGCACACACTGTTTACGAGAGCCCTACCAGAAAGCACATTGCTTACAGGTTTCTGCGTGGAGTCTTGTAAACACACTTTTCAAACAGCCATATGGTTTCACTTTGCTGGGGCTTATCATTCAGGAGATTCCAATTAACTGGCCTAAGTTGTACCTTTCCCGAAACTGAAAAGAAACATATGGCAACATCTGTTACCGGTTTTCCATGCATAATGGGACAGCAGGCATCAGTGGACGGACAGGCATCCCATATGGAGAAGGGTAAAAGAGGGGGAAAGGCTGCGGCATTATAAGCTAAGATAGCCTGAACAGGGGCAACAGAAATCAGTGGAAGAAAGGATGTGGCATTCGATGCAAAACAACTTTAGAGAGACTATCTACTGTATTTTGCAGTATAAACACATGCTGTATAAGGCTGGAACCCACTCGTGCAGATGAATATATGAGATAAACTTGACTATAACCCTAAACTTGATTAAACTATGCAGGTGCTTTTTAAATGGAGGCTCCTCATGTCAGTCTCCCAGGGGGGGAGGGGGGGAAAGACATTTTTTAAGTTTAAAAGATGTTTCTTACTACCTCCTGAAAACGATCTACAGTTTCCTACTGGTTTCAGGTACCTAGGACTTCTTCCAAGATATCAGTTAGGCCAGCTGTCCTCCCACAAAAAAAAAAAAAAAAAAAAAAAAATTCACTGGTGTCTTGTTTTTGGGGCATCTTAGCAGGTACCTCAGAAATGAGGTCTCAACAGTTCTTTACAGTGCTTCCCACGGAGAAATTCTAACAAGGCAGCTCAACTCAGATCTAAGTAGTTTCACTGAAAAAAGCTTTCCTTGAAAGCACCTTAGCTGGCAGAATCTCGTTTCTTAAAGTTGTAAGAACTTCAAGCCTTTTCCACAGATAGCAACAAAAATCACCAGTGGTACTAGCCACTTAGCAAGTTAAAACACTGCCACTGTGGTATTCAGAACACAAGCCTGCATAGCTGTAATAAGGAGCCACAACAGCAGGGAGTAAGGATAATACAACACACGATTACAGCAGAAACCAAAGTACTGGATAGCCATTCAGATCATCCACTTCGGCTTTGGGGATGCTGCTGATTTAGCTCAGATTCAATTGAAGTTAATGTCTATTTGAAAATCACTCATACAGCTTTTAGAAAGGCTTGCTATACAATGCAGAATGTTTCCTAAGAGGTGAAAAAGGGCTTGAAAGCATATAAAAAGTGTACTAGGAAATCTATGTACTAATACAAATCCCTGAGAGATGCTCCGAATTATAAGGATTTTATCATCAAGTTGTGACCCAAAGACAAGGCATGGAGTAATTAAGGTTCTCGGAAGATGTTCTCGTGAATCTTTTCAGTCTGACTTGCAACTTAAGTCTCCTCTTTTTGCAGCCCAGTGATGAGAAATCACAGCCTAAACTATCCTGCTGTATTCCTGGTTCTGCTTCAGACACTGGACTATTCGTGCCTTTTGCTTTGAAAAAATTAAAAAAAAAAAAATTAAAACCAACGACCAAACTACCAAAAAGCCACAGTCTTTTTCTCCATATTAGCCTTGAATCCCAACTTATGACTCATTTATCATATTCCAATTTCACCAGCTGTTATCCAGCTGCCCTCTCTGGCTTTATATAAACAGTGTCTGAGCTCCTAATTTCTGGAAGTAGTAGTTTTCTCAAACAATTAGGTTAGCTTTTTACATATAACATAGAAGATAAAAAGGTGATAGTGTGGGAGACAGTGCCTGAATATTATTTCAAGTATTTGGAACTGCAGGGCAATCCTAGAGACTGGGAATTAAATTGTGTCTTGGTTTGTATAGGAAGTATTATATTTTTCAAAGGAAGAGAGAAAATGGACTTCTAGTGCAGGACTTGTTCAGAGCAGGGGGGGTCCACCCCATCTACGTCACACCCTCACAATCTCCCACAAGGGATCAATGAAGGTTCTCTCCCAAGACTACTGATGTAGGAGTCAGACTATGCAAGTCAGTCTGGAAAAAGTAGAAACTCTTCATGGGGAATTGAGGAGGGCTTTGAAGTGTAAAGCTGCTGAAGGGAATAGAGGRAATAAGGTGTAGTTATGACTGCATAGAAGTGACATATGGAAAGATGCTGCAACAAATAAATGAGAACATCAACACAAAAGCTAGCCTGCCAGCCCGTTGCCATACTCTGCCTTTTTAGCAAAAGCATATGATAATTCTAAAAACTGAAAGCTCATCTGGGGAGAAGCCGTAGAGATATTGAAAACAAAAGACATAGCAGTACTGTCCTCACCTATCATCAAGCAAAGCCATTTTGCCTACACATCCTCTACACAAGAGACAAGCCTTCACTCTCACCCAAAGCAGCAGTCTGTACAGAAAATGCAAATCCTCTTAAACCACTGTTACCACAAACTGACCCTTCAGCAGACATCCGTGCCTCTGCAAGAGATCTCTTAAGTTGGTGTCAGTAACCTGAATCTCAATTAACACATTCAAATCACCATTACACTACATCATCAGACAAGCCCATCTCTGTAATAGTGCACATGATACTGCTGGCACCCAGCAACCTAGGGAAAAAGTACTCGGAATTTACTTCTGTTGATCTTACTCCCCAGGAAACACTCAGTTTCCTCCAGACCTGAAAAAGTGTGCTTTAGCTTGTCAGGTTTCTGAGTTTATCAAGAAAAAGCACATCTGGGTCCAGCCTGGCAGTTTGCCCAGGAAGACCAGGACAGCTAGACCAGACAGATAGGAAGTGATGGGTTGAAAATGTGCAAAAAGAATTTTCATAATTGAAAACTTTCCTTTAAAGTTACACCTTAAACACCATTCACACTGTAAACCTCCTTTGTTCAATGTCTTATTTTTTGTCTCTATAGATAATTCAGGATTTGAAGCTGATGTGGAAAATACTCAGAATGGGAGGCAAACTCCCATGTCTCCTCGTGCTGGTGGGAGCAATCATGACTGCCCAATGCCAGGTAGGAGGCTAATGCATCAAATCATTCTCTTGTGATCTTCCTGTGTTTTCAGCAGCACTTCCTTACCATCGACTCCAGCTGTTTGCATCAGGCAGAAGGGGAATCTGCTTAGCTCACTAGAAATCACAGAAAGAAAAATGTTACAAAGTAGTCTACCTCTAGGCTGTAGAGTCGTGGATGTAATTTTCCAGTAACGTGTTATCCTGGCTGGTTTTCATTTCAGTAAGCAAGTCTTCTCCGGGTGTTCTTGGTGTATCTGTTCACTGTCACCTTTCACTGTTAATAAGAATTGCATTGTAACCACCCTTTAATTTTCTATGGTCATCATCTTCATCATTACTCTCACTTAAAACTGGGCATCGATGGTTCTCTTGTCCCCTCACTTTAAGCCTCACACTGCACACAGCTTCAGTAAATGCTACACAATTCTAAAATGTTTAGTCTCTTTCTCAAAAAATTGCTATCCCATCCTTCCTCCTTCTTTTTGTTCTTTCTCTTATGGCCTGATTGAAGAAGCTTTCTCAATTGGTTTCTTCTATAAAACTTTGTCAAAAATATTTCATTTAATAGGCTGCAGGAAACAAATCTCTTAAAGGTAATCAAGCTACAAAGTCTTATGGGGAAACTGCATGTCAGTGAGCAAAAGTAACTGCTTGTTCACTTTACTTTGGAAATTATTTGCTTGAACCTCCTTCAAATAGCAGAAAGCTGACAAGCTTAGTTAGCATTTGCAATGCCCTAAGAGCACATAATAACTTCACACACAATGTGAGTACAACACATCCTAAGTTCACGTCACTCTGATGACAAGCACTCACCTGGTAATCCGTGGCAACTGAATGATCTGCAATTCTTGGTACCCATACTGAGGTACTAGAGGCACTTTTCACAGTACTGTCTGACAAGGAGGGCAGACAGTTCCTCAGAGCTTCGCTGATTTACACGACCTCAGGAAGAGGACTGACTCTTTGAAAGCACTCGTTCTCTCATTTTCTTTAAGAGAGCAGTTACTCACAGAATTAACCTTCTTTGCTTACAGGGCTTACACACGCGTTTCAAACGAGGAGCCAGATCTAGAGGTAAGCCAGGCTAACTAAAACCATGTTAGCTGGAGCATTATGAATTTAGTAGGGGAAAGCAAATGGTGCTGAAGGAACGGAGCCTGAAAGCTTTTTGTCATGATTATCTGGATGAGAGGTTCAGAAGGCAAAATACCAGACCATTAATACCATCCACAACTCTAAGAACAAAGTTTTCCCCTCCCTCTGCTCTTCTTCAAAGAAAAAGAGGCCAGTCAATAGTGGAATAGTACATCTGGAAGCACAGCAGTGAGAGAGGCGGGACACTTGTGGTCTGAGAAGGAAAAAGGGCAACCCGTTAGACAGATGCTCCCATCACAGATACTTTTCTCCTGGAAATAGAAGGGAGTCCTTTTGCTCAGCCAGGTCTTTTCCCTGAATCTCTAAAAGAGGATATCCTTTCTCCAATTACAGCCATTTGCAAAGACAATTCATCTGGAGAAATTTACCAGCACAGGGGGTCCTGGCTGAGGCTTTCAGGGAGCAGAATAGAATACTGTAGGTGCGACAGTGGTCGGAGTCGCTGCCACACTGTGCCTGTCAGAGGTGAGTATGACAAAGAGAAAGAAAGGAAATGGTGAGAGATTTTCCATCTAATCATCCTAAGGAAGAACTCCACTGTCAGGGCCAGAGTCACTGCACAGAAAATTTGGCTTGGAATAGAATAGGATAGAAATGAAAATACCAATGTACATTGACTCAGGCAGAACTAAGTGGGAGTGGGGAAGGGGCTGAGGAAGTCTCCTAATAGCATATATGGAGAGAATGGAACAAAGAGAGAATGGAAGCACGACACAAAAAGGCTGTAAGCACATGGCAATAACAGGTAGGGAGGAAAAGACAGAACAGGCTAAAGGAGACTGACAGGAGAGGAAAGATGTGTATACATTGCCAGCTTCTTCCTTCTGTGAAATCTAACAGTATTTCTTGGCTTTTGCTTATTCCACAGCCTGCACTAGAAATAAATGCTACAATGGGGGCCAATGTTCACAGGCATATTATTCCCCACAGCTCTTCATCTGCCAGTGCCACCAAGGTTTCTCAGGGAAGCAGTGTGAAATAGGTGAGTGTAGCACATCAGCTGCTGTGAACAGTGCTATTGGTCCTAGATATGCAGTGTACAAGGATGAGGTACGCTGAAGTTCCTGCTGCACACTAGGCTCTCTATTGAGTTGTCTTTTTTTATTCTAAAGCTAATACTACAAAGAACTTTTAAGGACACCCGGGTTGTTCTCAGTGTCTCTTAATAGAACTCTGAACTTTGTAGCTGAAGACCTTTATATACACTTGCAGTCTGCCTGACAAGGCATTTTCACTGACTTGCTACACATCTGAGAGCCAAGTTTAAACAGAACAGAGACTGGGGAAGTTGTCTGGGAAAGAATTGGGATGCTGGCCTTACAGAAACATTTTGTTCCCTTTTGTTCAGATACTGAAGCTAAATGCTACACAGACACTGGAGTAACATACAGGGGTATGTGGAGCATGACAGAGAGCGGAACTGAATGTTTAAATTGGAATAGCAATGGCTTGGTGGACTGGACGTACAGTGGCCAAAGAGAGGATGCTGCTGAGCTGGGATTGGGCAATCACAACTATTGCAGGTGAGGGGCTGATGGCACACAGGTCAGAGCCACAGGAATCAGGCCATTCTAAGAGCGTGGAGCAAAAGAATGGCTGTTTGCTATAGTCTGACACCAAAGAGAGAAACAGGTGCAGATACTGTGCAGCCCATGAGGAGTAATTGAAACTTCTGTAGACATATCTGAATCATTCAGATCTCTCACCTCATAGTCTTTCTCTTGTCCCTTCTTAGTCCCTAAACTCCATTTGTAATTCAGTTTCCTGCAGCTCCAGATCCTGATTGAAACTGTAAAAATATAGTGCTTCCTGTACATGAACTGAACTGCGCAAACATGCTGTTCACTCCTGCTAGCTACTGGCCATCTCATCTTCACCTCCATGTACTTCACAGTTTTATAATTGAACTAGGAATCCAAACAACTTCTGATGGTTCAGTCTACATCTTTACTGCAGAGCAGGACTGTTACTGAATTAGATGGCTGACATGGGAGTATTGACAATAGCCTTATAATGATACATAATATTGTAACTCTTTCAGAAACCCAGATGAGGATTCCAGACCTTGGTGCTATATCTATAAAGGGGGAAGGTACACCTGGGAACACTGCAGTGTGCCCTCCTGTTCAAAAGGTACATGCAGGGGACAGGGAATGGACTTTGGAATTTCCATTATTCACTAAGAGTTCTCCGTGGACTTGGGCTATTTCTGTAGCCTAAAAAGTTGAGACTCTCATGTTATATCATATTTAAGCTTTTAATATTTATGACGCTGGGAGACTGAGATACAGACAGCAAATATACAGATGCCATGACAGAAATCACACCTAGGAACAAGTGACAGGTTCGCATCCACCAGTTAATGTGCAGCTTTCTTATCGAAGCTAGGGACACCAACTGCAGATCTGGAAGAGGCACAGATTACCGAGGCAGCCACAGCATTACCAGTTCTGGAGCTACCTGTTTGAAGTGGAATTCTCGAATCCTTGTCAACAAGTTATATACTGCTTGGAGAAGAGACGCTTACCAGCTGGGCCTTGGTAGTCACAATTTCTGCAGGTATGTAGTTGGTTATAGAGTAAAAAAAAAAAATCCCACCAAATTGTCTTGTAGTACTCTTAAGGCAGGCTCTAGTAATTTACACGGATTATTAAAGGACAGGAAATACATTACTGGTGGGAATGAAGCTCACTGACAATAGTAATTTTATTGCACCTGACCTATCTATGCTTCTCTAACATCAAACTCCGTAAGTGCAAATTTCATGTGCCCTTAGGGCCCTCTCTATCTCTAAAAAATCAAAAAGAATACACTCGGGTCACAGTCTGACACCTTTAGGTCTCTGCAAACTCCCTGCAGATCTGATAATACAAATAGCTCTTCTTTTTCCTGTGCTGCAGGAATCCTGACAATGATAGCAAGCCCTGGTGCCATGTCCTGAAAGGAAATCAGCTCACATGGGAGTACTGCAATGTGCCTACTTGCTGTAAGGATACGAGCACTCCCGGTTCTTCTCTTTCTTTGAAGCATTATTGTTCTGCATGTCATCTGTATTAAACTCAAGCCTCTTACAGTAAAATAAGATCTGGAGAAAAAAATCTGTATTAAACTCAAGCATTTTACAGTAAAAAAAGAGCTGGAGGGGAAAAAAAAAAGAAAAAGCTTTTTAGAGTAGAAAAAGATTCTGTAGCTCCACTCTCACAAAAGTGCCTTTTTCTCTGCCAGAAGGGAAGATTGCCGAAATGGAGGACAGGAAAGGCAGGGTTTCCTTACTGTATTTTTCAAATCAGAATACAAGTTTCCTAGGAAACAGGGATGAGTCAAATACTAAACAGTTCACGGCAGGCTGCCTCAACCTGGACTGGTGACTAACAGGCTCTTAACCCAAACTCAATGCAAGAGAGCCTGAACAAAAAGCCTGTTTTTGGGTTTGTCATCCACAGCCACCTGTGGCTTACGGCAGCGCAGAGAACGCCAGTACAGGATTAAAGGTGGTTCCTACGCAGACATTGCAGCTCACCCATGGCAAGCTGCCATCTTTGTGAAGTATCGCCGAGTGCCTGGAGAGCACTTCCTCTGTGGAGGAATTCTGATCAGTTCCTGCTGGGTTTTGTCAGCTGCTCACTGTTTTGAGGAAGGGTAAGCTGAAGATTCAGTACTATCTGGGGGAAAAAAATCTAGAAAATAGAAGCATCCAGTATAGCCTTACTGGAAGGGTATAAGACTTGGAAAAAAAACCTCTTTATCCCAGTAAGTTAAACTGCACTAAAGATTATAGTTCTTTGTGCTGAGCATTACAGAGGCATTTAATCGGGCAAACTAGCAGGATAGCATTAAGGTACCGCAGCAGAATATCCGATAGCTTAAGAACAAAGTTGTCAATACACATGCAGAGCCATCTGAAACTTGAGAACAGCAAGGGGCTGGCAGAGAAGCTTTGCCATGATGGCTGTAAGCAGATAGAACAAAAATGAAGGCAAATAGGCCACTTGAGGTCAAACTGCCTGGGTAACAAAGTAGTAATAGTGCTAAAATAAAAAAAAAAAAGCAGAAGTTCCAACAACACATCTTCAAGGGAAGGGTCCACTCTAGTTAACACGGGAATAGAGACTCTTTTGTTCTTCAGCTTTAGTACAAATCAGTTGAAGATTGTGCTGGGTAGGACTTCCCGAGCAACTCCCGAGGAAAATGAACAAAAGTTTCAAGTGAAGAACTACACTGTGCATCAAAGATTTGACTCAGAAAATTTCAACAATGATATTGGTAAGAACTTTGCTGACTTTGTGACTGGAAAGGTCATGGTTGACTCAAGTTTGTGATTGATGAAGTGGGGATTTTTTTTCCCTCTTCAGCTCTGTTGCAGTTGAACTCAGATGCAGAAGACTGTGCTGTTGAAACAGGCACTGTCCGTGCTGCCTGCCTCCCCATGCCAGAGCTGCAGCTACCTGACTGGACTGAATGTGAGATCTCTGGTTATGGCAGAAGGGAAGAATGTAAGTAGAAGATGCATGTCTACATGCAAGTAGAAGATAGTATGTCCAAAGTTTGAGTCCCCCACCCTCAAAGAATTCAAGCCTTTAGCATCACTGAATGTGTGATGTATTATAATGGATTATATGAGCACTACAAAATGTATGCAGAAGTAGGAGTTACTCAAAAACAAGTTTTGCTGTAAATTATTTCATTCATCTAAGTTCTGTCAGTCGTATGGGCTAGTAGAGTCTTCCTTGATACTTTCCACAGTACAAAACAAAAAAAACCGGCAAAATGGATAACGTAGGAAAGACAGAAGATTTGCAATCAGGGCTGCCACATTTCTGCTGTACTCAGTACATTAGATACTGTAATTTGGACAGAAATCCATTTCTGTCAAGGTTTGATATACAGGCCCAGATAGATGCATTATTCTAGAAGATATATTGGCTATGCAGAGATTAGCAAAAAAAAGCTAAAGAAATAATAATCCCAGATATATATTAAAAAGCTGGCTAAACTGCTTTTAAAGTGAGCTATAACAAACAGGAATAAAAGCTGTCTGAAAGTATACTCAGGCAGACCTGTATTTAAAGCTAACAAAAAACCTCCAGCTCTTATTTTACTTTCTTAATTTTTCTTTTTCTTTAAATTCTCTAACTTGTAAACTTTTTAAGACAGAAACTGTGAAGCATCCATCATACAAGACCAATCACAGTTTGGATCCATAGGGGTTTTGGAACAGACCTAAAGAGGGAGGTAGCATATAAGTGTGGAATAAAGTGTTTTTGAAGTGCTTTTAAAGCTTGTCCTCAGCATTGCTTACAGGGAGTGCAGGATAAACTCTGAAAGGCAGAGGATACTGCAACTGTAATTCAAAACTCTACTGAAAAACAACAATCCTGCCAACTTTCAGTTTTGTGCAATTGTAGCTATACAGGAGAATAAAACTGATATCCAAATCAACCAACCAAACAAATTTCTTCCATTCCGACATAAGTGTAAATTCCTATCCAGTTAGTCAGCRTTATCTATGACAAAGCATCCAATTTTTGTTAGTGCAAGTCTAGTATTAAAAAGTTAGGATCCTGTTTCATACAGTTAAGGCATTTTCATAGACACTTCCTGTGACTTCATTTTGATTGATGTAACTATGCAAAGATGATTTATCCACCCAAGAAACCCAGCAGTCTTTAATTTGGAGCCTACAAAAACCTCTCTAGCTTGCTGAAGATAAAATATTCTCTCTCAAATAGATTTAAACTGTTCTGATTAGTGAAGTGGAACACCCAAGAAATAAAAAGACCCTTTGGCAAGGAAATTTTAGTTTAGCCACTGAACTACTCCTGTTCACTCTCCCCTAAACTATAGAAACAGAACTGCAACTTTTTAAAAACATACATATATACACACACATACATACATATATATGTATTTATATTGTCATTTTTCTTCCAGTTTCTCCATTCTATTCGGAGCACCTGAAGGAAGGCCACGTCAGATTGTTTCCAGCCAGTCGGTGCACAGCACAGTTTCTAGACAACCGGACAGTTACAGACAATATGTTATGTGCCGGGGACACAAGGCACCTGGATGATGCCTGCAAGGTAAACCCAATTCTGTTCCTCTTTCCTTTTTTCTTTTCTATGTCTCTTTTATCTGTACTTTGTAGTCTGAGCTAACCAAACAAAAAGCTTCAGAAA
This sequence comes from Amblyornis subalaris, assembly GCA_018881555.1. Classification (NCBI taxonomy): domain Eukaryota; kingdom Metazoa; phylum Chordata; class Aves; order Passeriformes; family Ptilonorhynchidae; genus Amblyornis; species Amblyornis subalaris. Next base: position 57,998 of record JACAXG010000228.1, read on the forward strand.
ATAGTTTAAAGAAGTTATGCATTTGCCTGCATGGCACTTCTAGTAGACTTTTGTTGAACAGAACAGAACTGATGGCTCCTCTTTCATTTTTCTTCCCCTACCCCTCATAGAAGGGAAGGCAGGGCACACTTAAGCAATCAAACCAGAACAGCATAGACTGAAAATCCCAAATACAGGAAATACCACAAAACTGAACAGGAAAATCCACCCCAGCATTTCCTAATATTTTCTGTTATGTGAGCATGCAAAACACTCAGCAGGAGGTTCTCTAGAAGGAAGGGGGTGCGTCTACTGAAAAGCAGAGAAAAGAGGAATGAAGGCTGAAAGATGGTGGAGAACAAGCAGCTATGACATGAGGAAAAAGGCAGGCATGCATTCAATCCACATCCTTTCTGTTTAAACAGCTATTTAATAATTTTGCTTTACTGTTACACATAGCAGTATAAAACCCCTTGGATCTTTATAGCTTGAATAAGGGCCTTCCTCTTTTTGTTCTTTTCAACATTTCACCTACATTTCATAAATGAGCTTCAAACAAAGTTAGACACTTTAGTGTTACCTTTTTTTGGGTCTCTCACCATGAGAGGAGCACTGAGGGAGTCCGGAACATAAAAGTGACTTAGGTAGAAGTACTGTTACTAAGAGCTCTTGATTTGTGAGCATACCACATAGARTATTTCTTTAAACACTGGTGCACTGCTAAAGCCAGTGGGGATGGGAAAAACAATGCAAAACCAAACAAACAGAAAAGGAGATTGTTACTAATCTGTTACTTCTCTGTAGGGTGACTCTGGAGGGCCTCTGGTCTGTATGCAGGATGATCGTATGTATCTAATTGGAATCATCAGCTGGGGAATAGGCTGTGGCCGCAAAGACAAACCTGGTGTTTATACAAATGTGAATCGTTATCTTGACTGGATTCAGGACACTATGAAACTCTGAGAAAGAAAAATGAACCCTTTGCGACCATGCCCTCACAGCTTCCTTCTGGGTGCTCAAAGTATGCTGACAGGGCTTCCTGTTTGTCCAGATGCTTATGACTTCCAGTACAACAGGAAGACGAACTGCAATGTGTGGGAAGGGCATGTTCTCAAAATACTGTCCTTTCCTTATTACAGGTTATTAGAAGCTAATCCTCCTTTTCCCCAACATCACCAAACTTTCTCCTTGCATCAAATCACGAGTACAATTAAAAATTAATTTTGGCCCAAGTGAGTAAACCAAGAGAGAACATCATGATCTCTTTAGCAGCTATATTGTTTTAGGAATGTGTGTGAACTGAAGGCAAAGGGGACAGATTTAATTTCCTGAAAATTTCATCTCCCTACTTACCTGACTGTACAATTGGAAGACATTAAGGTCTGTCCTTATACCATTTGACTTTGGTAATTTAAGCTGGTTTCAATAGAAGTTGGTTTCCAAGAACAAAGCTGTGGGCATGGGCTGCTTATTTCCAGATCAATATACTACTTGCTTTTTTAGTTTGGAACTGATTAATTGAGTTTGAGCTTAAACTCTCTGAGCAAATTCAGGATGGCATGCTTATTAGGGCATTTTATTCTTTCACTTGCTTTTCCTCCTGGTAATGGAATAGGTAAAAATTTTAACACCAGTGTGATCTGCCACCGAATCAATGCATATTTTTGACTATTAAATTTCTATGCATTATCATCTGATATGAAAGCCAAAGCTCTCTCTTCAGTGCAGCAGGGCAAAACAAAGGACAAGTGTATTGCTAGCTGTTTTAAGTGCCTGCTAGGTTTACATCCACAAGTAAAGGCCAAATCAGATGTCAGAAGGCTGCCTTTATCCTTTAACAGAAGACAGGACAGGTACAACTAAGTCACCATGAACCAGAATCTCAGTAATCAGCATTACTTCCTTGCATTGCAGCTGCCATATGACACTAAGTGGCATCTATGCACATCCTGAGAGTGAAGCCTCTTTGAGAGCTTCTCTTTTGTCCAGTTGTTTTGTAAAGAGAAAGCAGGTGTAACTACCATTTTACAAAAGGAAAACATTATATTGAGGATACAAAAGGAATTTAGCTGTAGTATCAATCAGGCATTGTAGCTAGAAAACCAGCCTGTTGTATTTGGGAAATTCAAAATATTKTAACTCTAAATGTTTACTCTCACAGTTGTTCAGGAGCTCCCTGATAACCTACTAGCACAACATCTGCTCAAATAGAGAATATTATATAATAAGTAGGTATAGAAGAGAGATTTGCTAAGGATGGCCATTACTCTCTCAAAGGGGTTTTGTAAATGGCAACTTTACAAATGGTCTGTGACTTTCTAGGTACCAGCTTAGAAACTGACTTCAAAGAGATCTTCTCTGATGTCCGCAGAGAACAGTGGTGTAGGTCCAGTTAGCTTCAGCAACAAGTCCCATATTCCAGCCAGTGGAAGGGGAAAAAAAATCCAAGATGTTTTTTAATAAAGAGTCACAGTAAGGTTTTTGGTGTGATTTTTTGTTGTTGCTGCTAGTTTTATTATTAACCTTGAGAAAAATACAAATTAATTTCCATTCATCTCCCCTAAGCCCATTTCCAAATGCTCTTGTGCCTCACTATCCTGGCATTACCAAGCTTGCCAAATACCTACATCCTGTAAAACAATCTAAACTATTCCACTGAGTAACACAAGTCAGTGTCCTCAGGAACGCAACTTTTGTTTCACAATTCAAACAGTCTATTAAATACGGTATTTGAGCTCAATGTGACCTAAATAAATAAAATGTAACTGAACCACACCTGACACTGATCTCTTTTAGAAAAGTAGGACCTACAAAAATGTCAGCTACAGAGAACAGTTTTACCTCACAGCTATTACCAACTCTTGGAAAATACCATTACATGAAATACCCAAGTTGACAATGAATGCCACATAAGCCTTAGCTGCCATCTCTGCATTGGCTCATTCCTTCCATCCTAGTCTGTCTTCTGTGACATCTCTGTAGCTGACATAAAGAATGGCCCAGAATCAACCCTAAAGTTTTACAAATGCTTACTTATCCTTCATTTTGTAATAGATCCTTAATCTGGGAGATTTACCAAATCCTCATCCAACAGCTAGAATTTAATATTCTCCAGCCTTACTTTAACTTGCATTTCATTCCTCAGAAGTTGCTGCCACCTAGCTCAGTGCATTTAACTGCCTTTCTCTGGCTTGTTTACCCATGTCATCCCTCCCTGATAAGAAAATCCGAGATGGTTTCCATCTTTACATCAACTTTTCCCCTTCTTACCTGGCTTTTATCCCTTCTTGTTCTCTTTCAGCACACAGTAGCACCATCTTGAAACAAGGTCTGAGTAACAACTGCCATCTGCCCACTTCCTTTCATCTGCTTTTGCAGCTGACTTTGTCATACTCAAGTTCTTTCAGAACTCAAAATCAGCATCAGCATTTATTGCAACACAGCTGCACCTCATGCTTCCCCCCCAAAAGTCCTTCTATCTACCAATTTATATCACTGACATTGTTATCCGATTCCCGCTTCTGCCCCGCTTCATCTTTCATTCCATAGCAACTTGCAGCCATCTCAGACTGGAATGTCCTAAGGGCCAGATGACCTTATGTATGATCTTGACTAACATGAATCACTTCAGCAGTAAAGAAAAGATCCTTTAAAAATTGAAGCTACAAAGCCAAAGGACAGTATCAATACTTGAGGAGCAGGAAGGTGATAAGGTATTTAACTGTCTTCATAATCAAAGCATTGCCCTTAGCATGCTACCCTACCCAGTAAACAAAAATGGTTCAGCTGCATTCCTAAAGACATTTTCACTGAGGTTCTAGGAAATGCTCAGCACTCCTTTTGGGAAATGCTAAGAAAAATTACCAAGAAAGTAATTAATTTTAGCTTTTCAGACAGTGACTTAGCCCCAGCTTTACAATCCGAACTGCATACAGACATTTAGCTCCCTACGGCACCCACTATATACAATCCAATTGGCATAATTTACCTTCCTCCTCAAATACCAACTGTATTTCTTGCAAAGCCTGCACAAACCACTCTGAAATGACACAGATGACATGTAAAAATTAATTTTATTGATGCCTTTGTTGAAGGTTTTGTTTGCAATGAACATGCTCAGCAGTAATGTCACCTCAGCAGAATGCCACCTGCTATGGAATTCTGCAGTTGCACTGGACTTCGCAATTCCACAAGCAAGATGCCACTCATCCACTGCAAATATCCACCACGTGCAAGCCAGAAGGAATGCTATCCTTCCTTTAGGGTCACCCTGTTCTGTTCACAAGTGTGAACTGTACATGCTGGACTACACAGCCACATGAGTGTGGTCACATGTACAGTAACTTAGGTGCAAGTTCTGCTACCAAGAGAAAACACATTGGCATGTAGTGGCCGAAGAGCCTGTTATAGAGAACAGGAACTGTGCAAGTGCCTGTTATTTCCTATTTCTGCTGTACAGAGGGATGTACCACAGGCTGGAATGGGCAGATGTAGCAACAGCTCCTGAGGAAGAGATGATCCCAGTGAAAAATCCGGTGTAGGCTTGAATCCATCTGCACAGCACCTGATTGGTACAGGAACTGGAATGAGGTAGGACAGGCAGGAACACTACGAAGGTACCAGGTCACAATTATCTCAAAGAAAGACATCAGTGAGCAGGAGAACAGCAGTATCACCTTCATTTGCAATAGGCAAGCAGAGGCAAAAAGAGGCTCCAACAAGTTACTAGGACAGCGGTTACCTTCATGTAGCCACAGCTTCAATTTCCATCAGTGCTGTCTCCACAACCTCTGTCTCGTCTGATTCCCCAAAGAAGCTAGGAGAATTCCTACCTTCAAACACTCATAAGAGGAGAAGCAAAATTACATGGAGATACCATCACCTATCAGTTAGAAGATCTGAATGTATGTCAAGTCTGTATTCAGAGATTCAAGATACTTGACGATCAAGATGCCTTATGAAGTATCTAGAAAAAGAATCCATTTCTTCCCTTCCTCCCTTTGTGGCATCACCCCCAATCTCAGGCTTCTCAACTTCCCATCCTGAGTGGAGCAATCTACCCTTCCACTTCTTCCCGTCCTTTTGACGCAGAACGGCTACATGTTCTCCCTGCTGGCAAGAACTATACAGCTCTCCACCCTAACATCCTGTGATACAGAAAGGCAGATGCTGGATTATCACATTGGAGTTAAARATTGTGGAAATTCAACTTTGTATCACCTACAAAGGGATAAAAGCCAAGCAAAATACAAGGAAGAGGAGTTACAAAAGGCAATAAATCCCTAACATTTCCTCTAAGACAGCAAAATGAAGGTGATACAAGTTAACATAGCTGACTCGCTAATCCCAAGGGACCTGAGCATCTCTCCTATCTGCTCTTGTTCCAAATACTTCAGACTCAGGTAGGGATGAGGTGGTTTCAGGTCAACCTTACTTTTCCCTGTTTTCCAGCACTCTCAGTACTGGCTTTCCTGCTCATGCTACTACAGACAAGGGAGCAACCTTAAACAGATGGATGGGGTAAGAGGCTGCATCCAACAGCCAGGGACAGGAGTAACAGGAAAAGCGCTCTTCCTCACTATCATGAGCCTCTAGGTTCGGACTTGGAACTTGCCAGCCTTAGTCATGTATTTTATCCCCTTGAATGGCTTGTACTTCTCCCCATACATGTCCAGGCGATTCACCTTCAGTCCTAAAGGCAAACAAACACAGCATAAGACTGACTGCTGCCACAAACAAAGCTGACAGGCCTTCAGGATAAAGGGACAGAAGATTATACTAGAGGTACAGAAAGCACAAGGAAAGTTTCAGCAAGTGGTAGACAGAATGGAGAAAAGCTGACAACTGCTAATTGTTGGAATCATTCTTTATAAACACATCCATACCCTGAATTTCTTTATAGGTCTGTAAGCACGAAATACAAGGAAACGGAGGTAAGTTTTTTCACAGACCACCAGAAAGAACAAATCCATATACCTGTAGTCAAAGCAGACAATTTTTTTGCTTGAAGAACATGTTTCAGGTAGAATGTACTTCAGAAGGTTTGCAAAGCTACTTCAGCTATATGCAGAATGAGCACTGGCACAGCAGAGAACATTCTGTTTACCTCACAGTTTACTTGACTTGTTTATCTCACAGTCACTTACCAGATATAGCCAGCTGCTGAATTTTAAACTGCAGGTTAATGGTGGGGTTTTCATCTGGTTTCGATGTCCCAGCTTGCAGGCTCACACTCCCCTTCAGGCTTGGCAATTTCTGGGGGTTTATTTTCCCAACATCCCATGACAGTAACTTAAAGGAACAGAAAATGCAGCAGTGCAACAGAAATGCCATAACACGTTCTAAAGCAGAGTCCCCTTCCAATGACAGCTTTTAATGTTTCTCTATGAAAAATGTCTTTTTCTTAGTACCTTGCATTTCATATTGGCCAGACACAGGACTAAGGAGCAGAAGCCTCAGACCTTTGTTCTCCCTCTCTTCCCAYGAGGCTCCCCAAAGCCTACTAGGAATGATATTTCCACTACTTGTGCTAAGGGCCCCACGGGTAAGCCCATCAGATTTAAGTTTGCCATAAGAAAACAAAAAAAGTGAACTCCTCGGGCTAAAACAACAAAACCAGAACACCCCAAACCAAATCAAAACCCATTAACCAACCCTTAGTGTTTGCAAAAGACCAAGTATAACATGCAGGACTGGGCGTGACAACTAGGTATGCCAAAGTTTGTAAGCCATCCACCAGACTAATTCCTCATCATACAACACCAGTGCTTGGATTTTCTTCACACTCCAAATAACCAGAACTACAATCCACTCAGACACTAAGGTATTTGTTCTGAGGATTAAGAAAACTTCTAGTATGCAATTTTTCAGAAAAAGTTCTCATCCCAAGATACTGCCTTCAGCAAAGCAGTGTTCATGGAAATGTTCATGTAAGCATGAACAGCTTGACTGCATTTTCTGAAAGATAAGAAAGATTTAAAAAAAAAAGTATCTAATTTCTCTCTTTCCTCTTACCTTTGTAACTGGATCGAAGACATGTGTTCCCTGTGAGGGGGTAAGGGTCATATTTAAGACACTTTTTGGCATCTGGCTAGTGACCATCACTCCCTCTACAGTCTTCCCCATAGTCTGCTTCGGCCCCACTGTGATCTCAAACCGTCCCAGTGAGCTGCTATCACGGAAACTGATGTTGTGCTTAACGTAGACAGGAATTGCCACAAGACTAGAACAAAGACATCAACAGAAAGTCCTTGTAGATCTCTTGTCTTCATATTTGCTTAAAAAAGAAGGAAATCCTACACCCATTTGTTTGATCTAAGAGCAAAGTCAGAATTCCATTCTCAAGTCTTAATTACACTTCTTGTAATCAAGGTTGCTGTATCCTATTTTTTTTATCAGAACAGGGAACTACATTCAGTATAACAGGAGGCTTGAGCAAAGGATGAGAAATGTTTTTGCATGTCACAACCAGGCTGGCAAGTAGTTCCCGGAAGTGCAGCAGCACTTGAACTTCACATTTGTGCTTTTGGTTGCCTTTCCCACTCCTTTTCACCTATTAGAGATAAATCTGACAAAGCTCTAACAAAATTCTTTTGCAGCTGTAACCCCAAATAGTACTTTGCAAGCTGCTTCTACAAAAGAGCACAAACAGTGGACTAGAACTTGTGGTTCTATTAGGAGAGACGTCAAAAACCCAACAGGAGTACCAAACTATCTTGTTTTATTCTAGAAAGTTTTTATAAACATATGAAATCAACAGCTTGATTACGCCACACTGCCTAATTCTAATTCTTTCCCTCTCTAGTTTGTTTATCTGCTAGTAGCCTTTGAAAAATGCTGGCTGACCAGAAAGAAAGTACAGAATCACTGCTCCAAACAAGGAGAAAATATGTAATTTAAAAAAAGAAAAATGCAAGTTACCATGCACCTCTACTTCACTTGGCACAACATAACACTTCATCTTTAAAAGTTCCTTTTTTTCTGCTCTCCCTAGTCAGAAAGATCCAAATTTCAAAATTCACAGCACTACATTCATCACCTACTTCTGAGCACTGACATGGTAGGACAGCAAGCGAAAATTTCCATCAGGGGGAATGAAGGAGAGTATTCTCTCTGACTCCCAGCGCTTGAAACGCACACATGGATGAAAGCTGACATCATCCAATAACCGAGGGTTCTGAAACAAGAAGGTTTGTGAAGGCAGTACAACTTATAATAACCTCCTCTTATCAGTTTTCTATCTATGAAGGGCCTACCATTTGACACACTCTTGACCACTTGAAGGTATCAACATTCAGACATGTCTGATGCTATTATATCCATGTGAAAGCAGTACTCAATAATCTCTACTCTTCTTTAGGATATTTTTTATCCTACTTTAGAAAACTTCGACATGTGAAATAATTGCATTGGTGCACACTCATGAAAGAGATGACCCTTCAGGATATCTGCCTACAACACCASTATCTCAAAAACTTAGTCACAGCACACATTACCTCTGCTTTTAAATGAACAATCTGAAAAAACCCTTTTAGGCTCTAAGTTGCTGAAGTTCATGATGAGTTCCCATTGTAATTTCTTTCTCTTTTTGTCTGGCATACCCAGATTCTGATGTACTGGAATCCATCAGCATGAGACTGACATCTTAGCAGCAGGGCTGGGAAACCCTTTTCAACATACTTAAGTAAAGACACATCCTTGAGCTTTACCATAAAGGAGAGGGTAAGGTCTGGCATCCCAGTCAGCTTGACACAAGCATCAATCACCCCTTGGATTTCAGCAGTAATCGTGGAACCTGCAACAATAAAGTAAACACAGGTGGTTATGTGAACCTGATCAAAAAAATCCCAAAGTGGAAAAACTATCAGTGGGGAGGAAAGAAATCAATTTTCTTTATGAAATGTCATGGTTCATTAAGTTGCCTGTTCAACAGTTTTATCATTCCCAATGACTCCTCTAGAAGATTCGTTCAGTTAAGAACCATGGACACCAGCAATGTCCATTTTAATGGCCAGTGACAATAGCTTCCAATTCTAACAAGACTAAGATGCACAAATACTGAAGAGAAAGTGCTGTGCACAATTTTTACTTATCTTCTGTTTTCCCAATATAGCTTGCGAGACCTCAAGAACATGGACAAGTGAAAATCTTGGTGTCTCTGTAAAATTTTTGACTGAATAGCACATACAAGTTAGCAACATTCCGGAGTAAAAACAGGAATGGAGCTTCCCACACTTTGATGAAGGTGCACCCATTTGAAAACCTAACTCTCTCTTCAGGCACTATCAGGACAAGTTATCCTCGCCTCAGCCAGAAGCAACTTCCATACCCGATTTGTCAATGATTGCATCTATCTCCTCAATCACATCAAAATACGCCTCATTGTTGGTATATTTTACACCAGTACGTCTCCAAGGCACCACCGAGAGCTGTCCGGTAGGAAGCTGGTCACCCACATTAGTGCTTCCTGGAAAAAGAAAGGGAATCAACAACCACAGAAGTTAAGCAATGCTCCAGAACAAGCCCTGGCCCTTATAGAGCTTAACTGTAATTAACCCCAGAGAACCTCTGTTTCTTTGTAGGAGAGCAATTACTCTTCCTGACTCCCTGTACTCCAAGAATGTACATCTCTCTTATACCCAGCTCTAAAACATACCACAGTAGTGCATGAGGAAGTGTCTACACATGGGGATCTGTAAACTCACATCAAACTAACTCATCTGACTGTTCCAGGTTAAAAACCCCAAACCAAAGCCAAATGAAAAACCAAAGTGTAGCTGGTGCTGAAACTGGAAGGAACCTCAAAGCAAAGCACTAACATATGACTCCTTAAATACACCTGTGCTGCATGAATGGTATGGGACAACATAAATTTTMTTCACCCACTTCCTAATTTACTTATGCATGAATATTGCCCCCTGGACTCCCCAGTTCATCTACTACTTGTTTCCCTGTACCTGTAATGGTGTTGACGACTGTTCGCAGGATAGTAGGAGGTTTTATCAGTTCCTTAAGAATATTAGACTCTGTTGCCAATGGAAAGCCATTGTCCAGCATCTCCTCCAGCACCTCATACACCACCACAACATTGTCCTTGATTATTACCTCTGAACAGACACCAAAATAATCCTGTGCAAAACAAAGAATTACTCAAGGATCTCTGAAAGAGAATCTTAGTGATCATTCGGTCCAGTGCCCTCCCACACAGGAATAAATCAAGCCTCTTCTTGGAGGAGACAAAACAACACGGAAACTCCGTGTATTACTACAAGCACATCAGACAGATGGACCACTCCCACAGACATGTACAACTCTGAGCACACCTCTGCCACTGCTCCAGTAAGATGGCAAAATCCCACATCAGCAGTCCCAACTAATTCAGCAATTTTTAAAATTAAAAATTTAATTTACTTATAGTCTTATTCTATGTGGACTTCAAGCGTCTCTTCAGGAGAGAGCAAGTGCACATGCACAAACACAAACCTGAGCTTCTGGTTATTTACAACAATTAAAGAGATCAGGCATTCTGCATGTGAACTGTGACAGTAGAGAAATCCTAGTTCTGCACTACAAACACTTTCTTTTTCAGACATATCAGATTTTAATATGTCTAAGCCATTGATGACACACTCATGCCTCGTACTCTCATAAAAAAAAAAAGACCTAAGGGTCTGACACGATCCATTTCTGGCCTGAACAGCCAATCCACTCCCTAAAGTCAGAGAAACATAACTCAGAATACAGTCAGATTCTGACTGACATCTTGGAAGCAAAAGCTCTCATGATACTTGTTTGGCCAAGCACACACATTTCCGGTATTCTGGCAAGATGCTGGTCACAAGACACTTCAAATCCAGACAACACAATCCTGTTGTTGGCAGGCAGAAGACAGACATCTTTACCGCTTTCCTAAACTGATGGGCAGTCGTGTGAACCACAGCACAGAGGGAATACAGCTGCTCTTGGGCAACCCCTGCAACTCACTGCTTTAGGAAGCTTCCAAGAAACATCATTAGATGTAAGCACACGAGTAGGTTGTCACTAATTGATTAAAGATACGAATTGCAAAAGCTCCTTGAGAGAACAAGGCCAGCTTGGTCTCAGTTCACAGTTCCCAGAGCACACAAGGCTGCAGAACAGAAATACTGATTGCTGAAAGGTTCATCCTGTGAGTGCAGGTAGATCCCGAATCCATCGTCATCCCAGACAGTAAATTCCCGACTACGGCAACCCCTGTCTATCCTCACAAACGCAGGATGAAAATTATGCGGTAGGAAACAAGAAAAAACGAATAGCTAATAGAACCAGAGAGGCTCCTTGCGCCGCCCGCCCGTTCTCCCCCGCAGCGCGGCCGTGCCGAGGCTCCCCCGCTTCAGCCAACGGGGCCCACGCCTCGGCCGTACCTGGAACGTGTCCACGACGCGGTGCAGGAACTCGATGACGAAAAGCGGCGGCACCTCACTCTGGATGACGGCTACAAAGAAGATCTTGTGGCGGTAGACGCTAAGGAGGTAGTGGTGCGGCGTGGGGATCACCGGTGGCACGTTCTCCGCCTCCGAGGCCCGCTCCTGTGCCTCAAAAAAGTAGTCACAGACGGAGCGGCTGACGACGCTCTTCCAGTGCTTCTCCAGGAAGATGTCCCCCGAGGCATTGATCAGGAAGAGGCTGTGGATCATGGCTGCGGCGGGGCCGGGCCGGGCCGGAGCGAGACCACAGCGAGCGTTCCCTACACAGGCAAGCCCCACCCCCCGAGAGCCCCCGCCGCCGGCCCCGCCCTCTCTCGCGCGGCATGGCTGCCACAAGCACCGCCCCCGGCGCGCCGACAAGCGCGCTCGCCCGTCTCGGGACGGGGCTCGGCAGCGAGCGCTGCCATTGGGCGACCCGCCCACACCTGCGTCCGATAGGCCGAGGAGGCGCGCGGCTCATGACGCAGCAGAACGGCGCGCTTACGCTGCGCATCCCTGGCGGCAGCGGCCGGGGGTTCCGGCGGCTCCGGGATCGCGCGCCGCAGCGCCCCACGCGCCACGTGTCCCGCGTCCCTGTCCCTGTCCCGCGACCGATTCCGTCGCTTCCCGTTACACACCTGACCCGGCAGGGGCCGACCCAGGGCTCTCAGACCCGGAGCTACGCAGGGCGCCCCCCCCAGGCGGCGCCACCGTGACCCTGGCATGTCCCTCACGGAGGCCGCTGCCCATTCCCCCTCGCTCGGCGTGGGGCGCTCGCGGCTTTTAGGGGTCCTTTTTTTAGAGGGGAACTTGAGTATAGTCCATGAGATATGGAGGTAACCCAGCTTGCGCAGGGACGAGCAGCTAGGGGAACGTTTTCCACTATATTTTGCTGGTTCGTTCACCACGGAGTAACACCCCAGAAAACATTCAGCTGGCGTGAAAACAATTGTTACGCAAAATTTACTTAAATTCTCTAGCAAATTATTCCTTTGCATAATTAGAACTCGTGTTTCATGTTCATATAGCAGATCCCTGGACTTCTGAGTCAGACATGCCATAAAAAATAATTTTCCTACTATACTGCTGGGAACAAATACAGGAACAACAGAAAAGCAGCTCTTTGTATCCTATTAAATAAACTGTGAGCACACAGCCTTTGGTACATGGGAAGGAAGGTCAGACTCTTGCACCATAACAGAGTGTCAGGTCTCAGATTTCACACTCCCAACTGTGCTTCACCACCACTGTGGGCAAATCTTTTGATATCCCCACATCTGGAAGATGTGACAGATTGTGTCAGATCACAAAAATGGGCCCTGTTCAGAGTTGATGTCTTTTATTTCTATTGGTTCATTGTAGCTGTTTTTTCCCAAAAATGGGGCGCAGGTCAGTTCATTTACTCTGGCACTACCTTTCAAGACTACTGTACGCATACATCCTTATTTAAAGCATTAAGGTCATTCAACATGGACTAGATGAGCTTTTCACTATAGCAGTAAAATAACGAAGGAGAAATGACCTATATATTAATTTCTCTTTTATGGTCTTTATTTGTATCAAATGCATTTTTTAAACATCAAGTAACAGTTTTGAATTTCTAATTTAAATTACTGTAATGAATTACACATTTGACAGCAACACAGGCAGTGATTTGTCATTTAATTACAGCACTTCTAAATTTGAAGTAATTATTGTTTTAATATAATCAGTTTACTTTTAACACAAAGGCATTGCAAAAACTGTCATATCAGTCTAGGAGGAGATTGTATTAACGGGAGTCATATAGGTATCACAGACAGAAAGCAGCAGAATGTAGTTAAACCGACAACATAAAGCCTTTATACATTTGGTTCTCCATCAAACACAAAACGGTTCTGTTTTTAACCCGGACCTTAAAAATCAACAGTCATGGGATATGTCTTTGCAAAACAGGCCTTTCTTTATTGTCTCCTGAAATGCAATTCAGTTTTGACAATATACTACATTGCTTAAATCCTGCCATTTCCCTCTGACTGCCTGTACACATCATCAAAATTGTATTTTACCCAGTTCATTATGTTGTCACTTTTCTATTTTTCCTACAGTTGCTTCAGCTTCCTTAGCCATCAAGAACATTGCTGCTGATACAAAAGCAAGCACAGGGTACCTTACTATTTCTGCAACCAATGGAAAAAATTTTTGAGGGAAGCCTAGCTGCTTCCAAACCATTAGATCATGCTTCATTCTGAAAGTCTGCATAATGGCTCGGGAGCTTATAGAAACTGGAACTTAAAGGGAAACGTGACAGAATATGCTGCCAGAACAGAAGTTAATTTTGCTGGTTAACTTAAGGACAGCCTGAAAACTGCTCAATCGAAGGGTAATATATTTTCATTATGTGAACCTCAAGAGTAAACTACGCACAGTCAAAGAGCAGTGCTACAAAGTGGTGCTGCCAAAACATGCACTGTCTTTATGATAAAACAATTCCTTACCATCTGTAGTTTGCCATATGCAGGAATTCTGATGATTTAACTGTTAGCCTGTGCTGTGAAAATACAAGACAGAGTTGATGAAAACAGGCCATTTTTTATTTTTAAGTCTACAAAACCAATTAATTTTGCAATGTTGCTAATAATAACATACTGCCAATTCTGAAACAGAATAGAGTCTACAGACTGACACTGCTGTAGGAACACAATTGGGTTTCCCTGCTATGTACTGAATCCTCTTAGTCTTGCTTTACTTCCTTATCTGGAAATAGCATTTATGTCTCTATTAGCTTTTCTGAATATAGCACCGCAGCCTTGTAATTTAAGGCAGCCTTGTAATTTGGAAGCCTTGCAGACCTGAAGACTCAGGAAGAGGTGTGCAAAGATTAATTTATTGGGAGAATCCAGCTCTGACAAGACAAAGCCAGACGTCTGTAGTCTATGTGGCAGAAACTGAACTGTTTGTACAGTACCTTGCAAAACAGCACCTCAGACTCCAGTTGCTTCAAGTAAATAAATGGGAACATTTAACTTTCACACTGAAAAACTTACTCTGTTAAAACATCAAAATAATTCCTCTAGCTCAAAAGAGAAATTTCTCACCTTGAGACACTAAACAAAGCCATTTAGAAGACACCATGTTTATCAACTCTGTCTCTACAACATTTCTTAAGATTTTTTCTTTTCTAAAAACAGAAGCTCACATAAAACTTTACACAATAGTTGTCCTTTAAGGCAATGGTGAAAAAGTCTATAATGTGTAAACACAATCGGTGAGCTGAGCCAGAGGTTACAAAAAGTGAGAGAATTGAATGCAGCACATAGCCACTCAGAATGCATAACAAAATGAGACTCTTTCAATGAAATATAACCTAGGAGAGAATGCTGTCATAAATGAGTGTTTGCTCTTTGCTCATCTCTGCCGAGGTTCAGCTCATGCCAGTGGAAGGCTGTACCTCCTCAGAGCCGAGGAGAACCTGTGGTGCGAGCGAGCCAAGGCTGGACCTCCGACGGACCCCGTCTGCTACAGCCAGCTCTGCGCAGCCAGACCCAAGTACCCAGAGAACTCCCAAGGTACCGTCATGTGGAACCGCTAATATTTTGACAGCGTATTATTACTCTACAAAGTAAAATACGTCAGAAAGTTACACAGATTACCTGGCAAAGACGGCCAAGGATAGAGCAGCCCTTAATCACCCACAGCTTAAGAGGCACAGGCAAAGAGTACCMGCTCTACGAAGCCAAACGGTATAGTTATTTCAGAATTCCACATCGCTTCGGTAAAAGCCTAGACTCGCGTTGCAAGCGCAAGCTTAATTAAACCAAAGAAAGGAACTCCCTTCTTTCCAAGGCATGGATATCTATCGCCAGCGCGCCCGGCAGCCCGAGCTCTCCCACCGCCCCGCCCGGTTCTCTGCAGTCGGAGCCTCCGGCGGCCGCAGCCCTCGGTCCTGGAGCGCGGGGGCTCCGCACAGCCACAGCGAGACGCCCAGGTCTGCAGCCGCTCCTCGCCAGGTGTGCTGCCAGCCAGCCTTCACCGAGCGCCGCCGCCTCCCCGCACAGCCCGACGCCGCGACGCTCGGCCCTATCCCGCCTGCTTCCCTCACTCGCTCCCAGCCGGGCGGGCTCGGCTCGGCTCAGCTCGGCTCGGCTCGGCTCCGCTCGGCTCCGCTCGGCTCCGCTCCGCTCCGCGCGCGCGGCCCCACCTCCCCCGCCCGCGGGGGCGCAGCCGCGGCTCCACTGCGCCCCCCGACGGCCGCCTGCGCCCCGCCGCGCTGTTCTCTCGCACCCTCAACCCCCTCCCCCCGCGGGCTGTTCCACCCCGCGCCCCCCCTCCCCCCGCCGCAGCGCGCCGGGCCCAAGATGGCCGCCGTGTCAGTTTCGGGCTTCGCCGCCGTCCGGCCTTCACCTCCCGGGTCCCGGCGCTCGCGGGCCTCGGTGAGTAACGCTGGCGGAGCCGCGTCAGCTCTGGCGGTTGGTGCCGAGGAAGTCGGGGACAGGCAGTTGGGGAGCTCCGTGGCCTGGGGAAGAGGAAGGCCCGTTGGGCGCTCCAGGCTCGCGGCCTGTTCCGGCCCCGCCGCCGCTCTGCGCCAGGCCCGGCCCCGCCGTCCGCTCCCGCGGCGCTCGCCAGGCCCACGCCCTGGGGAGGCGGTGGCCGCGGCACGGCGCGGATGAGGCGGGCGGAGCGGCCGAGGGTCCGCGAGCTGAGTTCCGTTCAGTGTCTGGCGCGAGAGAACGCGTCTGAGGCGGGCGCGGGCCCAGCCGTACCAATGCGAGGAGCCGGCCGGGCTGCACTGCCCGTGGCCGGAGGGACGAAGGGCTGCGTGGGGCCCGGCTGGCTGCCGCGGCTGCGGCCTGCGCCCCGCTTTTCCCGATTTCGCCGGTGCGAGTCTCTGTGCTGAGGCAGTGCGCTCCTCGGGGCGCCCGTGTGCGGGACCTGCCCGCGGTGGGGATGGGGACGAGCGGTAGCAGGTGCAGGGGCCGCTTGTCACGCAGAGGGCGAGCGAGAGAGCGACCCACCGGCGCTGGGACCATCCCGGTGTCGCCCGGGCCTGGCCGGACGGTTACATAACGCCCTGCGCACGGAGCTCTGCCGAGGACAGGGGACAGAATCTTCCGGGCCTCGRGATCCACGCGGGCAGGGGCACCGCGGGGGCGCATCTCCGCTTTGCGAGGAGGGCAGATGTCGAGGACCATATTTCTCTTTACATCTGTTGTTCGCGGGATAAAAGAACTCTAAGCAAGCGGTGCATCCTTTCTGGTTTAAGCAGTCGTTCAGAATCTTTCCGGTACTGGCTGTATGGAACTGTGCTATTGAGTGTGATGTCTGTATGCAAATGTGTTCTGTGTGTTGATAAATTCTTCAGTACTTATTAGAAAGCAGAACAGGATAACTGTGTTGTCGACTTAGCTCTTGTCTAAAACTTCCCTTGCAGAAAATCGTTATTCTGTGTGATAAATAGTTTATGGATCCTTCTCGGTTAATGTACTACTGTACTCCTGGAGTAGAACTTCAGCACAACAGACTGTTATCACACTTAGAAAAAGCTTTTTGAAAGATAACTAACTAAAGGCTCTGAAGTATAGCCTCATACCCTTTCGCCAGCATCTTTAATTAGCAGTGTCGTAAGCATTCCTTTTGTGCTGTATATGGTCACCTGTTACTTTGTCCTCAGGCATTATCAGTGTGCCTCATCAATACTGAAAATTATGTTGTATTCTTTTTTTCTATGGCCTCTGAAAGTAGAACATTTAATTACCATCTCCAGCTGTGTTTCTTCACTTTTTTCCTTTATGGAAGAACTATCATAGCTTTTCGTCGCAGAAGGGAAACAGGCATATGATTACACTCCTGAAAGAACTCTGACGTTTTCTTGCTGTTTGCTCAAGAGTCTTGGTTATTCCTATTTTCTGTTGAAGTTTCAAGCAGTGTTTTCCATGTGCAAAAATTAAGAGAGCTGCAGCTTTTTTAAGATATTTGTCAAAGTTTTCTTTTTTCCTCAAGTATTGATTTATGTCGTCCTCAGCAGTGATATATAGCTTGGTATAGAATTTATACTGACTAATGGATAAAAATGAAAAGGATACTTTAGGTTGTATGGAATAATTTTAGTGCTAAAGTCTGCTTTTATTAGTAGTGAAGATAAAATCTGAATTGCTTCAGTATTTCAGAACTGTAGCAGTGTCTTAAAACTGTGACATGTGTTTAACAAATTAACATTATCTGCTACTTTTTTTTTCTTTTTTTCATAACTGTTTTTTGAAAATGTCTCTCTTATTTTCTTTCAGGCCTAATGTTACAGTTCTTTTGATTGTGAGACCAGAAGCTCAGGTGAGATAATGCTGAAATCTTTATGCCTTTGTGGAAAAACTTTCTGTGAAGTTATGGAATTTATTGGGAAGAGTGCAGAAGTTTCTAATTGTTTTATTTTTTTCTCTTCAGTGTGAAAACAAATAATGTTTGAGAAAGGAGGATTAATTCAGAACACAAAACGTGTATGCTATGGTTAGCTGGTTCCTGTCATTCGAGGATCTGTTTTCTCATCGTTTGAAACTCGTTCAGCATCAGGATAAAGGATAACGACTCTATGGATATACAGAGTTCTTCACCATGGTAAAACTCGCCAACCCGCTGTACACAGAGTGGATTTTGGAGGCAATCAAAAAGGTAAAGAAGCAAAAACAGCGTCCTTCAGAGGAGAGGATATGCAATGCAGTGTCGTCTTCACATGGTTTGGACCGCAAAACTGTTCTGGAACAGTTAGAGTTGAGTGTTAAAGATGGAACTATTTTAAAAGTCTCCAACAAGGGCCTCAACTCCTACAAGGATCCTGATAATCCTGGGAGAATAGCACTTCCGAAGCCTCGGAACCATGGCAAGTTGGATGGTAAACCAAATGTGGACTGGAATAAACTTATTAAACGGGCAATTGAGGGCTTGGCTGAGTCTAGTGGCTCATCCTTGAAGAACATCGAGCGCTTTCTGAAAGGTCAGAAAGATGTGTCTGCATTATTTGGAGGCAGCGCTGCCTCCATTTTTCACCAGCAATTACGATTAGCTGTCAAACGTGCTGTTGGCCATGGTAGGCTCCTTAAGGATGGACCTCTGTACCAACTCAACACTAAAGCAACCACTAATGCTGATGGGAAGGAGAGTTTTGAGTCTCTTTCCTGTCTTCCTCCAGTGTGTCTCCTTCCCCATGAAAAGGATAAGGTAAGACCCAGTTTTTGCATGGTCATTTTCTTGTGATCGATGAAATGTGTCAATACAGAGTTCCAATTTGAGGCCAGTGATCTTGCATCCGGTATGTTAAAAGTTACTAATGTGTATTTAGGATCCCACTGTATCCAAATTGCTAAGCATGAGAGGGAGTGTAATGAATTGTAATTTGTACTTTGGACCAGAAAATTGCAAATGAGCTACTGTGGGGAATTTACGACGCTTCTGTACAGTGGAACTGAATGTATGGTAACAGGCTTACTGTAGTTGTGTTAGCGAAACATAGGAATTAAGCTTCCTTCCTTTAAGGTGAGGTGGATTTGCAAAGCAAACTTGAGATGATCTCTTACTTTCACACTTGTATTTGACTGCCATTTCTTCTTCCTATTTGAATTCCGGTAAGATAGTGAAGGGCTGACTAGCACTTGACACCTAATGCTGTCTTAGAGGCTTTCTTTGTTCATAATGAGCAAACAACTTTCTGTTTGAGAACCACTTTGTTGTGAAATAGGAAGAAACCTGGTCTGGTGAAGTGTTCCTGCCCATGGCAGGGGGGTTAGAACCTGGTCTGGTGGAAAGTGTTCCTGCCCGTGGCAGGGAGGTTGGAACTAGATGATTTTTAAGGTCCCTATCCACCCGAACCATTCTATGATCTAGAGAGCATGGAAATGCTGGAATGAGCACTCAGGGGCTTCTGTATCCTGTGACTCCCTCCACCCATTTAAAACGTATGTTCATTATAAAAAGCAAAGTATTTTTCTGTTGCTTTCTCTGATTTTTTTGCCGTTTCCCCCTCCTTTTTGCCGTACTTCTGCATGCCTAAGGTCATTGATCGTCCACTCCAACCTCAAGATGAAGTTGTTGGAGTGAAATTCATACCCAGTTAGTATCTTTTTATTCTTTCTGTTACTGCGAATGCAAAGTAAAACAGAAGCTTGTCTTCGTTTATTGAAGATCAATTTGCCAGTGATTCATATATTTGTGCTACTAGTCTYCAGGACTTCTAGAATGTGAAAAATATTTTTTTCTATCTGTAAGAGATACGTTTTTCAGCAGAATGGAAAATTTTTTGTTGTTGTAAATATCCTATTCAGGGATGAGTTCTTTGGATGTGTCCTGCTCATGGTTTTTGAAGTCAGCTTCACTCTCTGGTGAGAGATGCTTTGATGGTTTGTTAGGGTTTGAAGACTTAAAACTGGTGTGGGAGTCTTCTTCCTAAAGAAAATAAAATCTGCGCAGCTGCTTTATCACCAGTAAAATTTCTCTGAAGTTCTAATTTTTAACTGTAGGAACTCTAAGGTGGATACAGTACTTAACTAGTCAGCGTGTTGTGCTGTGGGCTGGCATAATGTGGGAAGTAAGTATCACTATGCTGAAAATTCCGGCAGCTTCCTTTACCTTTTTCTCAAGTGTTCTGTCTACAAATGTTACCTGTGTAAATCTCCAACTTGATTTATAATGAAATCAGTATAGCTGTAAAATGATATGAAAACTGGATGTAAACAAACCTGCCACATGAGGTGGCTGGATTGAGAGTGCTGGTAATAGTGGAAAATATTAGCTGTGCATATTATTAACACAGTGTGTTTCACAGCCTATTCAGCCTTCTTGCAATGTGCCAAAACTCTGGACCAGCTTGATGTTTTTTGAGATGAATTGTTCCCTGCGTTTTCTTAAAGTGGTAGTTATCAGAATGGTGAATGCTAGTATGGGCTACTATAAATACTGAATTTAGTCTGGGATTTGGTTTTTGTCCCCCTGGAAAAAATACAAATTTTGCAAGAGATTTCTTCAGTAAATTCTTATGATTTTGTGTGTGTGTGTGTGTGTGTGTGTGTGTGTGTGTGTGTGTGTGTGTGTGTGTTTAACCCTAGATTTCTGCTCTTCGGGTACCATCTCTGTGCTGGGTAACTCAGGCCAAGTTTCATACTAGTTTCTTAAGTAATTCTGAAGATACGATGTTAAAACATGTAGGTTCTGTCAGCATTAATTGACTGGCAAGTCAGTGGTGGCTCAAAGATAAGTTCCTATTCTTCAGGATTTTTAAGACAGTTTATTTTTTGGTTTTGGTTTGTTCTTAGTTGGTTGCTTTTGTCTTTTCCATGCATACGCTGTGATGATCTTCACTATACTGCTTTCTGTTAAATCTCAACCATTTCATACAGGTGCAAAAGACATACTGTGCTGTAGTGATTTTCTTGACTTACTGGGTGCTTGAGAGTGGTGAGGGATTTTTTTTTCTTCCTTTTTCTTCTTTAATGGAGTATACTTGGTACAGATTCTTTGGGAGTATTGTGACAACACTTGCCTTGATTCTTAGAAGAGCCTTGGCAGTAACATGAACAAAAAAGCTCAACCTCCCAAATCTGAGAAATCCTAATGAACTGTCTCTTATTTGCTGCTGTTAATCTTCTATCCTTGCATTCTTTGATCTTTAACATCCACTTAAGATCTCTCCATTTATCATAAGATCCAAATTATGAATCTTACAGGAATAATATTTTTCACTTATTCAAATGTAGCATCCACTCAGCTGTATTTAGTTACCTGTCTGCCTGACAGTACTGTCACTTTGTTGATGCCTTGAACTGAACATTCAATTCTGTTGAATATTCACATGAAAATATCGGATTCTGGGTATTTTCATGTGTGTTATGAAATTGAGTACCTTGCAGAAGGTCTGTAAAGCTGAGGCTTAAATTTTTTAACCAAAATAAGCATAAAGCACCACCACAGAAGCTTTGTTTAGTAGATATTACTTGTTTTTTTCAGATCTTATTTTTAATCTCAATGTTCTGTGAATACCACATTCTAGCTTTCAAGGGCAAAAATCCTGGCAAGTTGTCATGGTTTACTGGGTAGTAATGACATGCTGCTGACATTATGGTTTTCAAATCCCTGGTCTAAAAACACTTCTTGGATGAAAACAAGCAAACAGAGAAAAAATCCTGCTGATGGGCAGAGCTCCCTGCTGAAATTTGCTTATCTGATAGTTACAATAGCTGACAAAAGGAGAGTTGTCTTTAATTTCAGTTTTAAGCACCATGCATGCATAGGCTTTAGGGAAGTGGCCTTTCCTTTCTTTCCAGTTAGTTTAGAAGCTAAAGTGTGAGTTGAACTATTTTTATATTATTTGTGCTTTGGACAAAATGCTGGACTTGACTTTGGAGTTGTTTCTATGATAGGTGACAGGCTGGTAAGATGCACAATACCTACCCCTATTGGGGAAAGAAGGGAGAGGGAAAAGGCGAAAATTGTTGCAATACCTAAAATTGTAATGAAAGAAAAGATGGTTAAGTTTCTGCCTCTTGAGTACATATCAGGCAAGCACTATGCCTTCATCGTAGCTGGAAGTGAGGAAGTGTAGGTGTCAGGCCTCCCACATTGGGTCAGCCAAAGAGGTGATGAGTGTTCTGCACTGAGTCCACCATCCACTAGTGACAACTGAAGGGAGTGAGCATAGCATGCAATCTGGGATCAAAATAAGTAATGCCACTGTAACAGAGTAATTTCTGCAGTAAACCCCTCATTAAATATGCGTGAAAGATTTCTTTAAAGTATGATGGTCCCTTCTGTTTCATTTTGTGTAATTACCACACTTGCAGACTAAAACGGGATTTTTACTTTCTTAAGGTTGTGGAGGTTTTTTTCTTGATAAAAAATTGTTGTTTTCTAGTATTGGTTCGGAGGAATAGTTTTATTTCTGGAAATGTCTGATTATTATCTTCAAAAATGCTTTTTTCTGAGGGGGGAGAAAAAATTCTTTGCTGCTACTTTGGAAACCATAACTTATCCTTAAATGGATGTTACGCATCTTTAGATAGATTGGGGCAGAATTTTTTTTTCAGCTAAACAGAATCAGCAGTGTTCCTGTTTTAACATATGCTGGCTATTGAGATGTCTTTGGGAATGGTAAGGCTTGATGTGAGTATCCAGAAAAAAAAGGTACAAGTATCTTGATGAAATTTCCTGGGACCTTTCACCAGCACTCGATTAAGTTTTTAGCTTGGGGTTTCATGGTGGTGTGGTGTTTGTTTGGTTTTTAGTTTGTTCTGATTGTGGCAAGTGCTGTAGAGATGATTTAGGATGTTAATCTTACTCACACTGACAACAATGCATCTCTGCCGGAGGTTGCCACAGCCATTGCAAAGAAAAAAAAAAAAGCTGAGGGTTGTCTTCCTGCAGAGTTCCTGTGGATACAGCAGCGTTTTTTTATAGGGCTGCAGTACCTGGTAGTTCCAGTGATATTGTGTTGGCACTGTACAAAAGTGTAGCTGAAAAGCATCTCATTTTAGAAAGTTGGCACTTAGTGTGAAATAAAGCAATACTTATGAGATGATGAGCACGAGGTAATACTATCTGTGTAATAAAGGTCATGGTATATTAGCTACATGCTGAAAATTTTAATCATATCTTTTAGTCATTACAAAACAAATGCATTCGTGGTTTTGAGGTTATAAAAGAATTACGACTGTGTATTATAGCAGTACTTTCTGCAGGGTATAGCTTCCTTTGGCATCAGTTAGCATGATTTTAATATTTTGTAGTACAACGATCAAACTAGAAGAAGGAACTCAGCCACAGCTTGAATACTAGCTTTAGTCAAGAACTAGTGAATATGTGGGAGATACGAATGTAGTACTTGAATAAAACTTAAGGCAAACTGCGTTACCTTATTAATGCAGCAGTTTTTGATAAATGCTAAAATACGTTATCTCACTACCTACATGTTCTGTTTGTCCATTCAGAGTCAACAAAAATAGTAATAAAATATCTAACAAATGAAAATTAAATTTATAATTTGTATGCATGACTTTTGCAACATGGCTGCATTTATAAGGACTGCTGTCATCAGGCAGCAAAATGCCATGCAGCCTCTCTCTCACTGCCCCCCACAGTGGGATGGGGGAGAGAATCGGAAGAAAAAAAAAGTAAAATTCATGGGTTGAGATAAAGACCGTTTAATAAGACAGGGAAAATAATAACAATTATGATAAAATAAGTAAAATACACAAAACAAGTGATGCCGAAAGCAGTTGCTCACCACCTGCCAACTGATGGCCTGACAGTCCCTGAGCAGCAGCCCCCAGACGGCTTCTTCCCAGTTTATGTACTGAGCATGACACCATATGGTCTGGAATACCTCTTTAGACAGCCTGTGTCCCATCCCAGCATCCTGTGCCTGCCAGCCTCCTCACTGCGGGTGGGGTGAGAATCTTAAAAGTCCTTGACTTGGTGTAAGCCCTGCTCGGCAACAACTGAAACATCAGTGTGTTATCCACAGTGTTCTCATCCTCCAAAACACAGCATCATCCCAGCTACTAGGAGAAGAATTAACACTATCTCAGCCAAAACCAGGACAACTGTTCAGTAGTTAATATTGTATCACTACGATGCAAGAATTACTGCACTACTACAAGACTACTACAACACAGTAATATTTAATGCTGTTTAAGAGCAAAGAGCTCTTTCCTGGTACACTGTTGTGAGGAACTTAAGGTGTGGTAAGTTGCAGGTCTTAAGGCTGGATGCCTTAAAGATAGCTTGCTCTGCTTTTGTTTTGTTGACACTTGTTGCAGAACACAGGTTAAAAGTCTGTAAGAATTTTTGTAAAATCATTATTATTAAAAAAAAAAAGGTAATATATCAGCTAACTGAAGGAGAAGTGGACATAATTGTTATACGTGTTGGAAGTTTCCAAAGCATCTGAAATTTGATCTCAGGACAATAGTAGCACTGTTTCTTCCTCAATTAGAAGGAAAATACGGGTGGTATTATGTGATCTCCATTTGCACTGTTCTTGAAACTGTCTTTTATGTGGGTTAAGACTGGCTATGGCTGTAGCAACCTTTAAGTAAATATCTTAGTATTTATCCTGCAGTACAGGTGAGAGTATAAAACCAAAATTCTGGAAGTGCTTCCTGAGAAAAAAATGGGAGAACTTCTGTGGCTGAAAAACAGGAGTAATAGTTAAAGCAGATTCCCTGTGCTGCTGTCTTGCATGTTCCTTATGGCGTGTCTGTTTCCTAGTTTTGTGTTGCTATTTATATCTGTTGGTACTATCAATCACTTTAACTGTGGGCTACTATACATGCAGCATCCTTCAGGCCTTCCCTCTTCGCAACAGTAGTTTTCCATCCCAGTGTGCGCTCGTAAACTCACATGAAGCCAAACTTCTTGTATCTTTTTAGAAAATTCATATGCTTTGAGGGCATCACGGTTGTTTTGAAGACCTTTAAGCGTACAATAGCTATTGCTATATTGTGCCTGTTTAAAATTAATAATTGTTAATTCCATGTCTTAAAGGAAAGAACTGTCTGATTCCTGGTAAAGAAGTTATTTGTGGATTGATTTGTGTGGGGTGGAGTACATAAATGATCTGCAACCAGAGCATTGTAATTGCATATTGAGAGCTCACCCGTCTCTCCAAGGGTGCTGTTCAAGCTTAGGCTCCCAGCTGGAGGAGGATTAGGATTC
This sequence comes from Amblyornis subalaris, assembly GCA_018881555.1. Lineage (NCBI taxonomy): Eukaryota > Metazoa > Chordata > Aves > Passeriformes > Ptilonorhynchidae > Amblyornis > Amblyornis subalaris. The sequence goes on from JACAXG010000228.1 coordinate 83,092, forward strand.
ACTCTCTTCCAGCTGGTTCTGTGGAAGAGAAGTCTGTAGTTCTGTCTAAAAAAACCCTGTGGTTGATAACAGATGGCCTCCATCTGTACACTGTGTAACTCTGGAAACCCAAGTGCTAAAAAATTACTTTGAACTTTTTTCACTTGATTAGTAAACAGGTGAAGTAGCTCTTAGTAATAGAGCAAATGTAAGCAGGTCCTAAATGTTACTGTCGTGGACAGCTGTGAATGGATGCTATGAGCTGATGCATTTAGTGTGGAATGGTGCTAGTGGTACCAAGAGTGGGTCTGGCAGTATCTGGAGCCACGATAACTTAGAGGCAAAGCTTGTCACTGTGGGAAGACATCAGATGTTGTGATGAGTACCCGTGTCAATGGGTACTACTGTGGAGGAAGTGTTTTTAACACTGTTCTCTGACACAGTTTCAGCAGAAGCTGAGTATAAGATAGCTGGTTAAAAAGGAGGAGACTAGTCCAATACGTTGGCTGGATCCSTGTTGTCAGTCGTTTCTGTCCGGTAGATTATTGAAAGAAACAGAATGATACATCTCTGAACTTTGGTGAATAAAGGAACTGTATTTGCTATAGCGCTTTGAAGTCTAGTCAGACAGGGAGGAGAATGGATGATGGAGAATGTTGATAAATAAACAACAACTTGATTCCAGTGTTAGCTTTGTTATGTAGGGAGGGAAGAAACAGTAGAGAGAATGAGGACAGGTAATTCTGTCACTGCTTTTCTCCTAGTTTTCCAGCAATTTTATCTTAAGTCATAGTGGTGGCAGAAAAAAACAGTTAAAAAGCTAGAGTTATTAAATGAAGTACTGTCATTTTAGTTGAAAAATAGGTTCCATGTTCTTAAAATAATTACAAACATGCAGTCAACAAAATCTAGTGAACAAACACTATGTGTGACAGACTGCTGAGTCATTCAGCCTCTGTCCTCTGTGAAGTAAGTGGGTATTTGCTTGTTCAAGGATTTCAAACTACAGTTATCCTAGTGAGTTGTGATGAGTCATGTTGGCCTCTGCTCCACCTATTTAAGTTTTCTCTGTATTTGGCGTGTAAATCAGACTTAACTTTTCTGTCCTCACCAGGTTTTTTCTGACTATATGAACACCAACCTTTCCTTGGAGCACCTACTAGTACTGCTCCCGGCATTSGATGAGAAATTGTAACTTACTGCTTGTTTCATTGTCCAAGAATCTGACAGTCTTCTGATTTTTACTGGTATTGTGGTAAATCTGGACTTATAGTGAGATGGAAAAAAGAGGAGGGAGAAGGGTGTGCAAGAAGAATGACCCTTGAGTAGGAAACAGAATCCTATTTGTAATATAATTGCTTGTTTTGAGGTACTTTTGAAGGTCAGTTAGCCAGTCTGTGGATCTATGCATGAACAATGAATTCTGGAAAATACGGAATCTTCCAAACATCTTGCTATGAAGACCTATGAATTACTATAACTTTTAATTATCAATACCTCTATTAGCTCACTGTATTTTGAAAAATGGAATAGAATGAATTATGGATCTTGGTAGATAGTTAAATGCCTGCACGAGTGCTATCAAAAATATGAGACTGGACCTCTTCATTTCCTGGAATCTTCACTTTTTTTTGAACCTTTAGCAGCAAGTTGAGCCACCATTCTACCTTCACTTATCAGTGTGTAAAATGGAAACTTGTCAAAACTAAAGGTGTTTAAATTATAAAAGAAATCACCAGTTCTACACATTTCTCTCAATTTCTGTTAAACTGTCCCATCTAAACTTAAAAGTCCAGAAAAATTGGTCTTGGATGCAGCCTTTAGATGAGTGTAAGTACAAGTTTGACACCTTTCAGAACTCATGAACAGTATACAGGGGATAATCTCCCAGGGATTAGGTTTCTCCTCAGTCTTTTAGACTTGGTTCTGGATATTTAGTAATGAGTGTTTTTATTATAGTGCTGGATCTCTGAACTTGTCTGGACTCATAGTGAATTCCTTGACGGCGTGCATGGAAGGGAAGAAAGTAATTCTGCTGCTGAGCAGTGCAATGACTAAACTTCAGAAGCTGCTAATCATTAAGCTGCATGCAAAATCTTCAGTGCAATCTCAGGAACAAGTAGATGCACTTGCTTTGTGCTGCCACCAATTTTTTTTTTTCCTTCGAAATATACAACCATAAAGTGTTCTGACTGACTTCATCTGGCTTTGTAAATTAGGGATACCTTTGTATGGGTGATCTCTCAGCAACAGACCTGTTTGGAAAAGGTTTTATCTGCATGTGTTTGGGGGTTTGCCACACTTGCTGTATAAGGCTGCTCGTGTGAGAATGGTCTGTGCCTGTGCAGATGGTGCAGGGAGAGAGAATAGCACGGAATGATGACGATGGGTCAAGAACATGGGACTTTGTTAAATCTTACTGTCAAGAGTGTTATGTTGAACAGTTAATTTTAATAGTGAAGAAAGTGAATTTTGATAGTGAAGAATTATATGTAGAATGTTTCTTTTGTTCTCTCCGTCTTGTGCTCAAGGTGGTAGAGTTTCAAAAATTGAGTATCATTTGGTCTCATAGTTGAACTTATGTGGGTATCCTGGGTAAACTACAAGTAGCAGCCTTGAATCAGGTAGCTATCTTTAATGTGCACGAAATGCTCATTCACACTTTCTTTTGTGTTTTCTCTGGTATCATGTTTATGTGGGGCTCTGCATTCTGTTAAATATTTTTTTTTTCATTTTCTAACTGAAGTATTTCGCATCCTTTCAGGGATGCAGCTAATCTTGAAGTAAAGCAGTGTGCAGTATTCAAAGATAGAATAATTTCCTATATGCACAAACATTACTTAGGTGTTAACAAAAACCTCTTCCCCGAAGTAATTTGTTATTTCTAGGATTCAAAGTCAATATTGAAGTTCCTTATTTTTTGTGAAAATGAAAGTATTGTGGAATGCAGGGGTTTTGAGAGAGGAAATAAAGTGAGAGGAATAAAGATTTTACCTTGCTCTTGATTTGAGGAGTGTGTTTTTCTTTTGCAGCTGTAGAAGTCTGTGACTTCTTAGAAATATCTTTTGATCTAAAATAGAGTAATATAATCATCTGTCACTCCCGAGACAGCATCCTTTATTTTCTTGAAAATTATGAAGGTGGGACAAAGTGTAGGAGAGAGCTCACAGGATATAACTTTGGGTAAAGAAAACTTCAGTAACTTGAACTGCGAGGTTCCTGAATCAGTGTCAAGTGAAGGGAGTTTCTTTATACTGCAGAGAAAGAAATTTGAGCCTCTCTTTCCCCTCACCCCCCTGAGTTTGCAGTCAGGAAGTCTTGGCATGTGATTCTAATTGTGACTAACAAATCTTGAATCGTTTTAATCCTCTGATTAGAGGACTTAGTTCTGGGAAGGTTATTTAACAATTGACTGTCTAAGCATTTCCAGTTGACATTCTGTGAAGTTCTTCCCATGTGCATGTCTGACAGTAAGACAATTTCTTCAGTTTGAATGTCAACCCCAGGTACTGTTCACACTGCTTTTTTGTGTTGGTTTCCGGATGTCAATAACCACAGCATAAAATACAGCCTGGATATACCTCACTAGTATCCAAGCTATTGGCCTTCACGCTTGACTTTACTCTTGTAGCAGCATTTCAGATTTTCTCTCTGTTGTCTTCCTCAAACAGCAGCACTTATTTTAGATGTCCTTTGATTTTTCTTTTTAAATGACCCTAGATGTTTCTGTTAGGAAGAGGCATGTATTTCATGCTTATTCCTTTCTTCTGTATGCTATTTTATCTTTTCTCCCTTACATTTGTTTTAATGTAGGCGCATGTTTTAGGCCATCATCCTGCAATATAAATGTGCTTCTTCCTTTCAAGTGAGATTCAACAAGTGAATTGGAGACAGTGTCCATTTACACAGACAAACGTACATGTGTGTGTTACGGTAATAGCTTTTCTTGGGTGTATTAAAGATATTTAGCTCTGTTTTCTTGAGCATAAACAGTATTTTAAGGAATTTCTGTTTTTACTCTCAGTTGCTTCATATTTTTTCTTCACTGTACTGTTTGGAGGGAACATTAAGAGTTGTGGCTTGGTAACTTATATAGAAGAAGGGTTAGTTATTAACCATTGCTACCACAAGTTATTATTACTGAATAGTATTTCCTAAATTCTGCAGTTTTCTCTGTATACAACCAAAAAAGCACACATGATTTGTAAAATTACTTTGACAATATGAAATTCATTGATTCTGATTTTATCGGGACATGGAACTGAAGCAGTTTTCTTCTCCAGCCACTGAGCCAAAAGGCATGGAATCCAGACTTTGTCATGCCCTGCTCACTGAAACGTTTCCTCATGTTTTAAATAATTTTCTTTGTGTGGTCTAGGTTGTACTTCCCCTCTGGCTTTTCAGGTTCATCTGCTCTTGCCAGTAGCTTCAGCTTTTGAGGGAGACCTTTGCAACAGAATGGGCTATTCCAAATGAGGAGTAATGATTTGTCACTTGTTTAAAAACAGACACACAAAAAAGCATTACCTAGTGTGAATTCTCGGAAGCCATCTGTCATTGCTTCTAGAGGGCTCACATTCAGGGGATCTTAAAGACCAAAGCAAAAAAAAGTTGGTGTGAGTGTATGTGTTTCTTTTATGCTGGTTTAAATTCTATACCCACTCGATTCCAACCACAATGACTACCAGAAGCATAGATGGGGTAAAGACAGTCCTGGTACCTAGTGAGCCTCAGATGGTATTAAAATGTCTGCAGAAGTAAAGTGCATTAACGTTGCTGATAGTGACCATTGTGACACCGTGGGCTGCAGACTTGGCTGTGTTTTGAGGAGTTTCCTACCTCACGTTTCCTAAATTAAGAAGACTACAAAGCAGATAGGTTGGCCAAAACTGTGTAAAATTATTACACACACGCCCTTTTTCCTTAGGCACTTCTCTGTAGTCGCCTTTAGGAGGGCGTACAGTCTGTGAATCTGTAAGGCACACTTGGTTTCTAGATACCCTTTGTATAGTAACAACATGTGCTGAGAGGCTGGCAGGCTCTAAGGCACTGTCAGTCCAATTTGTTCTGGCTCCTTCCCTCACTGAATCTGGTGACATCACACAGATAGATGTGCTTGTGAGCAAAATAGCAGAAGGAGTTGAATGTCTGCCAAAAATTTGCAGTATGAAACTGAGCTGCCTGCTTCCACTCTTGTTTTCACAAATCTTTCATTGTGTGCTTGCATTTTTCACTTGCCAGGATGTTCTTTGCTGAACAAACACAGCAGCAGTGAAATGTCTCCATACTTAGCATAACAATCTCACACAGAAGCTGTGGAGGAGTAGCCTGATCTGCACATTCAAAAATTGTTCCAATTTAATTAATTATTCTGAAATGTTTTGAATTCTAGTAGAACCTTCCCCCGAACTGTAGATGGTTTGGGTTTTTTTAAAATGTGGTAAAGCATTTGCTTCCAGCTTGCCAGGGGTGGTAAATACAGGAAACACTGGAGCTGTGAAGGATAGACTTTAATCTGATTCTTTCAAATCTAGACAGTGTTTACATGTGGACATCCAAATTTGAAGGACGGTGGGGATGAASAGGGTGTGCACAAATACTGGCTAGGAGAGATAAGAAGTACTATCTTAGGCTGKTGACTGTCTATAGAACTCCTTTTGATGAAATAAATTGCTCATGAACTTGCTGCAGAGGATCTGGGAAATAATTTTATTTCTCCCCTGAAAAGTTGCATGAGTGTTCCAGCTTTCCTTTCAAAAGGCAGAAGGTAAAAGTAATTCCTGAAATCTTGATTCCAAAGAAATTAAAGCAGTGACCCACCCTTAATACACAGGGGTTTTTTTTCCCCCCAGTAAACCTGATACTGACTGGAAGCAGCTAGCTGTCTGGCACCTAGAGTCCAGTCATGGACAAAAAGAGAAAAATTTGTGTACAGTCAATTCCCTCTCTCTGTTAAAAGAGGATGGGGAATCCGTGCATAGCTGATTTCAGCTAACGTTGTTGTGGTGACTGTGGCTGGAACGATACTGCCTGTGGGAAGTGAAGATGCTAGCTTCCCTCTCCCACTTGGAAATTAATGATTTGTGTGCTTGGCATAACTATCTACAGTTTTCTTGTTTTCCCTGTTTCTTAAAAGGAGCAGAAACTGCAGTCCTTCAGTTAACTAATCCTGTGAACGTAGTCCAAACTGAAATAGTTTGATGGGCAGGTGATTTCATAGTAGTTTATACCTCAGCATCATCTGAGATTTACCCAAAAGCTAATATAAATACTTGTGTTCTAAATGAGGAATGTCAGGCTTTCATTGCCATTGGTGGTTTAATTTTGAAATGGCAAATTTCCTGAGGTATTCTAATTGTTTCCATCTAGTGGGTATTTTAAGGACCACACCACAGACTATGTACTATGTCCGCTGAGGGAAGGGTAGAGCTTTCAAATTTTCAGTTTCTATATTACTGTAATATAAACAAACCTGATTCCTACAAGAAACTGTTCTGGATATAGCTTTGCTTTGGCTTAGGCAGAGTAAAGGTGCTTGAAGTTCTTCTGGCATGTGCTTCTGTACAATAATTAACAGTATGCGCATATGTACCTGCAGAATAGACTCTGAAAAGGTATGTGTGAAATCACTAACTGTAATGTGATACAGTTACAGATTATTGCCATAATCTAACATTATTACCATTTCCAGTCTTTTAAATGTGATTTTAGCATATTTTTATTGTATTTTTAAACTAAATTTCGCATACATCTTTGTACTGCAAACTATAAATCACAGGCTTTAAATGCAGACTTAGATTAGAAAGAGTTTGCTAGATAATGAAATCCAGCACTTAATGTTAAATAAGGCCATCCTTTCTCTCTTGGTGGTTTATCAAGTATCACTTTAAAACAACCAGTTATTGCACTTGCTACTTTTTTGACAAGGCTGTTGTAGAATGTCAGTTCTTAGGTTTAAAAATGTCCTGCTTGTTCCAGGCCAAATGTATTATTGGCTAGTTCATATCTATTTCTTACTTTGCCAGTGTTGTGCCTCATCTTAAATACATCTTTTTTGCTACACAGTGTTTAACCCCCACCATAACTTTCTCCGAGAGAGCACACCTTTTTATCTGCTTGTGATTGCTAAATAGCATACTCACATCACTTTTTGCAGGAGAATTTTATTTTAGTTTTCCATAGCAGTGTTAATAGTTGTACAGTTGTTGTACTTGGGAGTACTCATTTCTATTCAGTTAGTGTTGTATTGAGTGTGAGAACGAAGTCGAATCTGTGAGACATGATGTATATTACGTCATGTTTACATGATACATAAACGTCTGTGTCATTTTGTGTATTACAATTTGCTCCCTTGACATAATCAGTGCTTTTATTGTCTGTTTTCCTCACAGCCGGTTGCTGAACCAATTCCAATTTGCAGTTTCTGCCTTGGTACAAAAGAGCAAAATCGGGAGAAGAAACCTGAAGAGCTCATCTCTTGTGCTGACTGTGGCAACAGTGGTAGGTGACCATTTACAGGGCTGCTGGTGTTAACCCCTTCCCTTGAGACAGAACAACTCATACAATGCCTGCTGCTGCCCCGTCACAGAGGGAGTACGCATCTAGTAAGAATCTTGCCACTTAAGGCAGAGAAGTCTAGTGTAGTCACTCCTACTGACCCAGATGTGTGAGGAATATGCTTCTGTGGCGTACAATACAGTTAGTTCAGTTGAATCTTATGCTTCCAGAGGGGAGGCAGTTAAGTTAACCTAGCACAAATAATTCATTTGGCTTCTGGAAGTTTCTCAATTCAGTTATGAAGAATTATCTTTGTGTTCTTTTGTATGTGGGCCTGTCATTTGCTATCTGGGGAATTGGTTTGCGTTGTAAGTAGGTGGGAATAGAAGCACCTAAAAATAGGAGTATCTGGATAACCAAAATTCTGCATAGGAATACATAATTGATAAATTAATCTCTCTGTGAGCTATCTGTGACCATTAACAGCAGTATGATGATTTTACCAGTATAATTTTCTTCTTTAGGTCATCCGTCCTGCTTGAAGTTCTCTCCAGAGCTGACAGTTCGAGTGAAAGCCTTGCGATGGCAATGTATTGAATGCAAAACATGCAGTTCCTGTAGAGATCAAGGAAAAAATGCTGTGAGTATACTGGAGTATGGATTGAATGAAGACGATACCAGTTTTGCAGCTGTTATGTTAAACTACAGAATAAATTTGTTTTAGAGGCAGATATCTGCAGCTTTTATTTTAGCCTGGAAGTCTTTCTGAGACCTGCGAAATACCTTGAGTTATCTGTAGTTGAAAACTATGTGCTTGTTCTCTGGAATGGTAACAAATTAATGGAGGGCTTGATGCTGATGCACATATAAAGATTAACTTTATCTGTCTTCAACAGGATAACATGCTGTTTTGTGACTCCTGTGATCGTGGCTTTCACATGGAATGCTGCGATCCTCCTCTTACCAGGATGCCAAAAGGTGAGGACTTCGTGATGAAAAGGATAATTTAAGATGGTGTTGGAAGAGATTAGTGGGTGGACAGTGCTTCCACTTATTTGGTCCTCTTTTAGCTACATTTAGATCATTTTTTAATGAAATTACTTTTCAGGTATTAGAAACCATAGAAGAGTCAGAGCTTCACATCCAGGTTTTCCACTCTCTCCTGTTTCGGGTACATTACTCTCTGTGAAGAGTTTTGAAAAAAAATTCTTGATGTTTGAAGGAATAGAAGTGGTCCCTACAGATTAAGATCATCAGCTTTCATTTGCATGAATAGCCTTGTACAAAAGAAAGAGACTACTTTTAAGTTTTYGAAGTCATATCCATTTGGACAGTAGAGTATTCCAGATAAATGAACTTCTCTTTTCAATCAGAAAGCAGATTATCTATGGAAGGTTCTTCCTTGGCAGTTAGAAGAAAGTTTTCGTATAGAAGATAGTTGGAAGTAGTATAGTTGTAAGCAGATAATGGGATAATTAACCATTAAATTATGGTTTTCTGATGATGTGCTGCCAATTAAGGAGACTTCCTTTGTGTTTGGAACTATTTGGGGGATGGGGAATATTAACAGGACTTGAGTTTAGATTGTTGAAGCATACACATAATTTTCCTTACATGTATAGGTGATAATCAGTGTCTTTGGTACTGTTCCTACCCTTAGTCTCAGAAGGCCTGTGGACTGTATTTCTCCCTTTTGTCCAATATAGATGTCTGTTGCGTTCAGTGGTGGGAACTTGTGTTTTATAGGTATGTGGATATGTCAAATATGTCGACCACGGAAGAAGGGAAGAAAACTTTTACAGAAGAAGGCAGCACAGATAAAAAGACGCTATGCTAACCCAATAGGACGTCCCAAAAACAGGTTAAAGAATCAAAATACAACGTAAGTCTCTATAAGGAAGATGTGAGATTCTGTAGGACAGTGGGTATTTCAGAAGTCTCTGGTCTACTTTGTGAGAAGTTTGTTTTTACAATTAAGAGCTGTTCATTATTCTTTAATAGACGTTTTCTGGAAAGGGCTGTGAAAGACTAGCAGTAACCTCAGTGCTTCTTTTGGCCAAGATTTTTGACTCTTTGTAATAACTTACTATTTGTTCCTCGTAGTCATAGAAAATATTTACTGTTCATGTAATCTATTTTGATTGCCTTGCCTTGCATTCCCCAAGAACCCTTTCTGTTGTTTAAAGAAATTAAGTAATCACAATAAAGCATATGAGGTTGTTGTTTGACATATATTTAATCTGACACTGCTGCCAGAAAATACTTGGCCCCTTTCTGCTGCCATTACACGTGTCTCTGCATTTGTGGAGAACTCTATTGTGCTGAGACAGATCGTGCTGCTGCAGCCTTGTCATGGTTGTTGTGGGACAGCTAGCTAATTATAAGGGAATTGGATTTGGGTGGGCAGGAATTCTTTGGATAACTGTTCAACCAAAGCAATGTCCTTGAAGTAATACTGCTGTGCAGTGCTGGTTGTGATGCAGCACTATGGACCTTTCAGGGTGCAAAACAGTGAAGGAGCATGTCACGAGAACTTCCGTTTTGGACATCAGATCAGCTTAAAAAAACAGTTGAACCACTGCTTGATTCTAACCAATAGCACCAAAGGATGTTCTGGAAAACAACCTTAAAAAGTTTAATGCTTCTAAAAACATAGAGGGAGTGTCTCTATTAAACATGCTAATTTTTTTCAGTCAGTCCAATACCTTTGCTTAGAAGAACACTCAGTATAACTCAGAGGAGCAGAAGGAAAGCTAGCTATCTGCTACTACTGTTTTTTCCCTTGTAATTATTATTTCATGATTGAGTCACAATTTTTTTGCCTTTGTTCTATCATTTCACTTGCAAAATATATCAGAATTGTGCAAAGATGTGTAGTTTGTCTTCTTGGGAAAAAGCTGCCTATTTTTATCCTTTGTAGCTGAAAAGACTGTAGCTAAAAATAGTCAATCAGTCTAGGGCAGACTTTTTGAGTGTTGAATACTCAGTTATCTCACAGAATCATAGAATCATTTAGGTTGAAAAAGACCTCTAAGATCATCAAGTCCAACCATTAACCCAGCACCACTGTGTTCACCACTACCCATATTCCCAAGCCACATCCACATGCCTTTTGAATACTTCATCTCAAGAGTATTAAAATTTACAGCCTTAAAGATGGCAGCTGGTTGGAGAGCAACACTGTTTTCAGCTAAGATGACCATCAGTGGTATAGGTTCTTAGCTAATATGCATGTCTCGCGTGTATTAACTTTCTGTGGAATTTTTACAACGATTTCCTATAAGTACAAAAACTCTGGCAAATGACAAGTGTAAATGTTCAATGATTGCGTAAATTGAAGCCTTCTGTGCAATGTATTCATTCTGGTTACTGATTTTAAAATTTAGTGTTGTATTTAATTTGGTGAAAATCTATTGTGTATACTCAAATTAGTTTGACATAATATTCAATGTAAAGAAAAATAGTACAGTACTTCTACTGAGATGTTTAAATCCTGGCTTCTCAAGCGTACACAGACTCTTGATGACTCCTATATCAGCTCACGTTCTATTTGGTTGATAAATGTGTTGGAGAAGATGGTAGGCCACTTTGCAGTCTGAAACAAACCACCTTACCAAATTTTCTGAGCATATGTTTCCCCTTCTCATCCTTTAGATCAAAAGGTCCTTTCAGCAAAGTTCGCACTGGTCCTGGTCGGGGTCGGAAGCGTAAGATTGCTCTGTCCAGCCAGTCAGCATCAGAAGGAGGATACCTGGAGCAGACAGATGTCTTGGACTTCTGCAGAGATGGCAGCAACACCTTGAAGTTTAACAAGAAAACCAAAGGGCTTATAGATGGCCTTACTAAATTCTTCACTCCCTCCCCTGATGGACGAAAAGCTCGAGGAGAAGTGGTAGACTATTCTCAGCAGTATAGGATYAGGAAAAAGGGTACCAGGAAATCCAGCACTTCAGAATGGCCCACAGGTAAAGATTTTTCACCCTGCCAATGTAAGTATCCTGTATACCAAGCAAATGTTCAAAGGCTAGGATGTTGAAGTGACTGGAATTGTTAGAGCCTGGAAACTTGGAGCTGAAAGTTAACACTGAAATGCAGTTATCTTTAGTGCATTGAGGTAGAATACTAGCTGGAAAAAGGAAGTGATCCCAGAGACCTTTGCCTCTTTATGTGTGATGACGAGATGTGATGAGGAGTTAAATGATTACGGTGAGGCAAAATGCCCGTTGGTAAGGAGGGACTTGCAGACAGCTCTAGAAAATGTGCTAAATAATGTCACATTTGAAAGAAATAACACAGGGAGTGGTTAATGAAAATGAAGAGCAGCAAGGTAGAAATATGAAATGGAAAATAGATAACTAAAACCAGTCTGACAGACTCGTGAGTTTCCAATCTATGGTATAGGCTTGCATGCAGATGTTTCTTAATTTTCTTACCCATAGAGGAGTCTGTTTGTGCGGCTTGGCATCTTCTCGCTGAAAAGTATCCCTTCCCTTTTGAATGCAGTTCTGCTTTCCTTGGATTTTGTTGCTTTTCTTTCTTAAGACATTATCTATGACTGCACCTTTGTAAAGATCTGCATATAGAAATTAAATAGTCTTGTTGAATGGTTCTGAATTGTTCCTAAGCAAGCAGTGGAAAATATTCCACAATAAAATTCTAGGTTTACAGCTTTAGAATAGTTAACCTGGCTGGTGCTGGAAGAACAGCAGTGTGACTTAATGCTTTGGGAATGAGGTGAAGTGTCTAGAGGGTTTTGTTGGGTTTTTTGTTTGGGTTTGTTTGTTTGTTTTTGTTGAATGGGTGTTTCTAAGGGGATGAATGTAGGTGTCCTGGGCTTGGTTTTACCAGATATGACATTTAAATAATTGCGATCCTTGTTTGTGAGAAACAGGCTTAGTGGTAAGCCATTTATACCTTCATGATACTATGAATATCTAGGTCGTGACATTTGGACCTGCTTAAATATATGACAGTACTTCTTACGTGGTCCCAAATCTGGAAGCTGTTCTTCCTTTGTGGTCCCAAATCTAAACGGAGAATCCCATCAAAAAAAACCTGGTGCAGTGTCTGAATACAGCCAGGTGTTGTTTGTCACTGCACTAAAAAGCAAATACTCTTTTATAAATGTAGGTGAAGACAATTTTCTCTCTCATTTACAGACAATCAGGATGGCTGGGATGGAAAACAAGAAACTGAGGAGCGTTTTTTTGGAAGCCAGGATGTCTTAAATGAAAAAGACATGGAGTTGTTTAGAGACATTCAGGAACAAGCACTGCAGGTAAAGTTAGATTTTCAGTATCTGCAGTAAGTACCAAATCTGTAAAAGAAATGTAAACAAATCTAAACCCCCCACCCCAACAAAATAAATATGAGGTTTTTCTTTAATTCTTCAGCACTTGTGATGATAAGCAGGTAGCCGCATCCTGAATATTGGTTTGGTACCTGCTACATTCACAGTAGTCCGTCTAGTCTCAGAGCTGGGAAGACACTGATGTGTGATGTTAAATACTTGCATATTCTAGTTTTTAACCTCAGGAGTAGTTTATGTGTTTCTGTTCTTGGCTATTGAAATAGCAAGAAAGAAAATTACAATGAGACTCAAAAAAGATTGTATTAAACTTTGCTGTGTACTAATTTGCATTTTAAACTATGACATGCAACACTCTGAATGGTAGTGGAAATATGTGGTATGATAATGCTTACTTATTCTTTCTTTTTGTAAATCACACGGTTGCTCGAAGTGTGATAGATACTAATTTTTAGTGTCAGAAAGCAACATCTGTATTTTCCTGATTATCTGTGAGTTCAAGTAGGATGGACTGTGCAGATAAAAATGTTTCAATTTATTTCATCTTAGAAGTCTTTCACTTGGAAATTCATGAAAACTTGGGTTTTTTTCCCCTTGCATAGAAAGTAGGGGTGACTGGGCCTCCCGATCCACAAGTCCGCTGCCCTTCTGTTATCGAATTCGGCAAGTATGAAATTCAGACCTGGTACTCCTCCCCATATCCACAGGAATACTCAAGGTAGGACTCTTCTTTGTTCTTCTTCAGTGTTTATGGGAAAGCTGTACACCGGCAGGCATAGAAATCTTGCACATTTTGGTGTCTGAAAGATTGTTCTGTTGTGGTGCACATATAGTTGCTTCGATATTCTCTTGCTTAAGAACTTTGCAAACTGTCTAAACTACAAATTCTTTGAACTTTATTTAGAAAAAGGAATTACTTATAAGCTATAGCTAGAGGAAGAAAACTAAGTGAAACTCTTTATTCTACCATTTCATAAGAACATGTGGTCTGTCATGAGAAGTGATTCTAGCTGTACAAAGACATTCCTGCCCAAGCTAAAGTATATAAATGGAGTTAAATCACAAGAATTTTGGGACACTTGCATTACAATTGTTCATGTCAGTGTAGTGTGTAAAACTAAAGCAAATGGGTAGATGGTGATGTGACCCATTGCTCAAGGGGATGTACATAGAACTGTCTGTGATGACAAGGGAAAGAATGGAATAGGAACTCTATCTCATCCATCCTAGCATCACTAGTGTAAAACTGGGAGGGGTTACTGTTTTTTTTCCTAGGATTTTAATCTATTTTAATGTATTTCTTCTGGCATAACTTAATAATGTAAATGTAATTATGCAGGACATTAAGGACATTTTTTAAATACGCATTTGTTTCAGAATAAGTGTCGTGACTTTTAACTATGGTAAGGTGGTTTTGCCCTCATTAGCACATACACAAGGTCAGCGTATACTGGGTTTGTTTTCATCAAGTTCTCTATCAGCAGGAGTGAGAAATTTTATACAAAAGTCTGTCTTCAGTCTCTGACCTTTCTTTGTCTTTGCTTACAGGCTACCTAAGTTGTACCTTTGTGAATTCTGTCTAAAATATATGAAAAGCAGAACTATTCTCCAACAGCATATGAAAAAATGTGGCTGGTTTCATCCTCCAGCCAATGAAATTTACAGAAAAAATAATATATCAGTCTTTGAGGTAAGTTAGAAAATTAAGCCACTTACTTTTATCTGTAAAATAGGGTCTTTAGCACCTGATCATGTAATAAATTTTTCAGAGTCCTAAAATCTTCATTCTTGAAACACTGAATTGCCAAGAGTGAAGAACAATAAGCAAGCAGTCAGTAGGAACTGACCTTGTGTGTAGACTATTCATCCATAAAACACATTTCCCTTTGTAAAAATCTGGGTTTTTTATTTTATGAAAATGAATTTTAAGTTGTCTCAAGCTACTGAATGTAGCAGCAGCCTTTATTCTGTGGAAGTTTKAAGTCCTTTGAGATGCTACCTGTGACAGACTAGTCTTCTCTCATGTTAAGACATTTCAAATGTTCAGGGGTACTCAGGTGAAGCATGTCCTTGCATGACAGCAAATGGAGTGACAAAACTTCTCCTCATGTCTCTAAGGTTGATGGCAATGTCAGTACTATCTACTGCCAGAATTTGTGCTTGTTAGCCAAGCTCTTCTTGGACCACAAGACTCTCTATTACGATGTGGAGCCATTTCTTTTCTACGTGCTGACACAGAATGATGTTAAGGGCTGTCATCTTGTTGGCTACTTTTCCAAGGTAAGTATTTGGGTAGAAACTGTTTGGTATGGTGAGAAATGCTGCTTTGGATTCTTTAAATTGTTGTAATTTAGGCTTTTGCACCTTTTCAAATTACTTCCTGCTCTTGGTGGAGATGGGGTAATACTGTTTGCGAGATAGAACTACTTGGTAATTCTGTTTATCTCACCTTTCATTCTGTAAATACATTGTTTTCTAAACAAGTTTGGCAACTTGCACCTGATTTGAAATATTTTTTTTTTGTTTTTGAAGGAACAGGGCAAAGATTTCAGATAGGCCTTTTCTTTAGATTTTTATCCTTAATTAGTTCAGTTATTTTTAAATAGCTTTATTTGGAGCTTTTCCTCTCAGTATTCAGAACAGCAGATTTGAGATTGGATTTTAGTATGTTATGGTTGTAAAGTTTAAAGATTCACTGGAATACTGCAATCTTTTGCAATGAATTTAGCTGCCTTCAGGTTTATTCTTAAAGTTTATCTTCTTTGCAGCCTATGTTCTTTACTGTATAGTAGTATCTAAGCAGAAGGTTATGTCAAGTTTTCGTTCTTTTTGCTTTTCTGAACTGAAATGGTCATAATTAGAGTTTTAATATTGTCTCTTTGAAGTATTTCCTTAGCTTTGTTGTTCCTAAGAGACTTTGATTGTGGCTTCCTATCTCACTTTTTGCTATAGGACTACTAGGCACTTTTAGAGAACAACTTATACTGTTTCTCATGGATCTGTTTTTTTAATATGATGCCTTTTTTTTCAACAGGAAAAACACTGCCAACAGAAGTACAATGTTTCCTGTATAATGATTCTTCCACAATACCAGCGTAAGGGCTATGGCAGGTTCCTAATCGACTTCAGTAAGGAACTACTTCTTTACTTTTTTTAGTCTGTCTTTTCATATTTTAAAGAAGGACTTAACAGTAGAAGCATATATTTTTCAAACTAAAACCCCTCTCAGGACAAAGGCTTCTAAAGCTCACAAAATCATCTGAACTTCACGGTTTACTATTTTTGTTGGAACTTCAATTCTAAAGACAAATTGATCATTTTTCCCTTAATGCTAATGTTTTTTGTGTAAGCAACTTAAGGTAGAAACTAAAAGCATGTGTCAATATAGTAATTTTAGCAGAAGCTTGTCTTGTGCCTGTAGTTCCTTATACAGAAAGCCAGCTGTAAGACTGCGTGGTCTCTGGAAATCTTCAGCAGCTTGATTAGGTGAATAAGTGCCTTAAACAAAAGTATCTTACCTTTTAATTTAGCTTTGAGAGCAAGCAAACCAGACATACTTAAGCTCTGAATACTCAAATAATTCTGAGATTCATATATGTATCTCAGCAAGGTCTTGGGAAACTTGCCCCTGTAACTATATGTTGTTTATTATGCCTAGAGCAATCTAATACAGCCCTCCCTGTGAACATGCTAATTTTGGAGTTAACGTCCAGAGGACGACTCTACTGGTAGAACTATATCAGAATGATTCTGCTGATAAACTTCTTTGTGTAGATAAATTTATGTTCTTCTGAAAATATTGATGAAGGAAAAGAGCTCAAGGATGTATCTTGAGATGTGGTAGAACAGCAGTGAGAAGGCACATTCATCATCTCTTTCCGTCCACCCTCCTTTGTCACACTGGGTAGAATATAACCTCTCAGCCTTTATTGAACCTGTGCAGTGTATCACATCTTAAATTCATTAAATCTTTGCAAATAGAGCTTGGTACTCTCCAGTATGGCTCTGAAGTTCGACAGTAGAGAATTTTCAAGAAATTAGTTTTAAGAAGCTAAAGTATGCTTTTCTTCTGTCATTTCCAAAATTGCTATTGCAATTGTGCTTCAGGCTTGGTGTAGTTTCTAGGTAGGCACCTGCTGCCATCTCGTGGCATTGCCTATAGCCAGTGTCTGATGGCAGCAGAGTTCAGAAATCTCATACTCTATCAGTGAACAACAAGAGTTTAAACAAACAAAAAATTGGCCCGACAACTCGAAGTATCCTTGAAAGTTATCATCTACGTCTTGTAGGCAGCACTCAGCTATTTTGTGAGGCCTTTGTAGAAGTTGTGGTGGAAACACAAGCTAACGTTTTGAAACCTTTTTCCTTGTGTATCTTTAGGCTATTTGCTTTCAAAGCGTGAGGGTCAAGCAGGATCACCAGAGAAGCCCCTGTCAGACTTGGGGCGCCTGTCATATATGGCTTATTGGAAAAGTGTAATATTGGAGTGCCTTTATCATCAACGTGACAAGCAGTTAAGCATCAAGAAATTGAGTAAGCTGACTGGAATCTGCCCTCAAGATATCACTTCCACTCTACATCACCTACGAATGCTCGACTTCCGTAGTGATCAGTGAGTACAGGAGTCCTGTTGTAATCCCAAATACCTTCAGATGTATTTCATTGAAATTTAATGATGTTTGAAGACAAGTCACATCTAATAAGCTTGATTTTACTGAAGACTTCAGTGTCCAAACACTGTGTGTAGAGATTATGGTGCTCATGTGCAATGCAAGAATTGTTCACTGCCAAAGCTGGCTCAGATGTCCAGCTGTGTGGCACTGCAGATGTGAAATTTCTGAGTAATTTGCTGCTGTGAGAGAAAGCAAGTCGGTTTCTCGGTCATGTTTTCTTGGGATCTCTCAGCAAAATCAGTCTAATACACTCATAAAACAGAACAAAGAATAGCAACTTGCCTTCTCTAGAGGGAGATCTGCTCCTTATTTTCAGACAGTGAGCAGACAGTTGTTTCCCTCCTGTCCTCTATGTCTCAAAAATGCCACAAACTGTGTGGATTAACATGGAATGCTTGAAGAGTGGGATAGATCACTGGGACAGATGAAGTGTATAGAGTAGTGGTAGCCTGCTTGCTCAACTGACAAGTCAGTTGAAGTACTGGAAATTTTTCTGTTTCAGACCATAGCAGTTTGGTGAGTGGGGTTGTATTCCATTGTGTTTTGTGTTAAACTTGAAACTTATTTGGAAAACTTGAGAATAGTTTTATTTCCTCATCTCACAGTACACCTTTAACCAGTGATATTTCTCTCAGACTCCTAAATAAAATACACTATGGTAGTGGGACTGCAGCTTTTTATGAGCAGTCCTTTTATTTCTGTTCAGTAGCTTTAACCTTATATTGCCCAATCCCTAAATGGCATACCCCTTGTCCATAATAAAAATGATACTCTGCAGCTGAATGTTACCCATGGAAGGATAATGGCTTCACCATTAACAAGAAGTGGAAAGAATTTAACATGCCCTCAATTGTGAGATGCTTTCTCTGCTAGTCTGACAGTACTGCAAATTGTACTATTTTAATGAGTTTTCTGTCCTCTCTGAAGTTAGTTGTGGCAGCACTGATTGAGAGTGTACAGATATTTCTGTAATATATCTGTTTCGCATGACAATGTGTACAGTATGTCACCTGTTATCGATCAGAGTATTATTACTGTTCAGATTTGTGATCATTCGTCGTGAGAAGCTTATCCAGGAACACATGGCAAAGCTTAGAACGAATGTCCGACCTATCGATGTGGATGCAGAATGTCTGCGTTGGACACCTGTCATAGTTTCCAACTCAGTTGTCTCTGAAGATGAAGAAGAGGAAACAGAGGATGGGGAAAATGAAGAGCAACAACAGCAGAAAGAAAAGGATTCAGAGACCAGTGTAAGAGTGGATCTCTTATTTCTGTGTGGCATGAAATTTATACTTAAAGCTTTTGCAGGCAGTGCTAACAAAATTTCAAATGCGAAGCTTGCACATTTGTCATAATTATAAAAAGCAATGCAGTCATGATTAGTTCATGTATCTTTATAGTTTCAGATTAGAAAATAAAAATAGAGAAAACATTGAGGCATAATCTGGAGAACAGTCCTTGAAGGAGTTGCACTTTCACAAGGTGATGAGCAGTGACTAGAATACTAAGAGGCAAATTACAAATTAAGGCTGTTACTCTATTTACATTAAACTAATTGTGCATTTTAATGGAAAAATAGCTTTAAGTTTTTCTAACTTTTTTCTTGAAAATTGCACAAATACTGTGTTTGAGTGTAGCAAGGTGACGTTAGCATTGTAGCATGCCACTGAATGACTGACTGAAGTCACTTGTTGGGAAGCTAATAGAGGTATATTATCACCAGTGAGGAAAGGAGTAGCAGGTAGTACTGCTTGAATCTCTTAAAGGTCAAGTCTTTTTTTAATCTTGGATTCTTAAAAGTCATTTTTGTTAAAATTTTCTGACTTT
Source organism: Amblyornis subalaris (assembly GCA_018881555.1). NCBI lineage: Eukaryota > Metazoa > Chordata > Aves > Passeriformes > Ptilonorhynchidae > Amblyornis > Amblyornis subalaris. Next base: position 102,379 of record JACAXG010000228.1, read on the forward strand.
TTGCTCAAAAGCTTTTGTGGAATCAAATACAGGATAGACATTTATGCTGAAATAGGAAGTGTGAAATCTCTTTGTTTTTATTTAAATCAGATGGTAAAATCTGTGTCATGGGAGAAGAAAGAGCAAGAGCCTTACTCACCAACAGAGAGTGAAAAAAAGCCAGACATTGTTGCTCCAGCCAATTCTGCACGACCAAACAAGCACATTTTCCCCCTGGATAGTCTTCCTGCAAACAGTCAGCCATCACGAAGAGGTCGATGGAACCGCAAGAGCAAAAAACTTCATGAGCCGTTTTGTGAGAAGGAGCCAGTATTGCCTATCGAGGACAAAACAGCAGTTCCCAGTGGACGATGCAGTGAATGTGAGGAAAAATCAGCAGCGTCACGAGGCCGGTGCAGTGACTGTGAGGAGAAGTCAGCGGCCTTGCAAGGAAGATGTGGTGAGTGTGAGGAGAAATCTCCAGCCTCAAGAGGCCGGTATGCTGAAGATGAGGAAAAATCTGGAGTTTCCCAGGGACAGTATGGCAAAGGTGAAAAATCTGCAGTTCCCCGGCGGCGGCACAGTGAAGGTATGGAAAGGTGGAGGGGGCAGTTGAAAAAGAACACAGAGCCACCGAAGTGTAGGTTCCCAGAGGACTGCGACAGATTACCCCGGCGCTACAGTGATAGTGATAGGGCAGTTCTGAGGTGTTTCAGTGAGAGTAGTGAAGAGGAAGATGATGAACCTGTGAGTCCTCGATCAAGCTCTCCACCTGTTCTCACCAAGCCAACATTAAAACGAAAGGTATGTGCTTTATTTCTTGTCGTCTCTGACTATGTTAGGCAGTCCATTTTGTCCATGTGTTGGGGTTTTCCGAAGGATGGTGCAATTCACAAGGTCTGTATTAAGTGAACAGGTAACACGTGTTCAGTGTTCCAGAACTCTCTCTGCAAAGTACTTCTGCTGACTTTTTCTAGGGGTGGTTTTTGGTGAATCAGAGGTAGGAGTTTGGGGTTTTTTTTATTCTAGCTTCTATCTTGTGCTTCTGGATTTCTCTTCTGCCTTGGTTATTAAAGTTTTACTCAGTCATGCAAAATAGAAACAGATACGAAAGAAGCTTGCAAAACACAAATGCGCTCTAAACAACTGAAATCACAGCATAAAGTCTTTGAAATGATTTACCATGGAGATGTGAATTCTGTCAATGTGTCTAAGCAAATCCTCTCTTCACGGGATGCTGCAGTAAAAAGTTCTCTTCTGTATCATCTTTGGACCTTATTCTAAGCTATTCATATCTGTGTTGTAGTGTCTCTAAACTTCAAGCTGTTAGGGATGGGCTGTTAGCTTCAACTCTTTAAATTCTAACTGGTGGCAGGTGCCAGTCAGTATTTCTAGTGAATTCGGGATTCTAGAAGGAAGCTCTCTGCTCCTGCTTCAACTRTTAAACTCTGCTGTTCGTGTTTTGTATTTATCTAGTGTTTTATTTCTACTGCACATGATAAAATGTCTTCTCTCTTCCCATCTTCCACTTTCAGAAACCAATTCTCCATCGGAAGAGGCGGGTCCGCAAGCGTAAGCACCACAACAGCAGTGTTGTCACTGAAACAATCTCAGAGACCACGGAAGTGCTGGATGAACCATTTGAGGACTCAGACTCTGAACGACCAATGCCCCGATTAGAGCCTACATTTGAGATTGAGGAGGAGGAAGAGGAGGAGGAGGAGGATGAAGAAGAGGAGAGTGAACTTTCGTCCAGTGGATACTTTCGACACTTAGCACCACCAGACACACTCAGGCATAGACCCTCTTCTAAGAGGAAGTCCAAAGATGAGGAGGAGTCTGATGACAATGGTATGTTTGGTGGTATGCTGGTGAAAGTTGGGTAGATTGTGTCAGATGAGAACAGCTCGTGATAGAACAAGCTGCTTTCCTTGGCTTGTAACGTCTAGCTGAAATGTAAGTTAGGCATAAATTACCAGTCAAACTAGCTTCAAACATTCCCTAGTTTTATGAAAATGTGGTGCATGCATTTAACTATCTTATTGGCAGTGACCTGATCCCAGGGTATCCTTTTGATTCAGCTTTCCTAATGGAATTGATATCTATGATGGGGAAAAACCTATGCAGCAGAGTCACTTACAGAAATAAAATGGAAATGAACTGGAAAGCCCCCAGTTTTCCATAACAAAAGGAAATATTAAATTGTCTCTTCTGAGATCCTCTTCATCACGTTGCATGCTCACCCTCTCAGCATCTCATCTTCTTAAAGTTCTCTGAACCTTCAGTTCATAAAGTAAAATAATTTGGTTGTTGCTTAGAGTTGCTGACAATTCAGAAGAAGCATCTGTCATTCAGATGCTCCATTAGCAGTCTTCTTTACAGTTATTAGATGTCCTGTTGTCTTGGTGGGCTACACAGTGCAAAGCAGTCAGCAAAATGAAAATGAACAACTGTGTGAAAAACAAGTATGATGCCATTATCCYAGAATAAAAAATTGTTACCTGATTAGTTCATGGCTTTCAACTAGGCTGTGGTTACAAGAGGAGAATTTTTCTTTAAAAGTACTTTAATACTAAAAGCATCAATATGGCCATAGCCAGGTTTACTATCTATTTAGCATCAGTAAGCCTTAAATCCTTATAGCAGCATATAATTATGTAAATTTAGTGCAAATGTGCTGACAGCATGAAGTTTGCTTAGTGGGAATACATCCATAGTCAGCTTATACCACTGTTTTTTTTAATTCTGTTGTGATCAGATCACTCATTAAATACATTTTTGTGATACTCCAGAACCATTAATAAGACTATGGAGTTGGAGACAGATCTGTTAGATCAGTTGTTTTAAGTCTTTTTCATTTGTGCTCGTCTGAACTTTTTTTGGTGGAGATGCAGATCCCTTTAGAGATTCCACTCACATATATTCTTTTATAAAATAAATCAGTGATTTTAACCATCTTTTGCAGACTACAAATAGTCCCTTTAGTGCCCAGAGATCAAAAATGGTATTTGGAAAGCCACTATATTAACTCACATCCATTGTAGCGATAAATTTTTGGCTCACCTGCTTTATAAATACTTGTCATTTAGTGCTTTCTGCTCCCTCGTCTCACTTCTGTTGCTTTTTTTTTTCCTGAACTTCTGCAAATTTGTCAGAACCTCTGAAATAATAAAGTAGTAACCATACTGTTTTAGGCTATTGCTGTTCCWAACATCAAACAGTATCTGTTGGCTGCTTTTGCGTACACATATTAGAACTGTAATGCTCTTAGAGAAAACACAGTGTACTCTCAGTTACGTAAACACGTTCATCATAAACAGCTGGCTTTTTTTTTGATAAAAAAATTAGGCTGGGTGAGGGGGACAGCACTACCTTATGACAATTCAGAAACAGAGTATTGCAGCCATTAACATATGGTTCAGATTTAGACTATTTTAATCATAGCTATGAGGTAGGAATGTTTATAGGAAGCTTAGATTTTTTTTTTTTTTTGGGAGGTTTTCCCATCACTACAGAAACCTGCTTGTGAATTTTTTTTTTTTCCTTTTCTTTTTTTAACTTTCTGACTAAGGGTCAGATTTTTCTGCTGAGAATTTAATCTCTAGCTGAGGCAATGCATTGAAAGTGTTTTAAGATTTCCCTGAAATGCAACATTTTAGTTTCTTAAATGGGTGTCTGATGAGAATTTGGATTGGTTCTGATTGCTGTCAGGGCAGCAGTGAGAATGGATAGTGCAGGATGGTGATGTGAGACCAGTTTTTAGTAGGGGTTAGGTGTTCTGGAAGACAGAAGGTGTTCTGTGGTGTTGAAAACAAAGCTTGTTTATATTCTACCGAATCTGTGCAATGTGAGTAGTATTGTGTAGGGGAAGATGAAGCTTGGTAATAGGCTGAGCTATATTATTTTGCTTTTCTAGTTCTACATGAAAGTTTTACTGTTAATGTGGTAAATCTAATTCTCCGTAGTAGATATGAAAAGTGAAAGACAGGGAAGAGGAACAGTGATGGGTTTTTTTAAGAGGTGGGTTTTATTTTTAGGGGTTTAATTAATGTTTTAAGAAATACTATGAAAATAGTGTTACCTTCTTCCTCTACAAGAAGACTGACTGTGGCAGATCTTTTCTTGATTCACATTCTAAATATTTATTTTTTTGATTACTTGAGAAGTTGTTGAATTTTGAATTTAGTATTCATTTTAAATTAATTTTTTAATACCCAGAATTTTTTCAGAATGCTTATCCTTGGAGGGAGGTATTTAAAGTAAATGTCTGAGCAAAGGGCGAGAGTAACTCAGCTTTATGCAACTGTATAAAATGTCACTGACTGTCCTAATTGACAGGTTCAAACCAAAATTAATTCAGGGAATGCCTTACACTATTCAGTAAGTTCTCAGTCAGTGATCACATTCCTTTCTCTGCTGTATAAGCTTTCTCTGCTGTATAACCCTGTTGAGTGTTTGGAAGGTCACTGAAATATAAATCTCACTTAATCAAATAAAAGATGAGAGAGAAATTCAGCTTCCTGTTAATGATTTCTCCAATTAAAAAAATTACTAGCCAAATTCAGGCATCTGTGTATTTCTATTGGCATTAAAAAGCGTTAGGCTATGAAAAAAGTGAAATTATTTCCTTTCTTAAGCAGATGCACAGATCTAAATGGAAACATGCTTTTATTGCAACTTCATGTGTTCCCCTAAGCTGCAACACTCATTTGTGAATATATTTTATAAATAAAATTTGTCTTTTCAGAACTTTATTATATAGCTTAGAGCTTAATTTGAATTGTGTATTAAGGGCCCAGAGCTTTGAACATGGAAAATCTTGAAAGCATTGRTGTTCTTTGAAAATGTAATGTGCAACATGCTGCTGATGAGCAGACCTTGATCCTTCTAAGTTAATTTCTAAGCTAATAAATAAATTCTAAGCTAATAAATTTCTAAGCTAATATTGAAGTTGATAAACATGTTGGGCATGCTTGGGAAGGCTCAGGTCAAACAAAAATGTTTGAACAGTGTCTTTCAATTTGTGTTTTCAGGTAACCCACCTTTGAAACCATTATCTATTCTGAGGAATAGTGAAGTAAAGGACTCTTCACTTGAGCCAGATACTTCCACACCCATGAAAAAGAAGAAGGGATGGCCAAAAGGGAAAAGCCGAAAACCAGTCCACTGGAAGAAAAGACCTGGTCGAAAACCAGGTTTTAAATTGAACCGAGAAGAGGTGCCACCATCAGTTCAGGATGAAATCATTGATGAAGCGGTAGCTAATTCAAAACCAGGGCGTAAGCCCAAAGTTTTGGATAAAGAAGAATGTGTTGAGCAGAAAGACCTGCCTCTCATTGAGGAAAGGAAAGAGGAAGATGTGAATATGGAAGCAGAAGAGGTAGGAGAGGGAGAAGAGGAAGATACAGCCAGCAGTGAAGTAAGACCAGTTTCTCCTGTGGACAGCAACAGCAGTCCAGTGCCAGAAGTAAAAGAGCCTGAGATAGAAGAGGAAGTAGAGGAGAAGCCACGGATTTTGGAAGAGCAGAGGCAATCAGAAGAAGAGCAGCAAGAATTAGATGAACCTGAGCATGACCATGAGGAAGAAGAGGAAGCTGCAGTAGTGACAAATCAAAATGAAGATCATGATGCTGATGACGAAGATGATGGTCATCCGGAGTCTGTGAAGAAAAAAGAATTGGAGGAACAGCCTGTTAGAGAAGGGGTGAAGGAGGAGCCTCAGGTGCAAGAATGTTTTTTAGAAACAAGCATACCAAGCAGTAGAGAAGATGGAAAAGAAAAAGACGAAGCAGAGGCAGATTCTGAGGAGGAGCAGGCTTCCAATGAGACATCAGTGGGCTCAGAGCATGTCCCTGGGTCTGAAGATGATCACGAAGAAGAGCAAAGTAATAAAGAAGGGTTAATTGAATTAAAGGAAGAGGAAGAGATTCCTCATAGTGAACTAGATCTTGAAACTGTTCAAGCAGTCCAGTCCTTGACACAGGAGGAAAGCAATGAGCATGATGTAGCTTACCAGGACTGTGAAGAAACTCTTGCAGCTTGTCAGACTTTGCAGAGTTATACCCAGACTGAGGAGGATCCTCAGATATCAATGGTTGAAGATTGCCAGGCCTCAGAACACAACAGTCCAATATCCTCTGTTCAGTCCCACCCCAGCCAGTCTGTGCGTTCTGTCAGCAGCCCAAATGTGCCTGCTCTGGAGAGCAGTTACACACAGATAAGTCCTGAACAAGGATCCCTGTCCGCACCCTCTATGCAGAACATGGAGACCAGCCCCATGATGGATGTGCCTTCAGTATCGGACCACTCTCAGCAGGTGGTGGATAGTGGCTTCAGTGACCTTGGCAGCATTGAGAGCACTACAGAGAATTATGAAAACCCCAGCAGCTATGACTCCACTATGGGAGGCAGCATTTGTGGAAATAACTCTTCCCAGAGCAGCTGTTCATATGGAGGACTGTCTTCTTCTAGCAGCCTCACTCAGAACAGTTGTGTTGTCACTCAGCAAATGGCAAACATTGGCAGCAGTTGCAGCATGATGCAGCAAAACAGTGTCCAGCCTGCAGCAAACTGTAATATCAAGTCACCTCAGAGCTGTGTAGTAGAAAGGCCCCCAAGTAACCAGCAACCAGCAACACAGCCACAACAGCAGCAGCCTCAGTCCCAGCAGCCACAGCCCCCACCTCCACCCCAGCAGCAACCTCCGTTATCCCAGTGTAGCATGAACAACAGCTTCACCCCAGCACCTATGATCATGGAAATACCTGAATCAGGCAGCACTGGTAACATAAGTATCTATGAGAGGATTCCAGGGGATTTTGGTGCTGGGAGCTATTCACAACCATCAGCCACATTCAGTTTAGCTAAGTTGCAGCAGCTGACAAACACCATTATGGACCCTCATGCCATGCCTTATAGCCATTCTCCTGCTGTGACTTCCTATGCAACCAGCGTTTCTCTCTCCAACACAGGGCTGGCTCAGCTGGCTCCCTCTCACCCCCTGGCAGGCACCCCACAAGCACAAGCCACTATGACACCCCCACCAAACCTGGCATCCACCACCATGAACCTCACATCACCTCTGCTTCAGTGTAATATGTCTGCTACTAATATTGGTATTCCCCATACCCAGAGGCTGCAGGGGCAGATGCCAGTCAAGGGGCACATTTCCATCCGCTCCAAATCAGCCCCCCTGCCCTCGGCACCCGCGCACCAGCAGCAGCTGTATGGCCGCAGCCCCCCCGCCGTCGCCATGCAGGCCGGGCCTCGGACCTTGGCCGTGCAGCGCGGCATGAACATGGGAGTCAACCTGATGCCAACTACCCCCTACAACGTGAACTCCATGAATATGAACACCCTGAACGCCATGAACAGCTACAGAATGACACAGCCCATGATGAACAGCAGTTACCATAGTAACCCTGCCTACATGAACCAGACAGCACAGTATCCTATGCAGATGCAGATGGGAATGATGGGGAGCCAGGCCTATACCCAGCAGCCTATGCAGCCAAATCCTCATGGAAACATGATGTACACTGGCCCCTCCCATCACAGCTACATGAATGCTGCTGGGGTGCCCAAGCAATCTCTCAATGGACCATACATGAGAAGATGAGCAAGATCAACTTGCATCCTAAAAACTGAAATAAATATAAATAAAGGAACCTTTTATACTGACGAACCAGAGAAAATGGACCTTTTTCCAGTTAAAATATTGCTGTAGATTTAGAGGGATTTTCTTTGGTTTATTTTATTTTTTAGGAAGCCTGGTCTTTTTTTTTTTTAAATTTCTGTTTGTTTGTTTGTTTGTTTTTCTTCACAATTGTCAAACATTTTACAGCTAAAATCACTTACAGATGTTTTTTAGAGGGGAAACATGCACAAAATCTTTTCGTAATTTAAAAAGAGCCTTACTTTGCTGACAAAGTGGACAGACTATGTGTAACATGAAATCATCTTCCTAAATTCTTTTGAAAATATATGTCCTTTTCCCTCCCCTGTGCCCCTCTGTATGCAGTTTCTAGTGCTGCAGCCATGTAAAATGTTTGACATCTCAAAGAATAACAACCCTTCCCTCTAAACCCCACCTAACATTTCCTACTTCTAGCAGGAGGCACTTATTGGGAGATTTGGAAGGGGACACARAGGATAAATGAAGATCTTTATTTCTGCAAGTCAGGAAAAATTTTTAATCTTTAATTTTCCCTGACTCCCTTGCCCTCAGTAAAATTGGGAGTTAGATGTAAACAATAAACTATTCACATTGGTGTTTTTGTAGATGAGTTAATTGAAATTGTATGTTTTATGCTGAAAATATAATGTAACTTTAAAATGATCCCATTCACCACCCAGACATGCACGTGAACACACATGTGCATGCATGCACACATGTTCTGTCACTGAACTGCTGGAAGCATCTCAAGAGAGAACTTGTTTGTATCCCTTCTGCAGTCGTGAGGAGGACAGGGTGGGTAATGGTCTGTTAGGACAAGAAAATGGTTACAGGCTCTTCTGGTGACCTGCAAGTCAGCCACAGCTCCGAGATCCCAAACTGTGTTAGTATGTACTTGGAAATGCTGAGGGGTTTGGTTCTGAGCCTTTGAGTCAGACTGAGCTCAGAAGCAGCTGTTTACAGTTAATCTCTTGGCTTGGGAAATGCTGGACGATAAAGTGTGCGTTTGGTGACTGGGATGAGAATCCTGTGGTGTCCTTGTCACTCTTCCATTCCTGGTCTGGGGTAGGAAGCTGCTGAATGTGCCGCTTTTGGGGGGAGTCAGTGATGTTTTTCCTGATTCTCTTACTGTGTTTGATACCCATTTTATAGGAATAGCCACACATTTGATCTAGTGTGGGAAAAGAAGGGAATCGGCCTCTTTTACAGCAGTGAAACCGTCCCAACACCACAGCAGGATCTAGGCGGCAGGGTTTTGCTGTTTATTACTGCAAAATCCAATTCGTTATTTTTGGCTACACTGCTGGCATGTCACCCAATACAAAAAGGGACAACCCTTTAATGTAAAGTTCTTTTTTAATTGTATATGAAGTAGAAATACAGACACATTAATAAGACTAATTTCTTTTGTTTTTAAACCAAAAGAATCTAAAAGTTGGGGTTTCTTCAGATGCACTAAAATGGACTTTCCTCCAGTAACTGCTAACCATAAAAGGCAGAATTCAAAGGACTTCCAGTTTTTATTTCTGTTTAGTTTTGAGCATGTACAAGGCTTTGTAGGACCCCATTTCTCTGTATATACTATTCCAGTTCCAAATAACCCGTGTAGAAAGCGCACTGTGCTGCCCTCTCTTCCTAGATCTTCAGCTGTGTCGCTGCTTCCTGGGGGTGGGGGTGGGTCTGAGACAGGAGGAGAAGCTGTTGAAACGAGGGCCGTGAATTTAGTTTGTTTGCCTTTATGTTTGGTTTGGTTTTGTATGGGTTTTTTTATCAATTGGGCAGCTCCCTTTTCCACAAGCCTTTGTGACTGTAGAACTATTGTAGAAAAAAAGTTCTTTTCTATATATAAAAAGAAATTATCCAACGCAGTAATATTGGTACCTACCATTTTTTCACTTCTGTTTAAAAAAAAAATATGTATTTTTAGCAAGATAACTTGGGTAATCTTCTAAAAGAAATTAAAAAAAAATCTCACTGTTAGTGACTTTGATGCCTTTTAAAAATAAGAGCTTTTTCATTTCATTCCATCTTTAAAATTTTTTATCTTTGTTGTAGAATATTAAAAACTATTTTAAGAAAGATAAAATTCTCTTTAAAGAGATCTCTAGAGTGTGTGAATAGGAGCTCCAGATGCCTCTAAAAGCCGCATGTACAAATGAAGCTGAGTCTATTCCTGTCTGTTTATATTTGCTTTTCCTGTTTTGTAACCTCTTTGTACTTTGTTCATGGTGACTTGTAAGCTAAGGGGAAGGGGGTGCCTAGATGCCTTTGTAATTCTCCATGTCATACGCTCCTGGCTGGATGGTCTCCCTTCCTCTCCTTGTATGTAATATCACTTTTTTTTCCCCTTTCTAGCAAGTACTTTCAAAAGAACTCTGTACATTTTAACATAAAAAAATAAATTATGTTGAGCCATTTTGGATGTCAGTTGTGCGTGTGGATTTTTTTTCTTCCATTTGAGTGGTGACTGCTGTCCCTGATACTTGGTCTCGGGAATGATTCCCTGTGGGTCTTTTCACCTGGAAGAGGGCTGATACTTGGAATTCACTTATGAGATCTCTTGTCCATGCTAATTTTTATCTAGAATTTCTAATTAGAGAAAAATTAAGAAGAAAAACAAACTCGAAGCTTCTCCAGAATCACCACCTTTAAATTCCTCTCTGCCGGGGCTGCCCAAAACCAAGTGTGGTCCTAGTTTCTGTCAGCTTCAGTTTGTAATTTTGACTTGTGCCCTTAAAAACCGGAAGTGTGTGTTTGAAGTTCCCCCTGCTTCCTTCAGCTGCTCTGCCATCTGTAATGAGAACCTTGAATAGGAGAACGAGACATTTTACCCAGCAAGGTTTGCCCTGCAGCTTTAAGGCACAGTTGGATGACTGTGGTGCCATCCCGATCTGTTGCTGCACAGTTCTCCACAAACTCGGAGCTCTGACAACGCTAGATGGAAGCACAGTTCCAGTCTGTCTGTAATCAGTGCCAACGTTTCCCGTGAGAAGCATCATAAGTCTCGGGGCAAGAACCACTGGCTCAGCCTCCTGTGGTCCAAGGGCTGGCCCGAGCCCTAATAAAGACCCAGTGGCCACAAGAACCTTCCAAAGGCTTTTCCACAGACATGCAGTCACAAGGTTGTCTTCAAGAAAGCAAACTGTTTATAAGAAGCATTATTTGATCAAATAGGCTGCATTGTTAACTGGTTGTTGATTAAAAAACAACAACAGAAACCCCAGCCCCTGTTTGTGTGGGCTAACTTGATGACAACCACACTTGGGAGCCATGAACAAGGTGACCTCTTTTTTAGAATCTTGTCCAACAAACTTAAATCCCACCATTAGAGAATTGCTAAATAGGGGAAAAGGGGGACTTGTTGGGGGGGTTGTGTTTTTTATTCTTTCAAGAGTTGCCAAGCCAAAACAGGTTTGAAATCAGGCTGTCTTGAAGAGCAAGAACCTTTGGTACCATAGATTGTGGTGTGAACTGCTGCTCCTGCATTGCCACGGCCAGGTATCATAYCGTGGACATGGGGAGAGTTGCTCTGTTCAGCACTGTCAGGTTCGCTATAAATTAGTTGATAGGTGAACCAAAATGTCTGCTACTAGCTCTCAATATGCAGGGAAGGGTTTGACTGCAACCTACAGCAACAAACTACTGTCTGGGAGACTATAGAGCTGGGGTTCTTGAAAGACTAACTGAAAGGAGAATGATCTTAAAGGGCTCTGGCAGTTCAGGAAGCTCATCAGTGAAAGAATTCAGAAAAAGCTAAATAAACCTGAACCATCTTAACTGGGTTCCCAGCTCAGGGAAAGAGCTCCTTGCTGAGATCCGATCTCTGCAAGATCTCTGCAAATAATAGAAGAATACAGATTGACTGAGGCAGACCAAGTTTACAGCAGCTGAGGTGAGGCCTGCAGCATCTTTTATCTTCACAGCTTGTCAACCAGAATAATTTACCTAAAAATAGATCCCTGAAGTTGTGCTTTGAATGTAAAATCCTTTTGCTCCAAATACAGAGAATCTCAGCAACTTCACCAAACATTGATTTTCACCTACAGCAAGGCAGGACTCCAGCTACATGCTTAAATCTCTTGAAACAGCTGCAGGACCTCACAGAGTCAGGAATTTGTTTCCGTGCTTCCCTCCTTACGGGAGGTTCTGTTCTGTTGGACAGCTCTGTATGTGAAACTGGCCCATAGTGACCTTGTTCATTTTGTGTCATAATTTTCCTAAGGGTTCGTCTGTCAGTATTTGTTTGTTCTCCCTTGCCAAATACTTTGCCCTGTGAACTCTAGATAGTGACTGTTGTCAGTATGTTTGTCATTTGTGTCACGTGGTAGAATCCCAATATGTGATTGAGGTAACAGACAGTTATCATAGTACAAATAACCTGTTTTCAATGAAAAAGTGTCAAATACGGTGCTGTGTGACAAATAATTAAATAAGGTTCTTTAAAAATTTCTACTAATATGTTGGCTAATATATGCACATGGTACCTTTCAGCTAAAGGAGAAAGTCTGTTTACCGAAACTCTGTCGTCCTCTGTTTCCCCATTTTATCCAATAGGAACAAGCAGCAACAAGAGATTATCTACAGTTCCAGATACTTCCCAAGCAACTTCTCCAAAGAAGATAAAAATCACTGTTGGACAAAAACAATTATGTGGAGAGTTAAGTGAAATTACTAAGTCCATTTCCCACTTCTCCTGTCCTGAGTCCTGCACGAATGGTGAAGAGAATGAGCTTTTCTTTATGTGCAGCAGATCTCTAGGGTTGCTTTCTACCAACCATACACCGACAGCACATAGAAGCTTGGTATCATAAGCCAAATGCTTCCTAACTGAGAATGCCCTAAGCGTAAGCCCCTGATCAGGACGATCTCACGTGTATGGCAGTGTAGCTTTGCATTTTGCAGTTCTTTAGTTGTGCAGTGTTTTTAGTTCGGCAAATAGTTTCTCACGCACTTTTATATAAACGTGACTTTGTTGACCTAACTGGCACACGTTATGAATTCCTAACCTATATAATAGACAATTCTATTGACCAGTGGGCAGCAAGAGGTGGCATTCCTATCCTCCAATCCACGGTGGTTTCTGAAAACATATAAATAAAGTTAGGGCAGAGGCCGGCTCTCTCTCCTTCCTTCCTTTTGGCCTCTGCCTGTTGGTGAACCCTGACAGCTGTCTCCGTGTGCTTATTTGAACCTGAGAACAACATGGCAGAGGTACCTAATTCCAGTAAACTTGGCTTTAAGTCATGCTGTCAAAATTCAAGACAGATGTTTGAAAACCAACTACCACTGATGCCAAAGACCATTCAGGAGGCATGGGGCTGCTCTCCGTCAGAGAGCTAAGCATCAGTTCAAAGGCTAGCAGCTAGGCAGTAGGGTTAGCTAGCAGCTAACCCTACTAAATTCTGAGCTGTGATGCCAACTCATAATAGTATGTTCCAGGCCTGTTTTGTGGGTAACTTCTTTCTTAGATGCCTTTTACAATTCTACCCTCTGAGTTCATTAAATGTCCCTGTTCTTTAATGCTGCTGCTTTTTTTTCAGAACATCGTTTGGAGCATCTGACAACACTGCATGAAGCTACCTGCTAGGCAGGTACTAAGACAACAGCCCTGAATGTAGAATTTGATAGGGTTGAAATCCTCCCTGGTATCTTGGGGAAAAGGAAAAAGGGTGTCACATAGGAAGAACTGAATTTTTACTGGTCAGCAGATTTCCTGGACCAGGGCTTCAGTCAGTTCCGCTGGGAGGAGCTGTTCTCCAGGGGAGCAGGTTCAAGTTGCTGTGTGTTCCCTTCTGATAAAAATCTTCTGCAGTCTGAAGTAGGCAAGACTGCAGTTACTTTACGAGTGTCCTTGTCCTCCTTTGCGTTGTATTAGTGAGCATGCTCTTGAGACCAAAGCAAATCACAGAAGCTGGTCCTCAGAAAGTGATCAGAACTGCCTAGGTATATACAGCAAGGGGTCAGCAGGTGATGGCTGAAAGGCTGGGGACAAAGGAAAGCACTGAAAAACCCAATGTCTTTAGAGGCCATTGCAGACACCCTTGATCATCTTTCTGTCTATCCAGCTGTGAGACAGGCACTTTGATCTGCTTGGAAACCTGATTGCTGAGAGGAACCTTCACCACAAATTCTGCACAGGGCTCAGCGAGTCCAAGCAGCAAATGTTGGTGCAGAAGGAAGATAGAAAGGGAATTGTGGTGTTATGGGGTAGCACTGTCTGGAAGCTCTGACAGCTTATCTACAGCTGCTATATTGTACTGTGTTATAGTCAGGGTCTGAAGAATACAATATTGCTCTGGATAAGGTGATAAGGCAAATTAGTTTGAACAGGGAAACATTTCTAGCCCTAGAAAAGCACAAGTATCTCAGCTGCACTGGTAAAAGAGATTCATCTACTCAAGTGCACCTTTCTTTTCTGGGGATGGCAGAGGATGCTTTTGTTGTCTTTCAGGCTATACCTGAAGGGCATTAGATCAATAATCCCTCTGATTTACAGATGGAATCTGAACCTGGGACTGTCTGGAGTCTTGCAAGCTGATTCTCTGCTCTGCTTTGCGGGCAGGCAGGGACTTAGTGGTATTTTGCAATTCATGTGTCTAGTGGTTTTCCAGTCATGATCAGTTATGCAGTAATGCAGAGGGCAACAGGGAGAGGGGTTTAGGATCAATGCTATAGCCAGGAACAGTATTTTGAAAAGTTCTCTGCATCTCATCTTCCCTTCAGCATCCCTTTCCAGCGTTCTAATGAACCTATGCTTTAAGGGCCTCTAGAGAAGGAGACTGGGCCCAGACCATAGAATCATAGAATCATAGAATCATAGAATAGCTTGGGTTGGAATGAACCTTAAAGATCATCCAGTTCCAACCTCCTTCTGTGTACAGGAACACCTTTCACTAAACCAGGTTGCTCAGAGCTCCATCCAGCCTGGCCTTGAACACTTCCAGGGACGAGGCATCCACAGGTTGTCCAGGCAATCCATGCCAGTACCTCACCACCCTCACGGGAAAGAATTTTATTCTCATATGCGATCTAAAACTATTCTCTGTCAGTGTGAAGCCACCTCCCTTGTCCCATCACTACATGCTCTTGTAAAACATTCTTTTCTATCTTTCTTGTAGGTTCCATTCAGGTACTGGAAGGCTGCAGTTGGGTCACCCCTAAACCTTCTCTTTTCCAGGCCAAACAAACCCAGTTCTTTCAGCCTTTCCTTGTAGTTCCATCATATTCAATAGTCTGTGATGGATCTATCCTTCCCAAATTTATCTAACTCATGTATGATTTTGTTTTCACAGCATTCCATAGGAGTGGATTCCACATTTCATTTTTATGTTGAATAGAAAGATTATGGAAGAGTTTTTCTTGTTATTTTAAATATGCTCTCTCTGATTCTTTTTTGCATGTGAAATACTGATTTTTTTTTTCCATTTTGTGTGTTCTCTGTATCAGTCACAATTTTCTATGCTCCATTATTGCCTTTCTTTCAGTCTAGAGTTTCTCTGCTGGCATGTGCAGTCCCTTCATATATCACAGAATTGCAGAATGAGTGAGGTCAGAAGAACATCTGGCAGTCATTTGTTCCAATCCCTGCTCCAGTGGGGTCACCTAAAGCAAAGGGCAGACAATCCTAATGCAGTTCTGTGGTGATGGGCAGAACTGCCTCCTGAACTGCCTGCTAGTACACAGGAGATTCCTTCCAGCCTCACTATATGCAGTTTGTGGTTCTTCATAGAATCATTAGAATCTTTTAATTATTGTTGTTCAAATGAGTGCCTTATTGTGCATTAAACAGAATGGCAGCCAAACATCCAAGTAAACATATCTGGAGGCTTTATCAGGTATAAGCATGCAGGCAAAGCTGAAGAACATTAGGCTAGTTATGCCTAAGCATATCCAGACCCCAAGAATGGCTACTCAACTAGTTAATAGAGTCTGCACTTGCAGAATAGCATGCCCATGGCATGAGGCCTTCTTTGATTTGGCAGCTAATTACACCCATGTTAATGAGACTTGCACCTTCTCTGAAAAGTGTGTCCCTTATGGTCACTCAAAGCATGTGCAGAACTCTCAGTTCTTCTGAGCCCTACTAAGTTCTGAGCTGTGATGCTAAGTCATAATAGTATGTTCCAGGCCTGTTTTGTGGGTAACTTCTTTCTTAGATGCCTTTTACAATTCTACCCTCTGAGTTCATTAAATGTCCCTGTTCTTTAATGCTGCTGCTTTTTTTCAGAACATCGTTTGGAGCATCTGACAACACTGCATGAAGCTGCCTGGAAGAAGAAAAGAGAAATAGTTAACTGAGGTCTCACACATTCCTCTTCACATATTTCTCACTGTGTGGAAAAAGAAAGAACACAGTGCCTGATGCACAAACTAGCAAATGGGTTAGCAGGTTAAAAGCAGCAGTTGCAAAATAAAAAGCTTTCCAAGAGACTCCTAGGCTCGAAATTTGGTAGAGGTGTCCAGAGCTGCTGGCAATGGCTGCCCTGCTCCTTGTTCCCAGAGCAAACTTAGGAATTTTGCTTTTTAGCAGCTGAGAGGCATCTCCTCAGAGCCAGGCAGTGTCTTCTGCAGCTGTGGGAATGCAAAGGCTGATTTGCCTCAGCATCTCATTCATCACTTCCCGGTTATTTGCCTGCTCCTGCCCTGTGCTCACTCTGCTCTGGTTTATAAGGAGTTAAGAGGTGGGCTCTGGGTGTAGGAGGAGGCCGTGTCCTGCGGCAGACTGGCAGAGGGTGGGTGTTCCCGCTGTCGGATGCCGGGGAGCAGTGTCTGCAGCGCGCTTTCTTGACATCAGGGGAAAAAGGAATGCCTGTGCCAAAGCCTGGAGTGCAGCACAGCCATCCCTTGGGTGCTAAGTGTGCAGCCCCTGGCACGGAGTGGGGCTGGATTCTGAAGCCTGACCCTCCTTAAGCCTTGGAACCTGGAAGGCAGGACTCGAGCGAAGGCTGAGACGTCCTCGCTAGTCATACAAGGAGCTCAGGGTAGCCCCAGCACTGAGCGATCGATGCTCAGACTGGTTGAGTGCATCTGGTGGGAAACGAGGCTGTGGCATAAAGCAGAACTTGGTGTCATTCCTGAGTTCCCTGTTTTGAAAAATTAAGAAATTCCACAGAAAGAACTGCAAACTAGCAGAGAGCTGGTTTAGGATGCAAAGTCCAACATGCAGAAGTGAGGTGCTCCCAGCGTGTTATGGTTATTTGTGACAACTGTCTTCTGTGTGCCTGTTGTTGATAGAAGGCAATGTTTTTGTGTTTGGCCTCAGCCTCTTATGGCCTGCTCATGTGGACAAGGCTCAATTAGGGTGATAGTGCAGTTGTGCTACCAGCACCTTCTGTCTGTGGAGCCTTTTAACTCCACCACTTCTATTTAATTTTGTAATTTTTTTTTGCATGGGCATTCACAGCACATTGCTATATAAAGATGTGCAGCTGTATCTAGACTTGAGTGTATTATTTTTCTATGTGGGTAAAATACACGAAACTAAAGCTGTACTAGGAAACATACTGTAAAATTTTATAATTTCTTAGTCTTCATATTTTATTAGGATCTTCTCTATATTCTCAGTCATCATATTCTTTAAAAACTGTATGATAAGCCAGTCTATTTTCCTGACTTTAGCACACTCCTTGGTCTATGGGTGAAGCAACAGAACTGAGGGAACTTCAAAGGGAAAAGAAACAAAGGGAAAAGAAATGCAAGAAAACTTATTCAAGCAGAAAAGTGACTTACAGTGTCTGTACAATTAAGTTTGCATCTCAGCTTCTTGCCAGTCTAAATAACTTGTGATTATCAGGTTGTTGCTGAGAAATGGACATTAATCCCTGCTTTGTCATCTTTTAACACAAAGGGACCATTACTGCCTAGAACTGGGGGAGACGGTTCCCCAGAACAGAACAGAACAGAACAGAAAAGTGCATGTTTCCAGAGCTTCCACCTGTGCAGAGTCTTCCCAGTGCTTTGCCCATGGGTTTGCACCTAGGTAGTGCTTTTTCCGAGGGACAAGAATTGAGGTGATAAAGGGAGGACTGCTCAGATGTGCCTGAACAGATAAACACACTTGTCTGCAGGTGATGGTGTGGTCACCACTGAAGAGCCCACCCCAGTTTTATCCTGCCCCCCTTACACACTGGTGCCATGTGCAGGAACCAAAGTTACTCCTCCAGGCCTGACCCTGGGTTCCAACATGAAATTGTTTGTGCTTTTGGAAGACAGCTGCAGGTGAAATGTAGGGCTCTGTGTGGAGAAGGGGTGACTGACTCTCTGGGAGTCTTGCTGAAATATCCTCAGAGAGGATTTGAGCTCTGGTGATGCCTGGGTGGGCAGGGGCTGGTGACTTGGGTTTACTTTGCTGCTGCTGTGTAGAGCAGACTGAACCCTTCATTTCTGTCTCCTGTTCGCAGCTAAGATCCCTCCCCTCCTCTTGCTGCTCACTCAGCGGAGAGATGCGAGGAGGAAAGGATGCTGTTAAGCTGTACTTTGCTCCAGTACTTGGCACATCCTTTGCAGTATCGGCTGTTTTCTGAGCAGAGATGCTGCCTGCCTCCTAACTGATGCAGCCATTCCCTATTGCTCCCCTTGAAAGGAGATGGAATCATAACCCCGAGAGAGAGTGAGTGATGCGGCTGCTGCACAGAGACTGACTGTGAGGAAGAAAATTGGAGAGACTGGAATATGTGCCTGCCTCAGCAGCACTGCAGTGGTAAAGCCCCTGACTGAATACATGCAGGTTACTGTTCTTTAGGCATTGCTACGGAGAACTCAGGAGTCGGATGAAATGCATCGGCCTGCTTTTTCACTGCTTCTCTATTGTCATCATGCATTAATTGCTGGGAGTTATTTTCCTTCCTGTGGCTGACTGCCTGCATCTCTTCTCATACTGCAGGAGAAGCAGTGAGGGAGAGAGCACAGCACCAACCCGGTGTCCTGTCCCACAAGAAGGCTTCTGCATGATGTGCCAGCGCAGTCAGGGACTGCTGCAATGGTGCACAGAACCTCTGGAACAGCTGGATTTGGGATTATTAACGGTTTATAAAGGTGTCCCAGACTCCATCTAGCAACCAGCTGGAGACATTGGCATCCTTTGGGGCTCGCTGACTGCTTTCTATTTTCCTCTCCTTACTGGTTTCACACTCGTCTGAGTCGACAGCATTTCAGTGAGGGGAACGTATTTCCTTGGCCAGAAATCGGAGGGTGCTGCACAGAAAGTGCAGGTGAGAGCTCTGGAGGGGACTGCAGTCTGACCAGCCATGGCTCAAGCAGCTAAGCAGCTGAAAAAAATCAAAGATATTGAGGCTCAGGCTCTGCAGGAGCAGAAGGAGAAGGAAGAATCCAATCGCAAGCGCAGGAACCGCTCTCGGGACCGGAAGAAAAAGGTCAGTGGCACTGGGGTGGGCAGCCCTATATCCAGGTGCCTGTGGTTGTGGCAGTGAGTGCTGTTCGTGTTTGGGGCAAGGGGAGGTGGGAGGTCATGTGGGGAGAGAGTGACAGAGGGGCAGCCTGGTCCCTGTACAAACCTGTGTGCAGTCAGCACAAGAAAGAGTCTGTCAAACAGAGGACAACTTTTGGGACCAGGAATCTGCTGTTTACCCTGACAGCTTGCTGGGGGGGGCAGGGAGCACAGATATAAAAAAGCCTAGTGAAGGGGAAAGGGAAATGAGGGGTTTATCAAGGCAGCTTAATAAACCGACTCAGCCCAGTAACAGACTTGATCTCTAAGATAAAATTTCTGGTTTCTAGCTGCCTTCAGTTTCCCACAGTTGCTGTTTGTGTTCAGAGCTATGGAGTAAGAGACCCCTCCTCCTTTCTCTAGTGAAGGACTAGTTTTGATGTCCACTCCATCCCCTGCTTGATCTCCACCAGAACACTGAAACCAGGGCATAACAGGAGCAGACCCCTAACAGAGAAGGCATGTTTGTGCAGAGGACTGTGAGTTCTGCTGCTGCTGAGGGCAGGCTGGATTTGTGCATGGGACATGGGCCGTCCTTCCCTGCTGGCAGCAGGTGGGGCGGATCAGGGGCGATGAAGAGGTGTCTGTCCCCTTTGCTGATGCCAACATGCTGGACCCTGGGGTCTGCCAGCTCTTTCAAGCTGTAGCTCCGCTCTGAAAAGTCACTGCCAGTTTTTTCTGGCTGCCAGCTTCCTGCAGGAGTGGGCACGTTGTTAAGATAGCCTTGCTGCCCCTTGAAGACCTCTTGAATCTGAATATTCTTCTCACAGCAGGGTCAGAGGGTATATGTGCTATGCACCAAGGCAGAGAGGCAGTGAGGAGAGAGGTGAAACCAAGGATAATCAAGGATATATCTGACAGGAGGTTACGATACAGGAAATCTTAGGTGGGCTCCTCCTCTGCCTTTAGCAAAAGAGCTGGAGACTTCCATGTGCCCTTCTGAGCAGGAGCCTCACAGCAGAGCTCTGCTGTTGGAGGTCTTAATAGCAGGGCCCTGAGAGTCCTGAGGAAAGTCTTGCTTTTCTTAAAGCTAGGCCAGGACAGCCAGGAGAGGTCTGTGTCTGCAGAGAGCAGCTCATCGGGGGAGATCAGCGGATACCTCAAGACAGATGTGAGGTCTGCAGGCGGCAGCTGGGGAGTTGGGTGTGCGGTTATTCAGCTGCCACACTGTCGTGTCGGATGCCTCCTTTTCCAGTGATAATAACTGATAACCTCGGTGCCTGCAGGTCCATGGCTGTTCCCAGCAGGGCCTCTTGTACTGGAAGCTGGTGGAGCAGCTTGCCTGTCACATTGCCAGGGGGTTGTAAAGGGAATCTGATGTGAAGAACCACCAAATCAGGACATTTTTCTGTTGGGCCACCTCTCTCTTGTTATCCCCTGCCCCAAAGCCTCAGTGTCTTTAGTGATAGTGTTTTACCTGCTCAAGTCTCACTGGGGCCAAGCAGAGGCCTACCAGGATGTATTGGAGTTTCTCACTCTGTTTTGCTGCAGCACTTGTGGAGGTTGGATTGGAGCTAGGTCAGTGTCTGTGAGTGCCCTGTCAGCCTGCGTGGGACCCGCATCGCGGCCGTGCCAAGGGCCCTTGCGCCGGCTGTGACTGTACTGAAACCACTGTGGTGTCACTGGCTCCTTCTGTTCCTCTGCCAGTGCCTGCCTGCCTGCTGTGTCTTGCTTTGTACACAGACACAGGCTCTTTGGGGCAGAGGCTGTTCATTTGCTTGATGTTTGTACAGTGCAGGGTATCCGTGTCTTGATTTCTGTTTGAGCCCACCGAGCATCGCTGTAATGAAAGTTATTAGTAGAGGCATGACCTATGATCCAGGGAAGCATGAAACAAAGCAGAGAAGATGGCCAGAGGGAATGGGGTGACAGCCTCAGAACAAATTTGTTCTCATCTCATGCCATGTGAGCTGCTGTTATGAGCTGTTATGTCTTCAGTTTTGTATCCTTTAGTATTTCCTGGAATTTTTGTGTGGTTGTGTGTGTCCCATGAACTGCACAGTTGAATCCTGAAAGAACCTTGTATTCTGTGATACCTGGAGGCAGTGAGTTCTGTTCTTTAATGCTGTGTTGCCCCAAAACCTTCTCCTTGGACCATGATTGTATTTATTGCTTTTCAGTTTCCATGTCAATTTCTTGGCTTTTATATTAAGTGCACGTAAGGATAACCTGATTGACCTTGTACTGTCCATTTTTGTGTTCTGTGCCTCTTGTTTGTCTCTGGGCACAAGGACAGTACAGATGCATAACCTTGTCGCTCCTCCAGTATTCCCTGCACCCAGCCTTTGTAACTCAAGATGATGACAGTTGAGCTTTCAGTTGACAGAGGCTGCATCAAGGATTTAAGTATCTTGTCACTCATCCATGCTCTCTGTCCAGCCCAGGCACGCTTGTGCTTCGGGCCAAGCTGTCACGTGAAACAGCCAGGCRTGTCCTGAAGAGTGCTCCTGCTCTGTGTGCTCTGCAGAGTGGCTGAAGGTTGCCTCAATCTTAGGATGACCCCAGAGAGCAAGCGTTCAATAGTCCTGTCTGTTCCCACATTTACTGCAAGTGCTGAACTGTGAGGACTTACCAGGGCTGTGGTATGATGTGTTAGTGACTTCTGAGGATGCCCTGCAGACAGGAAGGTGTGACAGAGAGCAGACATAAGCAAAAGAGAGTGTGAATTAACAGAAGTTCGCTGCCATTAGAGAATGTGCCAAGCATCATCTGRGTTGGCTTCTTGCTGTTCCTGCTGCAGGATGCTAGCTTCAAATCTCTCTGCATTTTGCTTAGATGGGCAGTTTACAAGGGACCAGAGCCACTCTGTCATTGCTGCAGGGCTGCATGTGGAGTTTCTGATGTGRCCATCTGCACTGACAGGGAAGTAGTGATGGGCAGGAACGATATCTGTGCTTTGGATGCAGCTATATGTCTCTTTTTTTGTGGTTTTGAGAGGCAGTCATGGTCAAGAAGACCTCCTTCCTTTCCCTGCAGATGTGGTAAGGCTACCTCGGCAGGAAGCCCTCACTGGGAAGTCATGCGGAGTACTTCAAATATGCAGTCCTGTCTTTGCCAGGGTCAGTGGGCAGCAGCAAAACTTGTTGTGGAAAGGTGATGTTCTGACACAGTTTATGAGGCAGCTCTGTAGCTTGTTATGTGAACACAGTTATTGAGTCCTTTTTGAGTTGCATGTGACTTATTGTAGTTATATATTAAAGATAGAAAATGGACCAAATCCCTTTCCAGGAATTCTGGAAGCATTGGCAGAGCTCACCAAATGGGTTGTTAGAAAGGGCCCAAACTGT
Organism: Amblyornis subalaris; assembly: GCA_018881555.1. NCBI lineage: Eukaryota > Metazoa > Chordata > Aves > Passeriformes > Ptilonorhynchidae > Amblyornis > Amblyornis subalaris. Next base: position 124,766 of record JACAXG010000228.1, read on the forward strand.
CCCACCCCCAAACTGGGGCCCAGAGCAGTTGGCTTGCCCTTTGTCTGAAACACACATCTACAAACACCTTGCAGCTGCCCCCACAATCGATGGCTGGTGGCATTGTAACCTGATATGCTTTGACTGAGACTAATAAATGAAAGTTAGTACTTTTATGGAAATCTTTCTTCTTATTGAAGTGTACTTATTCTGGTACTAAATGCAGCCAGATATCTAGTCAAGCATAAACAAGAGCAGACACCTTCATCTGCCTCTCTACAAAGATCCAGATTCCACCTGGACTTCTCAGTGGACATGCAGGATTCATGGAGCAGGAGGCTGGAACCTCTAAAATGTCTATGACAAGAGTGCTATGCAGCAAATAGCAAGAGGACTTCAGTAGCAGCAGCAGTGCCAATAATGTCCAAAGAACTCCTCAAGTGCACATGTGAGAGCATACTCAGTCTGTGTGCAGCGTAGCTGGGGCTACGGTGTTAAATAACAAGCTAACTAAAAGCTCAAAAGGAAATTCTTATAATAATTGCTATCAGCGTTTAAATGATAAATTATTAGTATGAAAGATGTGATACATCCTCTCGGTACATTCAGAGCAAACTTTTCTTGGGCATCTAAAGAAGAGACGAACAAGGCTGGCTGAATTCACCACTTTTTTTTTTACTTTTTTTTTTTTGGCAGGGGGAAAAGAGAGGGTAGAATGAGGAACAAATCTCTTTTCTCTTTCTGCTCCTGTCTAGTTTCTTTGTCTTACAAGTGTTCAAGGGTGAGACAGTCTCTTTTTATGGATTTGCAGAGCATCTCACGATGCATTCTTGAATAGTAAAAAAAGGTGATTCCTAATAAGAAACTCTCTGCATAAAACTCTTTGGTTTTTTTCTAATTGATATTTTCCTGGAAACAGCACGCAGATCAGCCTGAGGGCTCATAGATCCCCACAGTACAGGCTGGCACCCATCCTTAGTGCAGTACTGCTTCTGCATGCTGCAGCAGGAAATATTTTAGTGCTCAGTATTACACACTAAAATACATCCTGCCCGGAGAGGTTGGGAGGGTGCTTTGGAGAAGGGACACAAGAAATTTGTGAGAGAGGATTTGAATTATGTGGGAAAGCGAGAGCAAGGTTGTTTCCATTTGGCAGGAGCTGTGGCAGAGAGCGAGCTCTTCCACCAGCTGGAGTGAAATGGTGGGAAAGAGCTAAGGGAAGACAGAGGATCAAGTGACCCTCTTCATATAATCAAGCATGGATAAGGAATAAATGTGGGCAATTAAATGGCTGATAACAACTGTCAGAAGAAACTCCAAGCTGAGGTGTGTGAGGTGACTTGGGAGAGGCAGCACTGAGATGATTGTGGGGATGTGGAGGATGCTGATGAAAATGCTTTTACATGGATGAATTTTTCCATCCTTGGGAAGTTAGGGAAATGTGGTAACTAGAACAAGTCAGGAAGGGTTTGGACCAACAGCTACAAACTCAATCAGACAGAGGAGCAATTACAGAAGATTCCTTAGTAGGACAGTTGAACGGTCATATAGGGTGACCACGCTTGCGCTTGTTGTGTGACAAGCAAAAGAGGTCACTCACCGACTGTTCACTGATAAGGTGTATGAGGGTGGAACTTAGGTCTGAGCTGAGGATTCTGAGATAGAAAATCCAGACACCTCTGTCAGAATTATGCAATAAACATAAGAAACTGGGGTGAGAAATTGCTGCTGGAGTGCTGCCAAGGAGCAGCCACTGGGTCTGTTCTCTCTGTTCACCTGCATCCTTTCAAATGGCTGTTACTGTGCAGCAGCCTTCAGCTTGTTCTGGGTTTAGAGAGGCTGCAGAGAAAAGAGTGATGGACAGAAGGAGGGCAAAGGATTCCAGCAGACCCGGTTGCAGACGGCTCAGAACTTCCCCATGATAACTGGACTTCTGAGCTCCACTGTGTCCTCCTCCCATGGATATCTGGACACTGTACCATCACTGGATTAGGCTACTGAGATTCTTGCATTCAGTGGCAGAAGATCCTACCAGAGATGGGGCACGGCTGTCAGCCACCTGGGTCTTCACTAGCTGCTGGGAGCTGTGCTGGTATCTTACCTGCAAGCTGAGGCTCATCAGCAGGAGAAAAGATCATGCCTCCTGCAGAGTCTCAGAGCACAAGAGCTCCTTTGTGTCCTTTCCCCATGATGGGGTGAGGTGAACAGGAGCAGAATACGGGCATCTGGATGTGAGGGATGTTGGGTAGGAGCAGAATCTGCTGCTGCAGGGATGTGCTGGTGGGAGAAAGCACTGGGGGGATGTTGGTGCTATTCTGCACTGCTGCTCTGCAGGCTCTTAAATTATTCAGGTAATAACAGCATCTCTATGTGCTTGGTGAGCCCACTGTGCTGAAATGAGATGAACAGCATCTGAAACCTTGTAGCATTCAGAAATCTGTTTCAGGAGCAGGTTCTTTCAAGCTGTGCCCTGTCCTCTGTGCCTGGCACCTTGGCCAGGACATCTGCCCCAGGAGGGCACTGGCTGAATGCAGGGATGAGCCCTGCCTGGAGCAAATGCTTTCAGGAGGGTGAGCACAAAGGACGGTGCTTCCATAAAAGTCCTGCACGTGACAGCCTGGTGGGCTCAGTCTATCCACTGTAGGAAGCTGCCTGCAGTGTGGTGAAGCTGAGGTACAGCAAGCTAGATCTGAGCTCAAAGGAAAGCAGCTTTACAGAGTGCTAAAATTAGAAGTTTAGTCTGAATTATGCTAATTTGTTTTAATTGTCTAAGTGTGTCAAGGTTCTTCAGAAATGTACCCTCTCTGTGGTGGTCTGGAAAGGTGCAGCATCACCGGTGATGTGATGGAAGGATGGGTCAAGGATGGTAGAGATTTCTGGGTTTCCTGGCCTAATTACATCTTTCTCTCAGTCCTCACCCCCAGCTCTCAAAATGCCACAAGGGTAGGTTCTGGAAGCATTAGGTCTGGATTGAATAGACCAGCCTTGTTAAAACCTTCGATGAGTAAAGGGCAGCTTCCCAGGTGCAGGGAAGTTCCTGACGCCTTCTCTCTCTGAGGGCACTTCTCAGCGTGACAGAGCCATCTGAAAATTCACATTTTCTTTCACAGCTGATTATGTCGTGTTTTGAGCCTCAGCTCTGCAAGCAGCAGCAAAAATTCAAGCTCCCTTCCTATTTGCAAACCAGATTTTGCTGACTGGGTGAAACGTTAGGGCAGAGCCATACATTTCTGTGTAGGGGACTATCTTTAATCTATGACTTCAAAATGTTGCATCCTCAGTGAAAAAATCTACAGCAGGGACAAAGCAGCAGGTATTCACTGAAGTGTCTTGGGAGGCGGAAGGAGAGAACACAGCAGCAGGAGARCATTTAGAAAACAGACGAGGTTTCTATATTTATACAGAGATGAGGAAGGAAGGAGAGAGTGCGCGCGCGCGTTTGTGCGTGTGTGACCAGGCCACTGGGAAGACTCCTGTTTAAAAGAAAAGCTACTGCAGCAAGATAGCAAGCAGGAGTGAAGGCTATGGTTCTTCACTGCACTGTGCTGACAGGACTTTGCAGGGTTTGCAGGGTGCATTCATGTGCTTATGTTGAACCTTTTAAATGGGAAATGCAGAGAACAGCATGCTGAAACCCTTTGCAGAATATAAACTATGTTTGATTTTTAACCAATGTGATGGTCTCTGCAAAGGAACAATAAATATTGTCACCTTCTTACAGTGTCGTTTCTCCAGAAAACTAAGGTGTCCAGATACTCTGCAGGAAATGCAATGTATTGAGTCCATTTAGTTCCTTCATGATGCCATGCCTGAAATGAGGAGCATTATGTCTTTCCCAGGACTTGCTGATTACAGCACCAATCAAAGAATAAGATAAATACTATAAGAATGTGCTACTATAAGAATGTGCTGTTTGGTGGATGTGACAGACAGCTGTGGGGTGAGTGAAGGACAGGTTCAGCTTTAACAATATACTTCCCTATGTACCAAGCTCTTTATTCCACTGATCTGAATGTGGAAGGGAAGAGTAAAAGGTCTTTGGGAAGAGTAAAAGGGCTTTCTTTGTTCTGCGTGGAAATCAGCTGTACTCTGCTGATGACTGAAGTGTGAGCTTTTACTGTGTGCTATAACCATATGCATACATCTTGTAGGTTCTCACACTGCTGTTTGAATCAATGATATTTTACTGTGAATTATTTCCATGGATTTGATTATAGTAGTAAATAGCGTGTCCTTAAATAAGATGCTAAACTTCAATAATCTAGTGTTCTTGACTTATTAATCTCTGCGTGGACTTTCTCTTATTTTGGAGTGTTTTTTTATTTATTTCCCCTCTCCGTTTCCCTTGTGGTGAATGAAAGTACTCAGGCTGACAGTGGAAACAGGGAGTGGACTACAGGGGGTGGTGCTAGAAAGTTCTAAGAAAGGTAAATCTTACTGAATTGGCTTTTGATGTTAGAGTTGCTTTTACTGCAGTGGGGAGTGTTATAATTCTTCCCATCTTTAATGCTGAAAGAGAAGTTGTATCTGTGGGACGCTGTCTTTGTCATGGGGAAGTTTCAGCTCTAGGAGATGCCTGCATGGGATAAGTATTTGTCCTGAAGTCTTTCATTTTCTATGCTTTTTCATTCTTCAGCTGTTTTCCTGGCAGAATCATCTTAGCTCACAGTGACAGTAGGTTTGGTCCAAGCAAGAATTGCTCAGTGGAGCATGGTGTGGCAGCTCTCTTTACACGCAGCTTGGATGTGCCACTGCACTGATGCATAGCAACGTGCTCCTGTTAAAGAGCAGCACGATGGTCAGCAGGCTGACCCCCTTTCTGTGAGGACTGGGAAAAAATGCTTCCTGTCAGCTTGCTGTCAAATGGCTGCGGAGCTGAGGTTGCAGTAAGAGGAGCTGCAGTATCACAGGGCAAAAGTATAAAATATCTGCTGCCCACCAGTACTGTATCAGCAAAACTGCTTTTCAAAACTTGTGAACTCATCCCTGCCAATGGTGAGATGTGCTTCTCAGACCTGTCAGGGAAGTCCTCCAAGGCCAGCAGCAGTACAATAAGGCATAGAGAAAACACCCTCTCTCCATTCAAAATCTGAGGCAGCAGCATTTGCTGTCTCCTGACAACATTTCACAGGGATCAGCAGCACTAGCCTACAGGGCCTTGCAGCACAGTGTGTGGCACTGCCATCATCTTCGGCAGAGGGTCAGTGAGGGACATTTATTCTGCCTTTCCTGTGTAGCCAGACACTGTGGGTAAATTGCAGATATTTGGGAAAAGGAGCTGACTTCTTTCACTATCTCACTTTGCTTTAAAGTCACGCCTTAGAGCTAAGAAAGCCATGCAGACACTTGGAGCAGCTGATCAAGAGGCTCTGCTCACAGCTGCAATAGAGATGCAACTTCCTCATGAAACTTGGAGATAAGGTCCATCACTGAGAAGGGGCATTGCATATTGAGAGCTTTAGTCTGAACAGACTTTGTCTCTGCAGGGGTGGTGTGTTTTTTGTCTGTTTTGCTAGGAATAAATGCAGCATTTTGCCTGGAGAAAGAGCCCAGTGATATGAACCTGTAGTTTGTTCTTGACAGTAAGAACCTATTATAAAACACTGAGGGGRAAAAAAAAAGAGATCAGAAGAGAGAGAGGCTTTAGAGTTTCCTTTACTGTTCTTCTGAGATTTCTGGGGGTAAAAAAGAAACACCACAAATGAAGCAAGTAACATTCTTTTTGTCCTCTTTCTGGAGCTGCAGCTGCTGCAGTCAGCTCCCAACCCTCAAGCTGTCTGCTGTTTACCGCCAAGCTTTGCCAGCAGGTTGCTCGGATAATACTAGGCTTTTTAAATGATAAAACGTGCCCGGAAAATAGATATATGTCATTTTTATATATAAGTTAAAAAACGTATATGACATGCCAGTGATCTAATTGGGAGGTGCCAGGAAACAACAAAGAATCAAGGAATCTCTCTAAGTGCCCAACCATGAAAACAAGGACCTAATTTTGGCTATGTTTTCAAAGACCAGCATGAATAAACATACATACAAACATGTTTGGAGGACCTTGTACCTTCTGARGAGGCACGAAGGGTTGCAGAAAAGTAGGAGAACAGAGTAAAATGCTGGAGGCTTCCAGCAGGCCCACATCCCAAACTATGGTCAGCAGRTAACACAGCAAAGCAGCTGTGATAGAACTGGTACTCTCACCTATCTGCCACAGTGGGCATCGTAGCCAAAACGCTTTCTCAACCTCTGCCTGCTGGCAGGTGAAAATGGCTTGTCTTTTCTGTTGAAGAAGCCAAAAGAGGAAATAATAGTATTTCTTTACTGTTTAATTCCATTCACAGACAAGCACAGCCTTAGTATTCCCTGTAAAGCAGATACTTAGGCTCCCTCAAGAAGTTAAGAGGAGGAAATCTAGAGTTTTAGGTTGAACTGCCTTTGTGAGCCTGGTGTCCAGCATCCTCTATAGTTGCTGTCAAAGATGCTGTGATGCTTTTCCCAGTTAAGTGTTTGTGTGTGTGGATTTCACTGAACAGACACCTCTGTTCAGTGAAAATCTTTCTTAGGTAATTGCATTTTGCTTCTTTCGAGTCCCTTGTTTCCCCAGCTCCTGGAGTTCTCTGTAGCATTTCTGTGGTCTGCTGAAAGCTGCCTCCTCTTACTCTGCATATGGGATCACTAGTTTAGCAAGAGGGTGAAAGAATACAAGGAAACTTTGCAGCTGTGGAGTAGGCTGAATCTTAAAATGGAAGTGGTGGGAATGACAGAGTGCAGGACACGTTCTCTATTAGAAGAAAGACTACTCTCTGAAGTAGGAGACTAGTTCAGGTTTCTGTGTTTCATATTGTAAAGCAAATTCTGTCAGAAGTCTGGCGTAAAAATCCCTCAGATGTTTCAGATGTTTCTCTCTGCCCCCACACTTCAGAGCTTCTTGGCTTGTACTGAACCACTCTGACCTGGCGGCTCAGGGTATGTGGATGCAGGGTCAGTGTCAAGCATTTCCTGGCACTGACAGCACTGGTTTTTTGCAAAGCCTCAGGGAATCATAGTCCTAAATGCTACAAGAGTGTTCATTTTTTAAGGTAAGCAATTGTGCAGTCCTAAGTTCAGAGTTGTCCTTGCCTTGCAGGGGATCTCTGTGCGCTGCTGGAGAGGAGATCAGATAGCCAGCTCCTCCTGTGGTTGGCACAACCTGTGTGTCATGTGGAATTACTTCCTGCTCTCTGCTGTGATGCAATGGAAGATAGGGCCAGCGTTGTGCTGCATCTTACTTGGCTCTGCTGGCTGTTCTGGCTGTTCATCCCTTCCCGATTTCCCATTAACCGCTCTGGGGCCAGCACTCTCATGGGGCTCAGCTCCCAGCAACTGGTAACATGGAGTAACACCATCCTATTTTTTAGTCAGTAGGGGGAAGGGGGATTTTTTTATTAATAACCCAAATTACCCTGTGAAACAGCACTTGTCTGATGTTAAATATTAAACTCCCTTAAATGGGTGAGCTGAGGCCCAGAAGCAGCAGCACGCTGGTCGTGAGGGGCTGTGGCGGGAGATGGAGTGATGCTGGACAGCATTAATACTTGCTCCCTGGAGCGCCTTCCATCTTCAGGGCAGTCTGGTGCTCTTCCACACAGCTCCCCGGCTTCCAAATGGCATTTTACACACTTTAAGCATTTTGCACGCTTTGAGCAGATCCAAACATCAAAGGCTGGTGGATCCTGGCTCTGATGTTACCATGGCAACAGCAGCTGAGGGGATTTGGATGTTTCTGGGATGGGATTGTGCTGCTGGGTGTGTTGGGCAGAGTGGGGCTGCCCTTCTCACATCAGTGCCATTGTGGGCATCGAACTGTGTGAGGGGATAGTCTGCCCCAGCCCAGGAGTACTGTGGTGCAGACCTCTGCATCTGAACTGCTCACCTCAGCCCCCTCCAGTCTGGGAGAGGAGGAGGGAGTCCTTCCCATGCTGCGCCACATGTGGAAGTAGGTCAGCTGAATTGTACTGTTAGATGTGCTCGTTTCTCTCTGCTGGCTCTTAAGGGAGTTGAGTAGTGAGCCCTGCTTCAAGCATTGACTCTGTAAGAGCCCAAAACTGCTTCAGTGAGCCTACCCTCGGGATGTTGGCCTCAGGTGCCTCTTCCATCCCCCTGCAGCCCCAGATATGCTGGATACAGTGGATTTCCGGGAGTGAACATAAAGCTGAGCTTTTAATGCTGTGGAAATTTGATATTGGTCTGGCTGGATAGCATGCTACAGCAGCATGGTCAAGGGCTGCTGTTGATCCTCACTGTGAGTCTGTCAAGCTGTGTGTCCTGGGCAAAATGCCCCATCCTCCTCCTTGTGTGCTGTGCAATGGCCCCTGGGAATTCATTGCTATTCTGTGAACATTATTCATTTGGGTGACTCTAGCATCTCTGGCCAATATCTGCTGAGGGGACAGGCACATGTGTGACTTGCTTGGACATGCACATAGCAGATGTCCTTTGGCAGGGTGGAGATAGTCACTCGAGACAGCTGGGTGGTTTGATGAAGGGAAGCAGGTAATTCTGAACACCCTGCCTATTCCTTGTGCTGTCACAGCAATAGACAACGCTCAGACTTGTGGTCTCAGTRCTACTGAGACCTATGTGGCCACTGCATACTAAAGGAGGAAATATTTTGTCAAACTGCCTGAACATGACAGAGCAAGATCATCTTGGTGCAGACTGTGATATTTAGGTACCATGCAGACCTCAGAGACTGGGTGGCTGAGAATAAAGGTACATTGAAAGTGTGGGGCGAGATCTGMGTTCTTGCTCTCTGGCTCGATGCTCAGCAGCAGAGCAGATTTCTTTCCAAGAGGAGCAGAGTGCAGCCTGCCAGGTGGGGACTATGCATTCATGTTTTCTCCCAGGAGGTCAGTCTGTGCTGCCTCCAGGCATGCACTGCAGCCAAAGTGCTGGAAATCTCTTGGTCTTGAGATCCCCAAACAGATGTAACATTAAGGCATCTCTCAGTTATCTGTAGTCTTGCATTTACAGCAGGACCAGTAGATCCAACAGGATCAATAGCTGGGGTGGATTAACTGCAGCCTGAGAAGTGTCTTGTTATGTCTTTCAGATTGGTGCCTGTCTGAGTGAAAGCTGAAATCTGCACCATGAGCAGTAATTAAGAAGTGATTTGCCCTTGGCCCATATTGTGGGCATAATGCCAAATTCTGTGTTCCCAGAACTGGAATTTTTCAGATTCAGGCTGAGTTAGGTGATGCTTTTTGCTCTCAGAACTGCCTGGTCTCTAAGAGGGGGACAAACAGTGGATGCTAATCCTGTGGGTGAGATGTGTTCTGGTCCACTGGATAAGAGAGGTTGTTGAACACTTTTTATCTGTGCAGATATCTTCTTTACAGCCAGAATAGCACAGTACTAAGCCATAGCATTAAGAATGGGACATGAACATTCCTTTCCTTCAGGAGCTTTGCAGCTCTTTCATGTCTTCACTCTGAGAATCTGACTTTCTGAGTTTTTATGCTTGAATAAGTATAAATAAGATAAATCAGTGTGATGAAATTTTCAGTTGTGTTGCTTGGCTTGTTCAAATGATGAGCAAAAAGAACACTTGATAAGTCATGGTATAAGATGCCAGAGAGGCACATGCTGTGAAGCTGTCTGCTCAGTGTGTGTGCAGGAAGGGGCAAAAGGCTGCTGAAACATCTTGGTTTGGGGCTCTGACTGCTTCCTCTCCAACAACTAAATTGTGGTTATGCTGGTACAAGGCAGCTATTTTCTGGAGTAAGAGAGCAGTCTGCTTCATCACAAAATCATCAAAATAATGCCTTCAGAGGCAACAGTGCACAGTTCAAGAAACACAACCTTAAGAAGATCTATTCAATTTGTATTTCTGAATTTCGTTTGGGAATCTCACAGATTAAATAGTTCTGAACTGATAAATGACCACAAAATGGTTTCTTAGATCAGGGCTATTACAGGAAGAAATTTCTTTCTGTTAGCTGCTGAGCTTTGCAAACCCAGTCCATTTGGTTCCTTTTCATTTGTTCCATGCTTCTGCATGCTGRTTTTTAGACTGTTTTGGAGAGTAGTACCTGTAAATTGGCTTCCCTGCCCTCCCCCCAATAAGAAAGGAGATGGAGAGGTAGCTAGAGAGAGAGCAAGGGCTGGAATATTTGTGTACAGCAAATCTTTGTCCTCCTCCTGCCACATCACATTGCACAGCTYCTCCTCGGACAGAAAGCTGAAGAGCGGGTGTTGGTGTGGACCCCTCACATGCTCCCTCTGTTGCTCATGGCTGATGATTCCAGCACTTTGGAAGCTGAGGATCAGCTGTCAGAGAGGTAAGGCACCAGCAGCACCTATGGACTTCTGTGAAATCATGAATCACCATGCCGGAAGCCAGAAACACCACAGGAAAGCAAAGCCTCAGCCGTGTGGTGCTCTGAGGGCTGCCTGCTCTGAGCTGCAGCATCTACCTCAGCTCTGCAGAGCATCCTTATCCACTTATTTATGCCTGCATCACTGCTGCTCTCTCCCAACAGGAAGAAGTGGCCTGACAGCGCCACTGTTTTCTGAGTACCTGCTGTTATCCATGGCTGGGCAGCAGTAGCTGAAATGCTAAAGATTTAAATTATTCAGCTTCTGTTGTTGACTCAGCTTTAAAACTACATTGACGTTTCCTGAGCTAACAGCTTGCTGACCAGAACCTGGGAGCCTGCCTGGTCCTGGGAGCCTCAGCAGGTGACAGGAGCACAGGGAGTGTTTTCCTCTCTAAGGAGAAAGGGGACATGCTGGAGTAAGGCGAACCCATGTGTATCCATGTCCTTGCACCAGGAGGGTACTGCAAGCTCTGAGGGAGGAGCAGCTCCCTTGTGTGACTGCAGCCCTGGAGTCACCATGGCATCATTTCTGAAGCGGCTGAGTGCAGGAAGGGCTGCGCTTCCTTCCCTGGCCAAAGCACATACAGCTTCCTCAAAACATTCAAACCCGTTAATACATTATTTTCTCTTCTCCAAGGTGATATGTTTAAGGTTCTCTGCTGCACACGTTACACTCCTCATTCCCTTAAATGAAAGGAAGAACAGCTGAGGACAGACTGGCAGCAGCCAGCAAGTGCCTGGTGCTGGGCGATCACTTCTCTGGTTACATGGCGGATACCAAAACTGARGAAGGAGCCTTGCATTCCTTCACAGCTACCTCAGCAAGCAGCTGAAGAGTTTCTCCAAAAGTCAGAGGCAGAACTTTATATCTTGAAAAAACAAAACTCTTTGTAGCTGAAGGAGTAGTTCTCTTCAGAGACATCTGCCTTCTAAATTTCTGATGAAGCTTCTCTTCCCCCCTGACTCTGCCTGCAGCCGCTGCTGGAATTCAATGTTTTCATCTCAGGTGTGAACCCAGAACGCAATGGCACTGAGGCACTAGGGATGCTGAGCCTCATCCCAGGAGCCATCTCAGGATAGCAGAGGGAGAAATTATTTTTCATGTGGGTATGATAAATATTATAGCATCCAGGGAACAGCACTTAAGAGAATACTGGAAGCCTGGCTTGCAAAAATTCCCTAAAGCCCACAGGGGTGCCCAGAGGTTGTTATTTGCTATTATTCACTGTAACTCTTGGTCACTTTTTCTCAACATGAATTTGCTCTTTTTTAGACAATATTCTTGTTTTTTCCAGTGTAAATTACGTCCCTTTGCAGAGCCCCAGTTTAAGTCCGTGTTAGCTTTTGTGGGTACAACATAACACGGACCTGTACAGTCTCTGAGGCCTTTAGGGTTATGATCATATGCTCAGATGTCACTAAGGAGAGGACACAGAATAAAATCTTGGGGAATGAGCAACCCAGACAATCTCAATTCAGCATCTGGAAACAGGTAAGTGTTAAGTGTTAAGGGACTGTCTGGGACCTTAGTCTTCTGAGGTGTTTTCACGAAAATGAAAAGAGCTCTTGGAATTAAAAGCTATTAATTTATTAGAGCTGTATTTGTTATTTTTCAAGCTCTCCCAGGCTCTGATTTCTCAGACAGAGTTGTGCCCATAGTGTTGGTTTCTCCAGAACTGCCAGGATGTTCCTGTGTATTTCTCTGTCTGTCAGAGGAGCTCTGACCTGCAAACATGTTGCATTTAGGTGCTTTTCTCATTCCTCACAGTGGTAGGAAGGTTCTGCCTCAGTGGTGGGGACCTGGGGCAATTCCGTCTTACAACGTGTGCCACAGCACCATGTGGTCACCATTCCAGACCCCACGGTCACCACAGCTGCTTCCTACCCTGCGCACAGTCACAGGCCTTCCTTCCCCGTGCCCTGCTGTGACTGTGGGCGTAGGGTGTGCATAAGAGAGTCCTGGGCCAGAGGCAAAGGTGAGCCCCATGGCCCCTCCGACATTGTACAGGGCTTACCTGTCCCCTCTCCACTGTCATGGAGGGGATGAGTCATCACTTAATAGCCAGAAATCTGTAGGCCTGGCCCAGAGACTGCTCATGCTTTGCAGCCAAAGCGTTTGCTGCCCCAGGGATTGCCCCATGCTTGAGTTTGCCTGTTCTAGGTTCAAGAAAGTCACCAGTGCCAGAGGTTGCACAAAGCGAAGCTAAACCCAGTCTCAGAATGGGAGGGGTGAGGGGGGCAATCTCATGGACACTATTACACTGCTTTTCCCTGAGGTATGCTAGGAGGTAAGCCCAGATGGATTGTAGGGCACAAGTTAGAGCTTTGTCAAGTGTATACATTATCTTGGTGGATGCAGGGTCTGGAGAAAGTTTGCATTATGCTGAGGCAGCAACTTTGAATGGATTCATGAGCTCTGGCTGGTAATGGCCTGTGTCAGAGTGTGGAGGACTCATGTTTGCATTCATGACATGCAGCTGTGGGGCTGGGGGGAGTGGAACCAGAATCTGAGACACTGATAGACATTGACTCTGTAGGTTCAGAGCAGCAGCACTTTTTAGAACAAGCGTAGTGTGCCAGCCAGCAGTTGCAATGCCCATCCTTTTGGCAACAAACATTTGAGCTCGCCCTGAACTGAAGGTGGAGTCTAGTGTATCTCAAATATCAGAGGGAATCTAGACTTCCAAGGAAGTGCTGAATGACACTGGGCAAAGGGAAGGTATTTTCCGTAGACTGAGGTAAGGATTCTGCTTTGCTCTAATGCTGAACTTGGTCTTTGCTCAGTATAAAAATCTCAATTTCTATGTAATGCAAAGCATTTTGCCATCCTAACATGTTCTATTGATCTACTTTTCCTGCTTCTCAGCTCATATAAGCTTTTCTGGTGGTGGGCTGGGCTGTTTTATAGGAATTCCCTAGAGAGATACAGCTGGCAGAGCAGTTGTTTCTTTCTCTCTGAGGCTGCGTCACAAGCTGTATTTATCCATATACGGCCCAGGCCTTTCCTGGTGTGATCACCTCATGGCTGTGCATTCACTGGTTTGGCCCCAGTGCCTGGCTGGAAACACCTTGGCCTTCTTGACCCTGTAACTGGCAAAAAGGGCCAGGTGAATGGTAGCTGGAAGTAGAAACCAAACTGTGCAGCTCCCCCAGTGCTTTGCCAGAATAGCCCCTGTTTAGCATCTGGAGGCAAGATGGGGTAGGCAAAGCACTTAGCAGAGGGATGACTCCTGCCAGCCAGGCGAGCATTGCTCTGCAGGGTCACCCTGGGCTGGAGCACAAGGAAAGGGTGGGACGGGAGCGGTCTCCAGGAAGTCTGTTCCTTTGGACAATTGGTGTGACTCCCTTGCGTGTCTTTCAGAGAGGGCATGCACCAACCACTGTGGACCCCTTGCCTTCTTGCTGCAAGCAAGGATCTCCTGAAGGGATGCTGGAGCAGGAGTCTGCTGTGCAGGTAGAAGGGGGGAAGGGGCGCGTTCATTGTATTGCAGTGTGCTCTAGGCCCTACAAAGAGCCTGGAGCTGCTGTCACTAGACCTCATTTGCCACTTCAGTTCCATTTCGGTGTCCTCCATTTGGGATGGTGCCCAGCCAAGGTCTGCAGAGACCCATGAACAACTTGAGGTCTTCTGCTCACTGTCGCCRGCCCAGCCTGCTTTGTGTGGCACAGACCAAGAGACAATGTGGTTCTGGCCACAGAGCTGTTTCATTTTGCTTTATATTGCTGAAGTTCGTCTTCTCTTGTACTGTTTGAAGAGCAGGGTTCATGCGCATGGGCTCCTCCCTGTTAACAGCTCACAGATGTGTTTATGAAGTGTGGCTCAGGCATGACACTCACTAAACTGTGCCCAGCCTGGCAACTCTCGCCAGGTCCCTGACGTGGGACACCTAATCTCCAGACTCCAGAGAGGAGCCTCCTTGTTTTTCTGGCTTACAGTCAGGTGTGAGTGGTGATAGGGTGATAGTGGGTGCAGGGGATATAGTGCTGCTGATAAACCTCTTCCAGCCTGGCTGCTCATGCTTGGTTTGGTTGCAGCATTCAGCGTAAGTGGCTTGATCAGAGCTGCAGACCCTGGCTGTCCAGGGTGAGCTGACCTTCTCCTGCAGTGATGACATGCCTGCATTACCTGAGGGTGAGTACTTGGGCACGGTTAGGGTTTTGCTGGACAGCAAAAGGGGAGAGAAATCAGGTCAGCTGGTTTGCACAAGGGAGTTTAGGTATATTCTGGCTGGTAATATGAACTTCAGTCACAAGAAAATGGCTCTTCTCCCCAAATGGTTGCAGCTAAATGGACCTCAGACTGGCAGGAAGGGTTTGCTGCCCTTCTTAGGTCACTGGTAACTTGCCTAAGGTCATCCTTGGAGCCAGTGACAGTGCCTGGCATTGAAACCAGGTCCCCCAGTGGTGTATTTGCCTTGTCCTTCTCACCACTGCTTTGCTGCGAGAAGGGAGGTGCCCCCAGGTGTTGTTTTTTTGCACTATTTTGATGGTAAATGTTGATTTCTGTATTATCATCTTTCTTATTTTACCCCTGTGGAGCCCTGGGACAGGTGCACACGATGATGTGTCTCTCTCAGCATGGTGCTGCGCTGGCTCTGCTGTGGAGCAGGTGACTGTGCTGCAATGGCTTTGCTCGCGTGTCCTCACCGGGGATCTGCTGGCAGAGATGTATTACCAGGCCTGTGCTTCAGGTGCTTTCCTGTCAATGCTTTCTTCCCTGCATGGCTTCCGGACGCTGCACCCCGAGCGGTGGCCGGGCAAGCCTGGCTTAAGGCTGAAGGCAGTAAATCTATGGTAGCCACAGCACAAGGAGTGCACTGTCATCCTCCCCAGCGTGCAGATCCTGGCAGAAAGCCCCCTTCTCAGCACTTTTGTTCATACAGACAGGAAAAGCAGGTGTGGACTAGTCCTGCTGGAGCAGAGGTAGAAAATGAGTCAGAACAGACTGCAGAAATCAGGAGTAGTTTATAAGCATTACTAGGAAAGAGGAAGCTTCTCCCCAGGGCATCAGGGCAGACCCTGATGGTATGATCTGGACTTCAGCACCTCACCCGAGCATGAGGGCACTGACGGAACCCAGGGCAGGTTGAGGCTGGTCCACAAGCTGTGTTTTAGTCCCAGGCTGACATCACGCAGGCTCAGAGCATGTCTCTGATTCCCCTCTTGCACTGGTAGCCTGCTAGAGTCCTCTCAGCTCCCCTGTGTTTATTGCACAGACCTGCCTGAACCATGTCATGGTCCAAAGAAGGTAGTGGAAAGTAGGAGATAGAAAGCAGTTGCTGTGCTGCTGCATCTCTCTCAGCAGCTGTAAATGTTATGTTGTTAGAAGAGGTGTAGTGCCTAAGCAAAAATCTCTTGTGTATTGTCTTCAGTCACAGTCTATATATTTTTTGATGAGGTAAAAATAGCTTTTCTTTTTCAGGATATGCAGGGAGCAGAGGCTCCTGCTAACATCAAAGGAGAGTGACAGCTTTCCCCTGGGTGTGCGTGGCCTCAGCTGGCAGGAGCAGTAGCTGTGTTAATTCTTGCCTCGCTTCGGCTCTGTGTGAAAGGAAGGATGTTCTGGTCTTTTCCTGTTCAGGTCTCCGGACCAGCCTCTGTTCCACTCTCCACTCTCCACTGCTGCTGGACCCAGCACTGTACTTCAAAGGGAAAGTGATAGTTTCACTATCACTTGACAGAAATGACAGAACAAGATCTCGAACCTGTTACTTAGAAAATCCATTAGCAGCAGGCAGGCACTGCAGGCTTTCACAGAGCTGTGGGCTGCAGCCCACCAGGGGATCCTTATCAGGAAGATCAGTCTGTGTAGGGGCAGCTTCTTGCTGCCTTGCTGTGTGCAGATTAAGTTGTTTCTGTTATCTGCCCTCCTCACAGTTCTGAACCTGTTCCAGCTGGACCAGCCAGCAAAGGGGACCTATGAGCGGGGAAGGAAGGAGCCAAATGGCAACGCAGATGTCGTCTGTGTCCAAAAATGCTCAGCAGGGACTGAGTTAACCTTGACCCTGACCTGTACCACCAGTGACAGTCCAGAACTACCTCTCCTGTTAAGGGTGCACAAAAATGGGCTTTCCAAAAGCTCATTACTCATGATTTTGTAATGGTGGAGGATTGTGATTGGTAGAGAGGCCAGTCTGATGCTGGCACTGGAAAGCTTGCCCTCTCTTCAGCACGTAAAAATGCTAATTGACAGGTTGTCTCCCTTCCCACAAACCTGCCAGGGGCCTTCCTTCCCTCCTTCTGCTTTGGGATTTCTCCTTTGCCAGTTGTGCTGAGTTCTTCTCCGTCTCTATCAGCCCCTTGCACGGGAACATGAGCAGATCTTTCACTTCCTGCATGCTCTGATTCACCTGTGGTGAGATGTTTGAGCTCCCCCTTGCATCCTGGTCTGGGGATCTCTGCTGGGCATATCAGCCATCAGCCTCTGTGGTACGTGCTTTGGGGCTGTTGTGAAATCTCCACTAAGCAGAAAGGAGCATGGACAAAGGGTTTACTCAGGCTGGTGCATGAAATGAGAACAAACTCGCTTGACAGATGCCTTCCAGAGGTGACCTCGTGCCTTGACTCTCATCAGTCCTATTAAGATATGTGGACCTGTGCTAAATCATGTGGGCAGAGGTGAGGATGATGGGAGAATAGAACTTGGACATGAGGATTTATCTGTGTTGAATCATGTGGGTAGGGATGAGGATGAGGAGAGAATAGAATTTAGGCACTTGGATTTTTCCTTTCATCAGATGAATTTTCCCAATGCTTATGCTTTTCTCTTTCTTCTGAGTTTGCAGTATGTGCCTGTTCTCCGTGTTCTGCTGGCTGACTGCCTGAGGCTTTGCTACTGTGGCCTCTCTGGAGATGCTGTGCTCTGCCGAATGCTGCCTTCTACTCAGAAGGCAGAAACCTGCCAGTAGGTTTTGTTTCCTCTGCAGGGCCCACTGAGACTGTCCAGTTTCTGTTAATACAGATAGGAGAGAAACTTCCTGTAAGACAAACAGTGTGGTTTCTGTTTCTGAGCATTTTGAGTTGAATCTCCTCATTTTTCGTGGTTATCCTTTGGGGACCCTAGGTGTTATCTTTAACTGCTCTTAATCCTAGCAGCTCTTTTAGTGTGTTTCAAGGACTGACAAATTCTTCTCATCTGATGAGAAAGGATTGAGGTTATCACCTGCAGACCTGTGCACCTGATAGCTGCAAGGCAGAGAGGTCCAAATGAGCACTGGCTCCAGAGAAATTCCTGGGATGGGCAATTGCTTAAAAGTAAACCACTGCACTGATGTGAGGTTTTGCAGTCTTTGCTGGAAGTAATGCCTCAAAGGTAAGGATCAAGCCCACTGTTGGACACAAGCTCACATGAGAAAGGAAACGTCCAAGCAAATGCCGAGGGCTGTTGTCCTTGGCAAGGGTTTATCACGTTTGCATCTGGCAGAGCTGACTTTAGGTTCCAGGACACTGGCACTAGCAGCTGGAAGTAACTGGATGACCTCTGAGATGTGAGTTGGACCTTTCCACAGCATCTAGACAGGATGCCCATAGCAATACATGGCTTGGTGCCAGGATTTGGATTTGCATCTCAGTGCCAGTCTTGGGGTTCTTTGATTGTTGGGGTGACTGTGTGCTGCTCAGCCTCCAGTGTTTCCTTGCTGGACCTCCTCTGTCCACTGCTCCATGAGTCTGTCATCTTGGCTGAAGAGACAAGTGGGCAGACAGAGTAAAGAGGGCAATGCAGCAGGATGTGTGTGTGCCAGGCTGGAATAGCGTGGTGACTTGCTTCTTGCCTATCTTTGTGTCCCAGAAAACACTGTGAGATCAGCACAAGTCCCTGAACTCATTTGCACTTGGGAATCATCTACTTACAGCATTTAGCAGCTCATACAGAGTGGGCTCCTGCCAAGTGTGGCCACCTTTTACAGGAGGAGGCAATGCTGAGACCCTCCCTCTTGTTATCAGTGATAAGCAGATGGAGCTGGTGGGAGCTCCTCCCTGGGTGGGAGTGAGAGCAGGCACTGCCAGAAGAGATTAGAGCAGGACGCTGACTACAGCCGAGACACAGCAGGCTTACTGAACCTCTGACTGCAGCCCTTGAAATCCAGCCTGAGCCTCTGGTTTGACAGAACTTCCCCTTTGCTTGTTGCCTTGGCCATGGCTACAATGCAGTGGGCTCAGGCAGTTCCAGGCTTCTCCTCTTGGGGTGAAGGGGGTAGTGGCATTAATTCTGTGAGAGTAGGAGGACACCTGTGAAAAGGAACAGAAGAAGCCTCTCATCAGGGCCAAGAGAGGGTGTCATGAGAAAAAATTGACTCTGAAAGCAGGACAGAGGGAAATGGAAAAATTTAGATTGTCAGCAGACAAGGGGAG
Organism: Amblyornis subalaris; assembly: GCA_018881555.1. Lineage (NCBI taxonomy): Eukaryota > Metazoa > Chordata > Aves > Passeriformes > Ptilonorhynchidae > Amblyornis > Amblyornis subalaris. The sequence goes on from JACAXG010000228.1 coordinate 143,449, forward strand.
ATTTTTCCTGAAGGAAAAAAAAGGGAAGTAGAGTAGAAGCASTCTGATGTGCTGTGCTATGTTTTTGGCTTTAGAAGGTTTTGGAGCACTTAACAAAGTCCAGATCTGAGGCTTCTCTGGAGGAATTGCTGGCAGCAGCCTCCTGACGCTTCACAGCTTGGATGTCCGCAAGTCTGTAGAGCATGACGCCTGTGTATAGGATTTAGCAGCCATGTAAGAGTGCCAGAGGTACACAAGTGCAAGTGAGGCAGTTTATTTTGTCCCCTGGAATAGCTCCTTCCTGGAAAATTGCTGGGAAGGCAAAGGAGAATGGAAAGAAACTCCGCAGACTCCAAATAAAGGAAAATCAGCAGAGGCAGTTTCTGCATCTGGAAGCAGTTGCCGTATGTTCTGGGGCACACAGTGACTGTGTGTGCATGAGGCACGGCTGTGCTGCACTTCGTGGTTCTTAGGGGTGGTGGTAACTGTGCAGTGTGTATGTCTGTGTGAGTTGGGGTGGTGCTGGCTGGGATATGTGTGTGTATCTTCTCAATGTGCACATCTGCTTGTGTCCACGGGGGCTCTGCATTTCTTGCTGTCAGTGCTCCCTTTTGCTGAAATTCGAGATGGCAGTGACCCAGCCTGTGCTTCCATTTCCTGGGGAGGGAATTGCCCTGAGCAATAGGCAGGCAGTCCCATCATGCAGCCTGGCATCAGAAGGACAATATGACTGTGGATCTGCTTTTACTCTTTGAGCTGAACTATTCCATCTTCTAAGGGGGAATGCGTGGTCTGACTGCTGGCGTCTGATGCCCTGCATATGTCTGTGCATCTCTGGAAGGTACATGCTGAGCATGGGGAGCAAAACAGCAGCATATCTGACACATTCCAGCCTTGGTGCATTTTCCAAGGCCTGGGTCCCAGCATCCAGTGGGTCAGGAGGATGACCCTCTCCTCTGTGGCAGGAGTTACCTGTGAGTTGCCAGGCTCCTGGACATGTCTGTGGGGCTGCTTTTCCTCTGCTGTTTCCAAAGTGGTACCTGCAGCTCTGACCCCCCTCCCTGCGCTTGGCAGCAGTCATTTGCTTTCCGGAGGTGGCTTGGTATTAAATATCCTGTCTGACACAATAATGGAGAGAAAATGAACAAATTCCATTAGCAGTTGGCAATCCCTGCAGGATCTGCACTAGAGAGAGGACGGAGCCTGTATTTTTAGATAGAATGCAATGTAACTTACTGGCTCTCTCAAAGCTGGGGAGTAGATAACCAAGGAGGGAGAGAGGGGACACCAGGCTCAGGTTTCAGCCAAAGTGTCAGACTATGGCAGCACGAAAGGGCAGGTCCGGTCCAGAGGTGGCTGTGAGTATGCAACACACTGCTCCTTCATGCCCACAGAGACCTCTGCTTTGCTTTTCTGCTTGCTTTCTGCCTGTACTCTCTGCTGCTGGGTGTGCTGGGGCTTTGGGAGCCCCTTTGCTGCAGGACCATGTAGAGTTTTACCATTTTAATCTTCAGAGCTCCATGTGTGTCCCATGGGTGACAGAGCTTGGCTGAGCTGTGCTTTGATTTTCCAAGGGTTTGCTGCCTTGTCGTTGATCCTGACCTGAGACGCAGAGGCTTCTAGCAGTGTCTGGAGTTGGAAAAGCTCTTTGCATTCAGCCTGTTTCTTGAAGCTGTCAGTGTTTCCTCACTGGACCCCAGACAGCACGTAGGGCTCAGAGCGTGAACATGCACTTCTAAGCACAATGCTGGTGTTGCCTTCTGCCTCTTGCAGTTGATCCTTCTGTGTGAGCAGAGCACTGAGGTGCTGTGTTGTGTCTCCTCTGTGTTCACAGCCCTCCCAAAGCCACAGCTCTGCTGTGAATCTGGGGGCTCTTCCCCGATAGGTGGGGCTCTCCTCTGAGGTGGGAGCAAGCAGAGCCAGCTGGAGGAGGAGGTCATGGATCAGCACGTGCTGCCCCTGCACGCGGAGGCTGCGCACCGGGATGGGGCACAGTGCTGCTGCCCTCCACCACCTGTCCTTCTGGCCTGTGGGTGGCCCAGAGGGGCCATGGCACCCTGCCACTCTGGTGGTAGCCCGGCCTGAGCTCTGTGCCTGGCCCAGCAGGGCCAGGAACCCCTGTCTGAGCCTTACCTCTGCAGGGGGGAACAGGGTCCTGATGGGCCCAGGACATGGCTGCATTTCTCTGCGGTAGGAGGGTCAGGCAGAAAAGATGAGCTAGGGAGGCAGATGGAGGAGACCAGAAGGCATCTAAGTTGTGCTGCTCCAAAGTCCCAATTCAAATGTCTGACACTGCAAAGAGAAGGGATGAGAGGAGCCCTAAACCTGTGTGGTGCATCATCTTCCCTAGGTATGCCTCCAGTGCTTTTGTCTCTGGCTGTGTTGCTTCCAGTTCCTGTCCAAGAGCTTCCTAACCCTGGATGCTCCTCTGCAGCCAGGCTGTGGGCACTACAGGGTGGCCTGAGGCTCTCTTAGCACAGCAGGTCCCTTGGTCAGTCTCAGTGTGAGTGGACCAAGAGGGGTTCTGATTTTCTCTTGGAGCTGAGGACAAAGGAGTGTGTCCTGCACCCTTGCCATGGATGTCTTGTGGCTCTTGGCTGCAGAGAGCCGTTTGGGCTGGTCCAAGCAGGCAGGTACCAGCTCGTAGTTACCAGTCCAGGATCCCAGACTCATAGACCCATATCACTGCATTTCCACCCTGTTCTCCAGCTTCTAGCGAGCCATGCCATCGTCTTCATTTGCTGCCTCACACTGCTAAGTAGTGTTGCTCAAAGTATTGCTGTGCCTTGCCTGGGCTGGCTGTGATGTAGCAGTTCAGGGAGGCACTGTCAAAAAAGAGAGTTGTGACTTTCACAGCTGTGAGGTGCTCAGCTGGGGTGCTTGTCCCTGGTGCTGGTACCTGAGATCACCACTGTGGCTACCCAGTGGCTACTGGAGGAGGGTAGGGGTGGGCTCACTACAGCTCCATTGCTGCAGTCCTTCAGCCCAGACACAGAGGGGTTTCCTGGGCCAAGGGAGGCTGCCATTGTGGCAGGAGTTCCCTCCCTACTGTCCCCATAGTGGGCTGGGTTGAGCTGCAGACCTCTTGCCCCATTATCTGGATGCCCTTCACTGTAAGTCCAGGTCCCAGCCCTTCTTCTTCCTGTCTGATTTGGGGCACCTCAGTCTGTCCCTGCAGTTCCCACTGTGACCTGCCTGGCCTCTGCCTTTTCTGCCTGGTCTCTGTAGCTACGTTCTCTGCAGCTGAGCAAAGAGCTGACCCAGTGCTTGTGGTTGGGGAGAACAGGGGGGCTCTGAGTTTCATGCTTTTTCTTTTTGTCCCCAAGGCCGATGCTGCAACCAGTTTCTTGAGAGCTGCACGATCTGGAAATCTGGACAAAGCCTTGGATCACCTCAGGAATGGGGTAGATATTAACACCTGTAACCAGGTAGGTGAAACACACCCGGCTTCTGGTACTCTCTCTATTTCATGTGAAAATGTGGCTGACCAGAGGGCAGAGCTAGAGCAGTTGTCTTTGGGGCCAGGAGGGCAGCAATAGCTATAAAGATCTGGGGAGCCTGGATGTACTGGCTGGAGCATAGCAAAGGGCATTAACAGGTAAGCGAGAGGGCTCCTTTAGTGTGACAAGCAACTGGGACAATTGGAAGGGGCTCAGTTGCTTCTCAGATGGCAGAGCAGATAGCTGTGAAGAGTAGAACAGTGGCTGGAACATCACAGGAGTGGCTCTTGGGGGTTATTCCCCTTGCCTGCAGTGCTGCAGTGCTGAGGCTTTTGGATTCCTAGAAGTTGCAGTTTATCACAACCAGTGAATGTTTGCAAGATCCCAGTTGTGGTGGTTTGGGAGGTGTTGGGCAGGAGGAGCCCTCCTCATCCAGAACAGAAACAGGTTTGTACAGGAACAAAAAGCTGCGGGCACTGAGGAATTGTTTTCACATCGTCATCAGAACATTTTGTATCTGTGTAGCTGCCAAATGGAAGTGGCTGAGCCTGAATTGGGGCAGGTGCTGTAGGGACAGACTCAGGGGGCTTAGGCTGAGCAGGGGGAGCAGAAAGGCTGTGCTGTGGCTGCTTTCTGGTGCAGTGGTGTTGCTGGGGAGGCTGACTCAGCAGGTAGCACAAGTGCACATTCATCTGTTTCAGTATCAAGTCCCCAAACCAAGTGAAGTTCAGACCTACTGATCTGTGTGCTGTGGCAGCCAGTGCGGTTACTGGGGACAGGTTCCCACAGGAGCAAGCAGAGTGCACCACAGAGGTTCACTCACTTCCCATAGCAGGCCTAAAAGTAGAGGGAGGATTTCTACATCCACTGCTCCTGTGATGCTCTAGTCCAGAGGAATATGGGGTTCTGGAGAGGGCTCTGTAAAGAATTACAACAGGGTGACCCATCCACAAGCTAAAGATGATGGCTTTGAACTTCTTCCTCACCCAGAGAGTTGGTCAGTCATCAGCTGTCTCCGCTGACCAGCTTCAAGTCCTGTTTCCAGCCAGATTTCTGGTGCTGGTGAGAGGATTTAACACTTTGATGGAGAGATAGTGGCTACAGCAATATGAGGCTCTTCTCTCAGTGATGTCTTTGCACTGGTTCCTGCCATCTCCCTGAGGTTAGATGGCACTTTGGGGTTTCCTTCTGAGGAATATCAGACCTGTGGGAAAGGTCCAACCTCACATGTCCTGTATAGAATAAAGAGGGATATATGTGGTCAGACCTATCCCACAGGCCCTGTATTCTTACTCAAGTGCAGAGACCTTGACATGCCATCTGACCTTCATCCCGCCGATTTCATCTCCTTCTTTGCTACATCAGTGTCTTCATCATCCGCCTCTCGTGTTTCAAATTCCAGCATGGTCTCATCTCATCCACGAGAAGCTGGAGGACTGAGGATGAGTGCACCTTGCTGCCAGGAGTCTCACCAGCACGGAACAGCGCTGTGCTGGCACATGGGTGCCCAGGAGATGGTCTTTGTTGGGGTGGCCAGTCCTGATGGGCAGTCCAGAGGAGGGCCCTGCTTTGGGACAGGCTAAGTGCAAAGTGTCTGTGTTTTTCTGTAGGGCTGCATTTGTCACATTGATAGCCAGCGACTGGGATTTCTGGGAAGTATTTGCAGCCTTTGGTGAGGAAAATACAGCACCTTTCAAATTATGCACATCCTGTGGCAGTTTTGGGTGAGATGAGCTGTCCAGCCAAAGCAAATGTGCAAAACAGCCCCCATTGTTCCTGGAGCAGAAATACCGATGGGTGATGTGCCACCAATGGAAACAATCTTCTGCAATCGTTGTGCTTATTGCACAAGGATTTGTCACAGGTTAATGATTTGTCACAGGTTTACAACATTCAAAAGGTTATTTATGAATCCTTTGCATAAAAGGGCATATGGGCTGAGGAGAGCAGCTGAGCATCTGTGGTCTTGCACTCCGGTTGTTGGTTGCATGAGCGTAACTGAGAAAAAGCCTGCATGTCTGTGGCCACTTATCCAATTCGTGAGCTCACAGAGGTAAGGGTGTCAGTGATTATCTGTATGGGGTTGTGTAGGTGTGTCTTCATCAAAGAAACTGGGCTTGGCCGGTGAAGATGGACTCAGTGTAGCCAGACCTGATTGGTGAGCATTGCCTTTCAGTGGCACTGTTCTGTGGGTGTTACAGCACTCCCACTTCATTTCCCCTTGGAAGCAGACCTTTTGTGCTTGAGGCTTGACTGGAGTTGGTGTGCTGAGGAAGCCTGTGGGTTTTTAGATTTTTGCTCTTTGTGCTGTAATCAGAGTTGAGCAAAAGAATCTGTGACTCTTCAGCTATTATCCTGGGCAACTGGTGCTTCGAGTGAGAAAGAGTGGAAAACCCTTTTCAGTCTGACAACACTCTTGAAGCAGTTCTGAGCTTAAYTGGAGTGTTGAGGGCTGGAACTGGAGCCCCCTGGGCTTCTTCTGCTCCCCTACCAATATTTAGATGGGGATGAAGCAGTTCTGTGAAGTGACCTTCCAGTCAGGAGTTGAAACAGATGGTTGGGAGGTGGAGTACTTGGGCAGGAGCTGGTGTCCCTCTGCCATGCGATAACACTGTGTGGGGGTGAGTAAACCTAGCACGTCCACCTGGGAGAAGTGAGGGACAAGGAGAAAAAGTGGCATCTGAAAGTGCCTGCAGGTATTTAACCTCTTTTCCAGCAAATATCCCAGCCATTTGTTCACATCTGGGAAGTGGGAGAGGGTATCAGAAATAACAGAGCAGAAGCTGTTTTAGCAGCCTTGAGGATGCTGTGTGGGCTGACACCCCTCCTTCTGACAACTCGAGGATGCTAATGGGGTGCTGGCCAGTCTTCTGCTCCTAGTTCTCAGACACACATGTTCCTGAGAAGTCACTTCAGCATTTTGGGAGCCTCCTGGAACTGGTAGAGCTTAACAGTGGCACAGCCAACACCTTCTCTGTACTCTTTGCTGCAGCTGAACTCTGGGAGAGCAAAGCCCACCATGGGCCGCAGGATGGGGTGTTGGCGGGCAGTCTGAAAGCCAGGGAGAAGCCAGCTTCTGAATTGGAAGCTCACATTTGGCTGCTGCTTGATAAAATCATTATCCCAAGCAGGGCTTCTGACTGCATGTCTGTCTGTGGAAATGTTAAAGGTTTGTGTGTGCACTTACACAGCAGTTGTGGTGCATCCTTGCTCTAGGCTGTGCACAAAGCTCAGCTCTGTGCTTTAGGTGTGAAAAACCTGACTGTGAGGAGGGGCACCCCAAGGAAAGTCACTTGAGCAAAGACAGGAATTGACATCAGGGATGTGCCATGAGCAGGGAGGACTGAAGGAGTGCCTGTGCCTCAAGCACATGAACGCTGAGCTGTGGTACTACCCATCCACAGGAAAACGCCTGCATTGGCTGCATGTTTTGCTCATGGAGAAACCTCCAGCATTACTCAGCAACTCAGTGTTCAGTTGTGTGAAGTTTTCCTGGCAGCAGGGAGCTGTTTGTGCCACCATGGCTGGTGTGCTGGATGTCAATGTAGAGCTCAAGGCCAAGGCAATGGCTCCTGCCCCCACCAGCCTGGACTTTCTCCAGCATGGGCCAAGTGTCTGCAGTCATGTCTGCACAGGAGCTCAGAGTAGGGTGCTCCCCAGAGAGCTCCATCCCCAGGTGATGACTAATTCCCCTCTCCCACCTTTGCTTCCTCCAGAATGGGCTGAATGCCTTGCACCTGGCCTCCAAGGAGGGCCACGTGAAAATGGTGGTGGAGCTGCTGCACAAGGAGATAGTTTTGGAGACAACAACCAAGGTAAGGACAAGGGAGTCTGGCCACACTGGTCACAGCTCTACGCCCTGCCATTGCTGCCAGACACACCAGCAGTAGCTGAGCAGTGAATCATGCTGTTTGCTGTCAGCCTCCCCCAGAGACTGTGCCAGTGGCAGTGCTGCTGGCCTGGGACCTGGGGCCAGGCTCTGGTTTTAGCACAGCCGAGCCTGTACTGGGCATCTCCAGGTGTGGGCTTTAGAGGGGAGTAACATAAACCACAACCTACTAACATCTCCTCCTGGCACGGGCTGCTGGCTCGGGTCAGCCTGTGCTGCCCTGGGGCAGCCCCTGCCTGTTCCAGTGCTGATATGGCCTTGATACCATCGTCACAAGCCTGGAGAGCTCTGGTATTCATAAATAACATCTTGTTCTCTCATGCATCACCACAGCAGGTGTGGTTCTTGCTTGATGACAAGCAAGACAACGGCCCAAGCAAGCAGGGCTGACAAATGAGCAGCTTCCAGCACCGGCTGAAGGGCTGCGAGAACAGGAGGTGGCCTCACTTGCCACCTCTGTGGTGCTCTCTCAGGGTTCTGGACACAGAGCAGAGTCTGGCGTTCTGCCATACCACCCAAAGGCACAAGTTGGAAGAGCCTGTGTGTGCGTTTTCCAGCCTGCTCATCATCCCTTAGGTCTGCTGCGATGCCTTGGCTACCAGGGCACACACTGCAGTTTTGCTTGAAGACTGCCAGCTCAGCTCCCCCATCCTCCCTCCCCTCCTCATCTCTCAGTGCTGGAGATGCACAGAACCTGACAGTGCATACAGCTTTTGCTGCCAGTAACTTCATGGGAGAGATGAAATCACTCTCTTCCCTGGCCAGCAAATGGGAAGGGTGGCTGGCTGGTCTACAGCAGGGATAGAACATCGAGTGAGAGCTGCATGGACTCCTAAAGGCTTTTCTGGCCAGCTGCTCTGGTTGCATGCCTGTTAGCACATGTCAGGCGCAATTTTCCCTGACATCCTGGGCTGCTTCAGCCCCTGAGCACTGTCCYGTGGTGTCTTTCAGAAGGGAAACACAGCCCTGCACATTGCTGCCTTGGCTGGACAACAGGACGTGGTCCGGGAGCTGGTAAACTATGGGGCCAACGTCAATGCACAGTCCCAGGTAGGGTGTCCTGGTCTGAAGTGGGAAAGGCACCCATCATGTGTGATGGTGGTGTCCTCATGGTGGGAATTGTGCCCAGCGTGGGCACTTCAGCAGCCCTTTGCAGTTTCTCTCTAGTCCTGCTCAGGAGCAAGGACTGCTCTGCCAGACTCCTGAAAGAAGGCAAGTGTGCAAATGGTGTGGAGGGAGTCTTGAGGCAAATGGGAAGACCAGCGTGGTCTCTGCTGAGGGGGTCCCTGGCAGCACACACAAGCATGCTGAACTCATCCTGGGAGGACTCATGGCTGATGCCTCCCTGGCAAAGCTTTGAGATCTCCAGCAACCCCCACAGTTACACACACTGTTCTTCCTTCACTCTTTCTTCCTTGGACCTGGTAGGCTGAAAGCTCTTCAGATTTTGCCTGATGGGAGAATCATCCCTGAAGCTAGGGACAGTACTGGCAGTGAGCAGAAGGCAGTGTCTCCTGGGTTGACTCTTAAGAAGGATTGCCTGTTTTTTTCTGGATATGTGGAGCCTTGGGCTCTAGCTCTCTGTGATTGCTCCATTGTTGCCAGTTTTTTTTTGCTTTTTCATATCCACATGGGGATGCTTCTGCCCCTGTTCCCTGACTTGGGGGTGTGGGTGTTGATGGGGTGTAGGTCTTCAAAGAACTTGAGAAACTCAAGGAAGAGTTGTGTTGATGTGCATGGCCCTGTGTTTGCAGAAAGGCTTCACGCCTCTCTACATGGCAGCACAGGAGAACCACCTGGAAGTTGTGAAGTTCCTGCTGGAAAATGGAGCCAACCAGAATGTAGCCACAGAGGTGAGATGCTTGGGGAGGAGCCTTTGGTCCTGCCTGTGGGGGCTGTGGAGGGATGTGCTGGGTCCTGCCATGGCTCCTTGATTCTCCTCCTCTCCTTGGCAGGATGGCTTCACTCCTCTAGCTGTGGCTCTCCAGCAAGGACATGAGAATGTGGTTGCTCACCTTATCAACTATGGGACAAAGGGTAAGGTCCGCCTGCCTGCCCTGCACATTGCAGCCCGCAATGATGACACTCGCACAGCTGCCGTGCTGCTGCAGAATGACCCCAATGCTGACGTCCTCTCCAAGGTGTGTGGTTTTCCTATGCTGTCTCTGGGACCTTCCCCACACCCCCAGGGAGAACAGCAGCTTGGTATGCTGTATTTATCCATCTTTTCAGCAGGGAGCATGTGTCTGGCTAGGCTGATCCCTCCTTCTTTCCCCTAGACTGGGTTCACCCCCTTGCACATTGCAGCCCACTATGAGAATCTCAGTGTGGCCCAGTTACTGCTGAACCGTGGAGCCAGTGTCAACTTCACACCCCAGGTGAGTGCAGAGTAGGAAGCTACTGGGGCTTGTGCTGCTCCGGCACCAGAGGAGGATACTGTGCCTCCTATCCATGTGGGTGCAGCAGCAGCTGCCAGGGTACGCTGGGGACGTGGGACCATGCAGAGAGTAGCACAGATGCATGTCTGGGGAGTTGCAATTAATAACCAGCATGGGCCTTTTCTGCTGTGTCTCCCTTCTGTCAGAAGCAGCCATACATCTCTGAAAGCTCTTGGGGACCTTGTGTCCAGGTTGAGGGAAAGCTGGTGCTGTTGCTGCAGGGCAGAGCTCATAGAACCTGCAGTTGGGACGCCTGTTCCAAACCCATGGTCCTCACCTGTCCCTCCTCACCTGCCATGGGTGCAGCTCAATCCATGAGCTGGTGCTTTCCTGGAAGCTCTTTGTAGCTTCTGTCTACAGCCTTTAGCTGCGCAGCCCTTTCTCACAGCCCTGTTAAACAAGCTGTTCCCCTGCACTGTCCCTAGGCAGGGATGCAGCTCTCCCTGCCCTCTCTCCTTTGTTTGTCCCTTGCCTCCTTGAAATAGAAGGGGCTGCTCCTTCTGACAGACTGTTGTTCCTCCTGACAGAATGGGATCACTCCCCTGCACATAGCTTCCCGCCGGGGCAACATCATCATGGTGCGGCTGCTGCTGGACCGTGGGGCTCAGATAGAGACAAGGACCAAGGTGAGAGCACTTCTGAACACAGCCCATCTATACATGGGCCATCTCCCTTCCTGAGCTCCTTGTGCCCAGTGCTTACCCTGCAAACATCTTGCTGGGGATGTGAGGGAAGGTCTCTGGTTCACTAAAGGGTTGGACCAGGTTTTTTGCTGGCACATGGAGAGGTGAGAGGAGGCTGCATGGCTACAAAGATGTGCCCTGGGAGCTGAGGCCAGGCTCAGTTTTGGCTTGTTTTGCAAACAAGTCCAAAGTCCCTGTTAGTCCTCTGCCTGAGGGAATCATGCCCTTCCATGCCATGCTGAACCCTTGAACCCTTCTCTCTCCCCAGGATGAGCTGACCCCTCTCCACTGTGCAGCACGCAATGGACATGTGAGAATTGCAGAGATCCTCCTGGACCACGGGGCTCCCATTCAAGCCAAAACCAAGGTACCCAGGTGACTCAGTGGAGCTATGATTGGTGCCAGGTCCCAGGGCAGCACAGAGGGGCAACAAGCTGTGCACAGTTGCTGGATGGCACCAGTGGCTGGGTTGGGGCATTTTTTGGCCTGACGAGGGGTAAGAAGCTTCCTGCCCTACTTGGCTCTTGCTGGAGTCCTTTGCCTGAGGGCTTCATCCTTCAAAGGGACCAGTCCTGAGAAGGGGATGGCCTGGGTACAGTCTGCCCCATGGCAGCAGTTCTTCAGGCCCTTCCCTCCACTTGGCATTGCTCCCCTGTAAGTCTCAGTGAGGGATTTTGGGGCTCCTCTCTGGTAGCACCCTGGGGAACAAGCTGTCTCTTCTGCCTTAGAGCAGTGTCTGGGGGCACAGGGCAGGGGCTGGGTGGGATGTGTGGACCCTCTCCGGGCCCAGCCCTGAGGCCCTACTCCACGGTTGCAGAATGGCTTGTCGCCAATCCACATGGCAGCACAGGGTGACCACCTGGACTGCGTCCGCCTGCTCCTGCAGTACAGCGCTGAGATCGACGACATCACCCTGGACCACCTAACGCCGCTGCACGTGGCCGCACACTGCGGGCACCACCGCGTGGCCAAGCTGCTGGTGGAGAAGGGGGCCAAGCCCAACTCCCGAGCCCTGGTGAGTGAGGAGGGACAGGTGGGCTGGACGAGGGGAGAGGGGGAGTGTTCCTGCAAATGTCTGTCCCTCTGTCTGTCTGCAGAATGGCTTCACTCCTCTCCATATTGCCTGCAAGAAGAACCACATCCGTGTGATGGAGCTCCTGCTGAAGACAGGTGCCTCCATCGATGCCGTCACGGAGGTAGGTGGGCTGAGTCCACCCTCAGCTCTGTTGCTGCTGCCTGTATAGAGTGGACAACGTGGCAGGATGTGATGTCCCTGTTGCCTCTGCCAATCCCTAGGAACCTTTCTTGGTGCTCTTTGCAGCTCAGAACCTATTTARCCTGGCAGCTTCTCCCCAAAGGGCAGGGAGATGCAGGGGAAACAGCAGCTCTCTGTGTTTCCCCAATGCTCACCTGCCAGGTTCCTGGAGCAGGCTGGGGACTCAGATTTTGCCTCTGCTGAGACTTGCCCTGGGGAGAAGGAGAAGAGGACAGTAAGAGATATTGGCAAGGTCATCAGTCCCACCTTGGTTTCTGCCCCCTATTTTCTTCACAGTCCGGCCTGACCCCCCTGCATGTGGCTGCCTTCATGGGGCACCTGCCCATTGTCAAGACTCTGCTGCAACGTGGAGCCTCTCCTAATGTGTCCAACGTGGTAAGTTCCACCCTGGCTGAGGCTTTGGGAGCTCAGCATGTTGGGGTCCAGCAGGATGTGAGAATTGCCCAGGTCCTGCACCCTCTGTTCACCTGAGTAGTCCCTGGTGCCCTCTGCTTGTGCTGGCAGGAAGAACCAGTAGGGGCCAGACAAGGTTACAGGCACTGCTCTCCTCTGCTCCAAGCAGAGGAATGACTGCAGGAAGGCATTTTCCCTGCTTTGGCCTTACCACTTTATCCTGTCTTTGATGCAGAAAGTGGAGACGCCCCTACACATGGCAGCCAGAGCTGGGCACACAGATGTGGCAAAGTACCTGCTGCAGAACAAAGCCAAAGCCAATGCCAAGGCCAAGGTAGGTACAGAGAACCTGTGTGATAATCAGCGCTGGGAACAGCTGGTGCTGGTTTCTTCAGTCTCACCTGCCCAGAGCATAGCCTGCCAGGGGCTGTGTGACAGTGGGAGCAGGGCTGGGACCCCTTTGGCATGGCAAGAAGAGACTGGTGCAAACAGCTTCTTTGCCACCCTCACAGGATGACCAGACTCCTCTGCACTGTGCTGCACGCATCGGCCACAGTGGCATGGTCAAACTCCTTTTGGAGAACAACGCGAACCCCAGTCTGGCCACCACAGCAGGGCACACGCCCCTGCACATCACTGCCAGAGAGGGGCACATGGACACAGCCCTGGCCCTGCTGGAGAAGGGAGCCTCACAGACCTGCATGACCAAGGTAGGCTGCTGAGTCCACTGCTGCGGAAGGTGTCACCCGGCTGGGGCAGGGCTGGGCAGGCTGGTGGCACAGTGTCCCTGTCGCAGGAGGGGCAGCCTCCTCCTGTGTTGCAGCAGGTGCCAGCACTCTCTTCATCTCTGCCACCCTGTGATGGGCTGCCTTTCTCCTCAGAAAGGATTTACTCCTCTCCACGTTGCAGCCAAGTATGGGAAGGTGGATGTGGCAGAGTTGCTGTTGGCACACGATGCTCAACCCAATGCAGCAGGGAAGGTGAGTGCTGGTTCTGTGGGAGGAGCGGTCTAGTATGGGGAGAGGCTCTGTCTCATCTGTCTGTACTCTGTCCCCCTCTGCAGAATGGCCTGACCCCGCTGCATGTGGCTGTGCACCACAACAACCTGGAGATTGTCAAGCTGCTGCTTCCCAAGGGGAGCTCTCCACACAACTCAGCCTGGGTAAGTCTGGGCTGGGTGTCCCTGGGGATGTGGGGAGGTGCTCTGTGTCCGGTGTCTGCCAGTCTGGGGCCAGCACTGCCCCTCAACCCTGGCACTCAGAGAATGTACAAGGGACTGATCACCACCAGCCTCTCCCCATGCCTGCTGCTCATGCCTGCCTGTCCTCACACCACGTGGGGCAGGCAGGGTGCCAGGCAGTGGTCCCGTTCCAGCAGATAGGCTGTGTCAGGGATGGTCCCTGCTGGCAGCAGGGTGACTGCTGCGTGGGGAATGTGTTTCCATGGCAAGTCCTGCAGAGCAGCGCTGCGGTCTGGCAGTTTGGGAAACCACACACAAATGTTTGCATGCAGCCATGAAGCAGTGAGTCAGAAAACCCACGAGCTTGTGAGAGTCGCCCCGCTCTGCCTGAGCATGGGGAGCATCCCCCCACAGAGCAGACCAGCAGCCGCCTTGCTTTCCATTTTGTTTGCAAAAGCTGCATCCTCAAAACAGCCAAGTGGCTGCTGGTGCCAGCCCTCCCCATCTGGCACTCTCCTCTCCCCTGTGCAGGCTGCCGGCAGACATGCTGGGCAGGCACCGGGAGCAGCCGGTGCCAGCACCAGCACCCCGTTGGGCTGCGTCACCAGCAGCCTGCATGTCAACCTGGGCAGCGGGTGTCTGCCAGCTGCTCTGCTCCTGCAGCGTGGCAACAGAGGCAGAACTGAAGGCCCTGCAGTCTCTGCCTGAATACTAATGCTGTGTATTGGGAGTTCAGCTCCACACCTCAGCCAGGCACATTCCAGGAGGTGTGTCTGCCCCAGCCTCTTGCAGCTCCCAGAGGCTGCATACTGCTGCAGAAATCCATGTGGGGAAAACTCCAGGACAGCCCATACCACTCGAACCTGAAGCAGGTGGTCTTTGAAACCCCTGTGCTGACTTGGCTGGAAGAGTGGGATTTGGCCTCAGTGTCAGGGCTAGTTGCTGTCAGGAAGATGGTGTGGGGGCATCCCTGAGCTCCAGAGGCAATTAGGAAGGGCAGACCTGGCCTGCAGAGGCAGGGTGGCACCTCCTGTCCCTTCTGGTCTGCTTGGCAGGGCTGAGCGCTGCAATGAGCCTCTCTCCCCGCAGAATGGATACACCCCCCTGCACATCGCTGCCAAACAGAACCAGATGGAGGTGGCCAGCAGCCTGCTGCAGTATGGGGCTTCTGCAAATGCTGAGTCTGTGCAGGGAGTCACTCCCCTGCACCTGGCTTCCCAGGAGGGGCATGCAGACATGGTGGCACTGCTTTTCTCCAAACAAGCCAATGGAAACCTAGGCAACAAGGTGAGTTGTCCCAGCACATCCTGCCACGCTGGAGGCAGACAAGCCAGCAGAGAACAGCAGTCTGGATGGTGGTCCAGGCCCCTGTGCCTCCCTGTGCTTGGGCAGCAGTACCCTGGCCGACAGCACAGTGTCAGTCATTTTTCCAGGCTGGAGACCTGACAGAGTCTCTGCCGGTGGAGCTGCAGTGATGGCAGTGCCACTGCGCTGAGACCTCCTCTCTTCGCAGAGTGGCCTGACTCCTCTCCATCTTGTGGCCCAAGAAGGGCATGTGCTGGTTGCTGATGTTCTAGTGAAACATGGAGTCACAGTGGATGCAATGACCAGGGTAAAGTAGTGCATTGACCATGGCTGCAGTGAAAAACATGAGGGAACTACCTCTAGGCCTGCTCCAGGAGCATTTTTTTTTCCTTTGTGCAAGAGACTCCCTTTTAGCAGGCATCCTTACCATTTTGCCTGTGTCTTGGGGACTCTTTCTCCTCTTCCCCCCACCTTCCTGGAGGGATGATTCTTGCCTGCTCTCATAGCTCACCCCTGTACCTGTAGGTACAGCATGGATTGAAGTGAGCCCTCTGCCCTCTTGGGTGGGTCTTGGGCTTATGGAAAGCACCCATATGTGTGCCTCATCCTTCATGCACTGGGGGGCTTGCCTGTGGGATGAGCATATCCAAGCCAGAAAGGCAGTAAGCACTGTTGAGGACAGACTGAGACCTGATCTTGTCTTTCAGATGGGCTATACCCCACTGCATGTGGCCAGCCATTATGGGAACATCAAGCTGGTGAAGTTTTTGCTGCAGCACCAAGCTGATGTCAATGCCAAGACTAAGGTACAGAGATGGTCTGTGCTCCAAGGACCCTTCTGCCCTGGGCAACAGCATGCAGGTTGATGGGGAAGGGAGCTGTCCTCATGCTCCAGGCATGAAGCACAGTGTGTGAGGCCTGGGGGCATTTTTGGGGCAGCAGGCTCCCAGAACTGATGGCAGCATCCTCTGTCCTCCCCTGCAGCTGGGCTACACCCCCCTGCACCAAGCAGCACAGCAGGGCCACACGGATGTGGTGACACTGCTGCTGAAGCACGGTGCCTCTCCAAACGAGATCAGCACAGTGAGTACAATGCTCACCCACACCTCCTCACCCTGTGGCGCAAGCTCAGGCAGCCGCCTGGGCTGCCCTGTGGCTGCTGCTGACCCAGTCTTTCCTCCATGCACAGAATGGCACCACTCCCCTGGCCATCGCAAAGCGGCTTGGCTACATTTCTGTCACAGATGTGCTCAAGATTGTCACAGAGGAAACTGACATCCCGGTGAGCCTCTGGGTACAAGGACCAGGATGCTGTGGAGGAGGGCTGGGGCTGGGAGCAGCCTGGGAAAGGTCTGCAGCTGGATGCCTAGCCCAGGTGTAAGGAGGGGGCTGCAGATAGCTGTGCAGCAAAGTGCAGGCCTGCTCTGACTCCGCTCTGCTCCCACAGTCAGTTGGTGACAAGCACCGCATGAGCTTCCCAGAGACTGTAGACGAGATTCTGGACGTATCAGAGGATGAAGGTGAGGGGTGGGAGTTGGGTCACACCATCCCAGAAATCTGCTGGCTGGGTCAGTGTGGCAGGCAGCAGTCACAGGGATGGCACTGGTGTTGCTGCTGGAACAGGGACACTGCCAGGGTGGGGGAGCTGTGTGGGCCCTGCAGAAGTCTTGCAGAGAGGGCGAGGGGAGCCCACCAGACTCCTGGGGTGGCACTTCCTGGCTTGGATGCTTCCCTGCACTGTGCAGGAAGGATAGATCTGAACATCTCCGTGATCCCATGTCCCAAGGACAGTGTGCAGAGAGCCCTCGGGCACACAGAGCCTTGTTCTTCTGGAGGGTACCAGCTTCCAGCCCAGCTGCAGCTGGTCTGCTCCTGCCCCCTCCCACCAAGACCTCACTTTTGCCTCTTCTTACTTTGCAGGCACTGCTCATGTCACAGTAATGGGTATGAAATATGTCCTCCTGCCCCAGCTCAATGGCCCATTTCACCCCATGGCCACTAACCATCCGCACGCCATATCCATCTGCTGAGCCTTGCTGCTGGGCTGGTGCTCCTCAGCGCCAGCCCTGCCATCCTGCCCTGCCAATCCATGTCCGTTCTGCTTGCTGTGGTGTGRCTGCATGAATGGGCATCCTCCCACTCAGGAGGACCCTGACTCCCTCGTCAGACCCAGGCCCTGTCCCTGGCAGGTGGAGGAACCTGGTACTGTAACAAACACTGGTGCCCCTCCACAACTGCCCCATGCCATCCTGGCCAGAGCAGAGATTAACCTGAGAGCTCAAGAGTCTCTGTGCTGCTGTGGTCCCTTCCCCATCTCTGGGGCACTCTCTCTGCTTTGGGAGGTGCTGGACACCCTCCCACAGGGCACTGGCCAGAGCCAAACTCTGATGAGCTAGTTAGCAGGTATTAATAGGGCCAGTGGTCAGCATTGACAGGGCTCTGTGCCTCCAGTGGGAGTGTAGTGTTAGGGCAGCCTCCTGCACCCCCAGCCATGCCTATGTCCTTGTCCTAGGCATCAAAGTATAAGGTGTCCCCTGCAGCCTCTGCTCTCTGTTTGGTGCTGTGAGAAAGAAGTTAGCGAGCAGCCAAAGCTGCCGATGGCTCCCACAGCTCCTGTCCTACTGGGCTGCCACGTGGACCTTGCCCCACCAACAGACCCAGTCTGGCAGACAGCAAAGCCCCCTCGTGTCTGGCTGAGATCCAGGGGGCAAATGTGTGTGTCAAGCAGTGGGAGCAGGGATGGGCCCTGGCTCCAGCACTGAGGAGGGATGGGCACAAGGGCTGGACATCTGTGTTCTCCTGTCTGTCTGCCTCTGCATGCTGAGACAGCTCTTGGTTTCAGAGGAAGAGCTCATTGCACCTAAGCCCAAGACACCTGATCTCAGAGACCAGGAAGGCAAGAGGGAGATACTGGAGTTCATGACCACGACGACACTGGAGCAAACGTAAGAGACACTGCATGGTGGGGAGGGAGCAGGTGCAGAGCATAGGGCCAGCCTCCTACTGGGCTGGGCTGCCTGCGGGGCATGTACGGCTCTGGGCAAGGAACGGATCACTGAGCCCTCACTGGATGGCATGGCAGGCAAAGCTGGTCAGTGCTGTTCCTGCACCAGGACATGGGACTGCTGCTTAGATTGCCTTTGTCCAGCGGCCCCAGGACTCTGTGGGGATGGGCAGGGGCTGAGGGACCCAAGCCTACCACTTCTGTGGCTGACACTGCCCTCTCCTGACAGAGTGGAGTCTCCAGCTGTCCCGCAGGTCCCCTGCATCCCACCTGAAACTGTGGTGACCAGAGCTGAGGAGACTGAACAGGTAGGACCTGTGGAGACAGAAGCTGAGCAAGTCAGCCTGCTGCATGCACCCTCAGTGTCCCCACAGGAGGTGAGCATGGGATACAGCCTGTCACAGCCTCCCCCAGGCATTCCCTGGTGGGGCAGCTTCCCCATCATCACAGRGCCCAAGTGTGGGGTGGGTGGTGGGCATTGACCTGGTGGTACAGAACTGTCCAGGGAGGATTGTGTAAGGGTGGGCAGGCCCAAACACCCCCAGATAGGACCCTTTGCCCAGGTGGTCTCTTCCCTGCCTTACACAGCCCTCCAAAGAGTTCGATGAGGATTCCCTGATCCCCAGCAGCCCTGCCACTGAGACCTCGGATAACATCAGCCCAGTGGCCAGCCCCGTGCACACAGGGTGAGTGCCCAGCCTGTGCAGCATGTGCATGTTCTGTGCACGAGCAGGCTGCAAGATGCCCACCTGCCCATGCCTCTGTCCACTCCAGGTTCCTGGTGAGCTTCATGGTGGATGCTCGTGGTGGCTCCATGCGGGGCAGCCGGCACCATGGTCTGCGCGTGGTCATCCCACCCCGTGCCTGTGCCGCACCAACCCGCATTACCTGCCGCCTGGTGAAGCCCCAAAAGTTGCCTGCACCCCCACCACTGGCTGAGGAGGAGGGTCTGGGCAGTCGGATCATCGCCCTGGGGCCTGCTGGTGCCCAGTTCCTCAGGTGAGCACAGCTGAGAAAAGAGCAGATCAGGCTGCCCACACCAGGGTCATCCCTCAGGACTGGGAACAGATCTGGGCTCCTCTGGAGTCTTTATAATCTGGGGCAAGACCCCTGCCCATCTCTGCTTCTTGAGGTTGGCAAAGGAGAGATCCCACCTCTTGTTGGGCACAGCATGTTTCTGGGGTGGGTCATTCAAGCATAACAGAACAATGGTAGAAAACCCCTGACCAGCCCCGTCCCACCAGGCACAGAGCCCTCTTTCCCAGAGAGAGGGAGGTCAGCAGTCGCTCTTCCCCCAGCAGCTGCACAGCACGGGCAGGCACTCTGCCCGGGGCCACCTTGCTGCCTATGTGTCCTTGTGGCAGTTTGTGGGTATCAGTGGCCTTCCTCTGCTATCTGCAGCCCTGTCATAGTGGAGATTCCACACTTTGCCTCACATGGACGTGGAGACCGTGAGCTGGTGGTATTGCGCAGCGAGAATGGCTCTGTCTGGAAGGAGCACCGCAACCGCTATGAGGAGAGCTACATGGACCAGCTGCTCAATGGCATGGATGAGGGTGAGCGTGCCAGGAAGGCAGGGGCTCCACACCACACAGCCCCCTGCTGGCAGGGCTGCGTTGGCCTGGGTGGTGGGATGGGGCTGAGTGGCATGGTCAGAGCAGCACACAGAGGTGCTGGGTGACAGCCGCAGGCTTAGTGTGTGAACACTGATGGCTATGCTGCCCTTGCAGAGCTGGAGAGCCAGGAGGAGCTGGATAAGAAGAGGGTGTGCCGCATCATCACCACCGACTTCCCTCTCTACTTTGTGGTCATGTCCCGGATTTGCCAGGACTGCGATATGATTGGCCCTGAGGGAGGGTCTTTGAAAAGCACACTGGTGCCTATGGTACAGGCCACCTTCCCAGACACTGCTGTCACCAAGAGAGTGAGGCTGGCCCTGCAGGTGAGCCCCAGAGAGCCAGGCCTGGGGCCCAGACATGCTTCTGAAATCGGGGTGGGCAGTAAGCCCAGGCTGTGCCCCAGCCTGGGGAAAACTCATCCCTGATGCCCGTCCTTGTGCCACCCGCAGGCACAGCCTGTGCCTGATGAGTTGGTGACTAAGCTGCTGGGGAACCAAGCGACCTTCAGCCCCATTGTCACAGTGGAGCCACGACGGAGGAAGTTCCACCGCCCCATTGGCCTCCGTATCCCACTGCCACCATCCTGGAAGGACAATCCCCGAGACAGTGGTGAGGGTGACACCACCAGCCTACGACTGCTCTGCAGTGTGATTGGTGAGGCTGCGAATGTGCTCTCCATGGGGACAGGCTGGGCTGCCTCATGGGGATGCAGATCCAGGGAGCTCAGGAAAGGGCACAGCGGTGGAATGGGCAAATGCCTAGGGGATGCAGACCCCAGGCTTATGGAAAGACAGTATGCTCACCCTTGCTTTCTGCTGCAGGAGGGACAGCCCAAGCCCAGTGGGAAGATATAACAGGCACCACAAAGTTGATCTACGAAAATGAGTGTGCTAACTTTACCACCAATGTGTCTGCCAGGTGAGTCCTGGGCGAACGTGCGCCCATCTAGGGACATCTGGTGCTCCTTGGGCCTTGGTACAGCCTTTGCTAGGAGAAACCCCTTACCCCTGTGCTCATTGTGGTGCTGCCCCGTTCCTACATGCAGGGCAGTTCTGTCCAGCCTTGAGACCCCCATGCTGCCTGAGCACACATCAGGAAACACTCATGACAACTGTGTGTGCAGAAGGAAGGGAGCCATTATTTTTACTTGAGTGGGTTCCCATCACAGATGGGGCTACTCTGGCACCCAAAACTCTTGGGGCTTCCTCTGCAGTGCAGTTGGCTGTTGGGAGGGGTGGGGGCAGTTCCCTGGTGCCACTGCCCAGCAGCACCCCGACCCAGATCTCCCACAGGTTCTGGCTGGCCGACTGCCCACGCACAGCTGAGGCCGTGCACTTTGCCACCATGCTGTACAAGGAGCTGACAGCCGTGCCCTACATGGCCAAATTCGTGGTGTTTGCCAAGATGAATGACGCACGAGAAGGCCGGCTGCGCTGCTACTGCATGACTGATGACAAGGTTGACAAGACTTTAGAGCAGCATGAGAACTTCACTGAGGTGGCTCGCAGCAGGGACATTGAGGTTTGTCCCCAGCAGCACATGTGGAGGGCAGCAGGGAGAGGGCTGACAAAGTGAGGGGAGACTGATGCCAGTGGAAGGACCTGGCCCTGGCCTGGCTAGGAGAGACAGGATTACCTGCCCTGTCCAGGAGCAGGAGAAGCAGCTCTGCACAGGGTCTGAGCATGTTTTCTGCTCCCTGCCAGGTGGTAGAGGGGATGCCTTTGCACGTCGAACTCTCAGGGAACCTGGTGCCTGTCAAGAAGGCCACTCAGCCCCGCACCTTCCTCTTCCAGTCCTTCCGGGAGAATCGTCTTGTCATCCCCATCAAGGTAATGTCGGGGTGCAGGACAGGGCAAGCAGTTAGGGCCCTTGGCTTGTGCCAGGCCACCTAACTGGGCTCTGGCACTCAGGTCCGGGACAGCAGCCGGGAAGCCAGCGGCTCCCTGTCTTTCTTGCGCAAGGCCATGAAATACGAGGACCTCCAGCATGTGCTCTGCCACCTGAACATCAGCATACCACCCTGCACCAAGGTCAGTGTCGGGGCTTTGGCACTCTGGTAGGGGGGCAGTGAGGGCTGATCTCTGCCCCAAGTGCAGGGGACAGCCCTCGCTGTCAGCTTTTCTTCCTCAGCTGCTCCATCTGGGCATGTCATGCCACTCTGGAGCTGGAGGAGAAGCAGTCGTGTCAGGGCAGACCTGCTGCCCTCTTTTCAAGCTGTTGACCCCTTGGTTTGTCACCACTTTCACAGGGAAGCGGTGGTGATGAGCGAAGGAGGACACTGACACCATTGTCTCTGCGGGAGCGATACAGCATTCTAAGTGAGACCAGTTTTGGTATGCAGCCTGCTGGGACCATTCCAGCCCACTCACCACCTGCACTTGGGGTGCCCAAGCCGGTGGAAAGGCCGGGCTGATCCTGTCGCAGTTGCAACTTCCCTTTCCCTGAGGGTTTCCTTGGCCCTGCCTGCAGGGCAGTGCTGTGCCTACAGATCTGTGTGACCCCCATGGCTAACACCCCATTTCCCTTGCTGCTCTGGTGCAGGGTCCTGCACAGCTGAAGCTGTGACTCCCTCTTCTCCTCCAGGCTCTCTTAGCAGCACAGACAAGGCAGACCAGAAGATGGTTGACATAGCAGAACAGCTGGGCCTCAGCTGGGCTGGTGAGTCCACACCTGACAGCTCTGAGGATGCACAACAGTCCTCAGAAAGCTGACACTTAGGGAGGCTGGAAGTGTGCTGCCGGGTGTAGTGACTGCTTTGCACTGCGTCCCTGCTGTGAGCATTCCAGGGCACTGAAGTGAACTTTCCTGTGGCTGTGCACATGTTCACATGCACGGCTACCAGGCTGGGGCTTTGTTATGAGTTTTCCATATTGCTGCTCTTCGCTGCAGCCACACACCCAACGGCAGAACCCACACTTCTCCTTAGCATGAGACCCTACTGTGCTGGTCACAGCCAGCCTGAGCAGCGGGGCTTCAACCTCTGCCCCATCCCAGCTCCTGCTCCTGCATGTTCTGCTGTGTTCAGTTGTATGTAACAGAGTGTCTCTGCACTGGGCCTGGCTGAGCCCTTCACAACATCCCTAGCCTTGTGGTGGGCACCAGAGGGTGTGATTCTGACATGGTGTTTTCCCCAGAGCTGGCACGTGAGCTGCAGTTTGGAGTGGATGACATCAACAGGATACGTGTGGAGAACCCCAACTCCCTTCTGGAGCAGAGCATAGCCTTGCTCAACCTCTGGGTCAGCCGCGAGGGCAAGAGTGTCAAGAGTGAGTAGTTGTGGTGCCCTTTTACAGGCACAGAGGTGGCAGGGCTGGCTGTGCAGAGCAGTGTGTGCATCTTCAGGGATTGCTGGCTAGCTTTACAGTGGTGGTTCATGCATACCTGCCCTCCCTGCCCACCTGGAGGGTGTTTGGGGCATGTGCCCCCAGGTGACCAATTTGCTGACACCAGTTTCCCCCTGCAGTTGAGAATCTGTACACGGCACTGAGGAACATCGACCGCAGCGAGATTGTCAACATGCTGGAGGGCTCTGGTCGGCAGAGTCGCAGCCTGAAGGGAAGCGGGCGCTACACGGACAGAGACTACTCCCTCTCACCATCCCAGATGAATGGTGAGCCCCATCTTCTGGGAGGGACTGCAGGAGGGCCCTGGGGGCACAGTCTGTGCAGAGAGATCGGGGCTGGTGTCTTGCCTGACCAGGTTGCACGCACTGAGAACTCAGTGGGCACAAAGCGTTGCTGACAGATGTGGCCTCTTCACTGGGGCTTAGGCTGCAGAAAGCTTGGCTCTGCCATACTGCTTTCTCAGAAACTCCCCAGGTGRGGTTGACGTGTTCTTTATCCCAATGTGCCAGTGAGAGGTGCCTCTGGCTGTGCAAGCTGAGCAGTGGCTAGGGAGCTCGTGGAGTCCTGGCTATCCAGCTGTGGTGGTGTGCCTGGGTTTGGGGACACAGCCGGAGTCAGCTGTGGCATATGCTGTTGGGGAGCCGGCACACCAGACAGGGGCAGGGCTTCGTGCTGCTACAGCCCTGCACTGTGGCTCTGCCCCTGCAGCGCTGGCTCATCGCTCTCTCCTCTCTGTCTCTCCCCTTGTTCTGTTCTCTCAAACATGCCACCTAGTGCTGCCAGGTGCGGGCACTCCTGTGGGTCAATTCTTTTCGCCTTTCTCCTCTGAGCTCATCCTGGCCTCTCCTTCTCTCATCTTCCTCCACTGCCTGTCTCCACTGTCTCCACCTCAGCTGAGCCCTCCGAGAGCTGCATCCTGCTCCAGCGACTGCATGTCATCAGGGACTGCCCCTCTTACAGCTGTCATGCTTGCAGGCAGCCATCCCAGGCCTTCTCCTCCTGCACGGGCCCATGCTCGTTCGCTCGCTGGCACTGCACTGCATGCCTCTGGCCAGGCGCCTGCCCATGGGCGAGGTGCCCTTTCTGTGCCAAGGGCCCCAGCTGTACCCTGTGCCTTGGCTGTGGCCGGCATTCCCTGGCTGCCAGGGGAGCAGAACTGGTTCACTGCTGATCTCCGGGGGTGAAAAAATGGCTCAGAGCTGAAAAAGGCTAAACAAAGCCGCCTGGGTGGGAGTGCCTGGCTTGGTTGTAGTCCATGTGGATGTGCCTGAGCTGTGCACATGGCCCTGGGTGATGAGACACAACAGCTTGTAGCCCTGGAGACACCAACAGGGTTGTAAGGCCCTGGCTGCCTCCTGCAGGGCCTTGGGGTGCATGGCATGTACAGGGGCCATCCTTCTCTGCTCATGGTACTTCCAAGCTGCTCCTCTGTGCTGTGGAGAGTGTTTAGCTTTGAGAGTTGGTGTCTGCCAGACTTGACTACCTGAACTCCAGGCTAACTGCCAGCCAGCTGATGCTGGATGGGGGCTGTGGGCAGGGCCCAGGGGTCTGATGGAGGAGGGTAGCAAAGATGGCGCTGTGTCTGCTGTGTGTGGATGGAGCGTCGTGTSAACACCAGGACAGTCCTCCTCACGGGGAGGAGGCAGCCCCAGGGCCTGCCCAAACCAGCCCCAGGACTTGAAGGGAGGCATGGCAGCATTTGAAGGGACCATGTGAATGCAGCCACTCCTGTGAGCACAGCCCTGCTCAGTCTGGCCACAGGGGGCTGTGGCATGACCACTGCTGTCCTTGGGGCAGGCATCCTCCCAGAGGCTGTTTCCCTTTTGCCCTACTGTGCTTGTGCGTGCGTGAGACGGCTGCTGGAGATGACGCCTCTGTCTGCCCATATAGGTTACGCTTCGCTGCAGGACGAGCTGCTGTCCCCCGCCTCCCTGCATTACACACTGCCATCCCCGCTGCGTGCCGACCAGTACTGGAATGAGGTGGCCATCATGGATGCAATCCCCATGGCTGCCACTGAGCAGGATGCCCTGATGGAGATGTCCGACATGCAGGTGTGGTCCTCGGGGCTCACCCCTTCGCTGGTGACTGCTGAGGACTCCTCTCTGGAGTGCAGCAAGGCCGAGGACTCGGACGCCACAAGTGAAGGCCGGTTCCCAGGGCAACTTCTAGCAGATGCTCATGGCCCAGACCACATGGGCTCTATGGACCTGGTTGAGGATGACACAGTGGACTCAGATGCCATGAATGGCCTGATTGACCTTCTAGAGCAGGAGGAGGGGCAGAGGCCAGAGGGAAAGATGCCATCTGGTGATCATCAACCAGGGACTGGGGAGCAGGACCCGGAGAGTGAAGTCTCTTTTGTTTCAGTTCAGCAGAAGGTGCAAGCCAGGATCATGACATCACCTACCTTTAGCCATGCTGTGGAGAAGAGTGCAGACAGGTACTGCAGCCTGGGGTACCAGGGTGACCGTGGTAGGGGAGCAGAACTGCTTTGCCAGCTACTGCCCTGTGCTGGGCAAGCTGCAATAATCTCCCTGCTTTGCTTGCTTCTCTGCTGGTCCCCAGCTCTGAAGCCCAGGTGTCTGTGGCACACAAAGCAATGGTTGGGCTGAGTGCCTCACACCTTTCTGGCAATGCTCTGGGGGGCTCCTTGCAGAGCACCTGGGAGGGACTCCAGTCGGACAGCCAGGCCCTGCATGTAGGTTGTGCTTACCAGAGCTAATCCTAACCTGGGCTGCCTCCTCCCACATTCCCAGTGGCACTGGACCCGTGAAGTCCCTGGCAGTGCCCAGCAATGCTCCAGAGCATTAGACCACATTAGAGCTAGACCACACTAGACCATTAGAGCACAGCATGCTCTTGCCTCAGAAGCTGGCAGCCAAGCCGTAAGGCTGGGAACATGGCATGGAGGTGGCCTGTGCCTTTTGTGCATCTGTGTGTTTTGTGCTGCTTCTGCTGGGTGCCCAGCAGCGCCGTGAGCTGGGGAGCCAGTGCCTGGTGGGATGCAGGCTGTGCCGGTATGCCTGCCAGAGCTCGGCTAGTGCTCAGGGTGCAGCACTCCGTGGCAAAGCTGACTGCCTCTCTCTCTCTGTCTCTCTCTCCCTATCCCTGTCCCTCTCCGGTGCCCAGGCTGAGGGACTGGAATGCAGAAGGCTCCTTTATCTCCTGCCTACAGGACCTGACAGCGGGCTCCTGGCAGGAGGGGGTCACCCGAAGGCTGCTCCCAGCGCACACCACAGCCTCCGGGGCACAGGGCCAAGAGCAAGAGCAGGTCCTGGTGCCAGCCGTGGAGCTGATGCGGATCAGCTCTGCAGAGGACAGCGAGTGGCAGTCTCAGCACCACACAGGTGGCTGGCAGGAGGAGGCCGACAGCCGCTTCTTTGGGCAGGTGAGGGTAGGAGCAGGGGACTCGGCCCTGCAGGAAGTGGAGACCCTATGGACAGCCTTTTCTGGAGCCTGCTGCAAGGCCAGTCAGGCAGACCGGGTGCTAGCTCCTCAAGTCTCCTGGCACACTTCCTGCCCCTGGGGCACGGTGCCTCTCAGCCCAGAATAGCCTGCTGTGCTTGATACCTGAGCTCTTGCTCTCCAGTTATAACCCAGCCACCCTCCCAGACTGCTTCCTTATTCAGTATCTGCCCTGGCTGCCAGCCCAACAGCCTGCTGGAGCCAGAAATAGAATTGGTCCAGGGGCCAGGCTTGGGTGGTGGGTTTGATGCCATGGTCACACAGAGCTAGCAGGTACAAGGCGAGGGCAAGCATCTTTCCCCATCCAGGGCACGCACAGTCATACCAGCAGCACGGCCACGCTTGGAGGTGGCTGCTCAGCTCTGCTGTGTGTTACCCAAGTCACGTGTGATTCCAATGACACCCCAAAGCCCTGGCTTTTGCCCAGGGCTTCATTTGTCCTGGGGCAGAGGGCTGCACGCTGCCCTCCCACCGTAGTCAGGAGGACAGGCTGTTGGGCAAGCTGACAGAGAAGAGGGACAGAGTTGTCCTGGCTCCTGCCCGGCCGGGGCAGTCCTGGCCACATGACTTTGAGAGAAGCTGTGAGTGCAAAGGACGCCCCAGCTGCCCGCTCCCTTCTCGCCGCCCACAGCCGGCTGGACTGCGGCAGCTAAGGTTACACAGCCCCCGCAGAGCCCGGCGTGGGCGCGCTGCAGAGCCGCGGGCCGGCCCGGCCGGGAGCATGGCCGGGCTCTGACAGCGGGCGCGGACCCGCGGGCACACGGGCAGGATGTGGGCTTTCCTGGCCCAGCTGCTCGTCGCTCTGGTGCTTCTGGCCTTCTTCCTGGTCAGCTGCCAGAACGTCATGCACATCGTCAGGGGCTCTGTCCGCTTCCTGCTCAAACACGCCCACCGTGAGCTGGACAAGGAGCTCGGGGAGAGCCCGGGTCTGGCGGATGACGAGGAGGCTCTCTCGGCCAGAGTCGTCCGCCGGCGCGTCCTCGTGAAGGTAACGAGCGGGGAGCCGAGACCAGCCCAGGGCAGACGCAGAGGACAGCAGCGAAGGATCAGGGCAGGGTGGGAGACGGAGGCTGTGGGTTGCATGCCAGGTGTACCGTTCTATCTGCAAAAGAACTCCCCTCAACGCCCTGAAATGCCCTGATCTCTCTCCTGTTCCTGCAGGGGAATGAAGCCCTTCATCTCCCCGGAGAGCAAGTGACTGAGGAGCAGTTCACAGATGATCAAGGCAATATAATCACCAAGAAGGTGAGTGATTGGGGTAAGATATGAGCAAGGGCATGCCACGGTCTTTCACTTCTCCCCTCCACCCAGCTGCCCTGTTCCTCCTGGTAGCCCAGGGGCCCATGTAGGGCATTCGTGTCCCACTGTCTTCGGTTACAGTCACGGCACTTCTCCAACTCCTGGGACAGAGGCTGCACACCGTGTGCAGTTTAGGACCAGACTGGGAGAGGAGGGAGGCATGGTGCCCTGGAGCTAGCTGTGACGCCCAGCTGTGTGGGTCTCCACAGGTTATCCGGAAGGTGGTGCGTCAGCTGGGCCCTGGTGACATGGGTGACAGGCAGGAACAGGAGGAGCTGATTCTGGAAGGCTCCCTACAGGAGCCCCAAGACCTGGAGGCTGAGGATGATCACTTCATGAAATACTCCATCTTGCACCGGGATGGTCTGGGCACCAAGGTACAGTGTGGCTCATAGCCCTGCCTTGCAGGCAACCTGCCCAGGCCAGCACCACTTCTGCAGGACTCTCAGGCTCTGGGACTATGTTACCCTCCATCCTTTTTTCTGCCCTGCTCTCCTCTCCTGTTTCCCCTCTAAGACTTCCAGGGGCAAATCTTTCCCACTGCACCAGTTTTCTTGCTTGGTGTCTTCTGCCAACTGACTCTGCCTTTCCCTCTCCTGTCCTCTTCTGTATGTCTGTCTGTTCACCTGGGTGATGTCCTGCTTCCTGCCCCTGCGGCTTCCTCAGGAGGAGGTGCGAGTGCGTGTCCCGAAACCAGAGGTCTCTGGGGGCAGGATGGGGGCTCAGATAGTGAAACGAGCCAGCCTGAAAAGGGGGAAGCAGTGACCCCTCAAATGGCCTCTTTTGAGGTAACCTTACCTTTGCTCTTCCTTCTGTCCCAGCTCCCCATGCTGCTGCCTGCACTGAGCTGCTGGTCATGCACATTCTTTTGGGGAAAGTGTAATGGGGTTGTGCCCAGCTCTCAGCCTGCAGAGAGGGGTTGCTGTGCTGCAACAAAATACTGAGGGTGGACAATGGTGTGCCCCTGCTGATAACCTGCTCCTGGGTGCTGTGGGCACAGGGTGCCCTGCTCTGCTGTGGTGTTCCAGCCAGCTGTGTGCACAGCACGCCTGTGCAGTCACAGTGCCAGGGGCTGCTACTGCAGTGACAGCATCCTGGATGCTCAGGGTGAGGGTCCCCCCTGACAGGGCCACAGAGTTGTTACTCCTGGTTATGCTGGGCTACAGCAGAGGGATGGTCTTTGTCCAAAGCCACTCCAGGGATTGGATTGCGTTTGCATGGGGTCTGAGCAGAACTACCCCCTTCATGCAATGAGCACTTACTGTGCAGCCTTGTGGCAGATGAGATCAGCCCTTGGAACTGGTGTCTTGGCATCCCCTTCCAAGGGCTGCAGCTGGGCACTGGCAGAGCTGTGGGTCAGATGAAGGGTGTCCCAATTCTGTGGGGCCATGGCCTACTGCTTCTGCTCACAGCACTGTTCTGGGAGATGCAGCAGCTGCCTCTGCCAGCCACGGAGAGGATGGCAGTGAGGCCTGCTGAAGCCAGGATGGGGGTGCAGGCAGGGTGCTGCAGGTGGATGTCAGGGCAGTAGCGATGCAGGAGTGACGGTTGCAGGAACATGACACTTGTAGGGGCTGATGACAGGGCACCTGCCTTTGACCTAGGACATTTCTTCCATTGATCCCCACTGAGCTCAGAATCACCCCTTGAGTCTTGTGCATTCCCTGGTCCCCCTGTGGAGTGGGACAAGACCAAGTTGAAGGCAGGGTGCTTGGCACAGCACACTTGGGCCCAGCTGCATCATTTTTCTCTGCACACTCACCACTGGGCTGGCAGTGCAGCACTGGGGGAAGGTGTTGCATGTGTGCTCCCTAGCTGCCTGGCACTGCCTGAGCACAGTGAGAGGCTGCTGAGCAGTGGCGGTTGGTCCTCTGGCCTCTGCTGTACATGCATGGCTCTGTCTCTCCTCCCTCTCCCTTCTCTCTCCACTCTGTTAGTGAGCTCCCGGTGGATGTGTGACAGTCAGGAGGCTTGTGCTTGTGGGCACATGTTCATGCAGACTCTGTCCCCATCTTCTCTGCCTGCCCCACTCCCCAGAGAGTCCCTGACTCTACCTCTCTCTGGGGCACTGCTCTGGTTGCTCTGCTTTTGCAGTTTTCTGTTCATGTGAAAGTGGCCCAAGGTGTGCACTGAGGAGGTATGGGATATTCCTCACTGCTGGGAGAGTGGGATGCAGTCAGTCACCCTAGCTGAGGTGGGGTGCTCAGAGCTGGTCTCCTCCATCCTAGATCCTAGAGCAGCCCTCCCAGCTCTTCCCCAGTGCCACATTGCTGTTGGTGCAGTTCAGCCCTTGCTTGCTGCTCTCTGCAGCTGGGGCAGCACCATCAATACCATCTATGTCATTGCTCCTAGTTCCAGGCAGGCCAGTTTCTGGTGCTCTTTCACTGTCACTCTGAAACCCCCCAAAACTTGTCTTGTGGTTGCTGGGCAGAATGGGTGCATGTGGGAGAAGCACAGTGTACAGAAGGGGCTTCCCAGCCATGTACCTGGCTGCCCCCCGTCTGCATCCATTTATCCTGGATGCGCCACCATGAATGCCTGATAACTCCATTTCTGTGTCTCTCTGTGTCTCTCCAGGATCACACCTCAACACCAAACCACTGAAGTTCACACACATTCTGACACATACCTGAGAAGAGAGGAGAGCAGAGAGTGGAGGGGAGCAGGGCTGGCTGTACATGTTTCTATAGGCTAATGGCATGATTTCTGTATGAGACATACTTACCGTCCTATCCGCATGACTGACTGACTGCAAGACGCATGAGCTACAGTACTTGAAACTGACGAGGGGCCTCCGTCCCTGCCCCGCTGCTGCCAGGAGCCCAGAGACAGCAGCACATACCAGGGACATGCTCTCAGCTCCTTTGGGAGGCAAGAGCTGGAGTAGAAGAAAATGAGAGGGAAAGAGATTCCACCCCCGTGTGACTGCGTGTGTAGATGCATCCCCATGTCCATGCTCCAGCTGCAGGAGGAAAGCTGGGACAGCATGGCGCTGCTCACCACAGAAGGAGAAGTGCTTGGCCCTCCCCAATGCCTGTGCTGCCTCTGCTGGACTTGCTTCTCATCCCTCTCTGTGAGTGTTGGGTTTTCAGGAGGGCAGCAGTGGTGAGAGGGTGCGAGGGGAGGCTGCAGGGAGCACAGTTGCCATGGGCGGAGGGACTGTGCCCAGTCCTTTGCCCTTCCTCTCCCCAGCACGTGCAGTCTCCCACAAGGGCAGAGCACTGAGCTCGTTGCTTATGTTGAAGGTGTAAACTGTACAGCAATCAGCCTTGTGTATATGAACCAATAAATACTATGCAAACCCCTAGGGACACTCTAGCAGTATGTACAAAGCACTAACAGCTCTGCTCTCAAATACCTCTTCAGGCTGCAGGACAGGCAAAGCCTTTGGAGTATGTGAGCAGCTCTGGTGAGTGGAGCAGGAAGGATATAGGAGTGAGGGGGCAGCAGCTGGCCCCTGCCCTGTGCCCCTCTACCTGAGCCTGGCCCCTTCCTGGCCTGAAGAGGGGGACCTAGACGTGCAGTCCCATGGCTCTGCCCATGGTCCAGCCCCAGTTTGTATTGGCTCCAGCTGGGTTGAAGCTATAGGCCTGTGTTGAGGTGCATGGGGCCCAGGGAGGATGAGCAGTGAGACAGAGCAGGGGGTGCTTGTGCCACGCATGGAGTTGTGCCTAGCTCTACTCAGCACAATATCTGCTCAGGAGATGAGCCAGGGGCTAGCAAGAGCCAACCGCCCTGCAATACACACCCCAGGCAAGGGCTTTGCAGGGATTCTGGCCTCCCTGCAAGGAAGGATGTAGCCCTGGATACTGACCCTCCCGGGACCAATCCCAGAGACATGGGGGCTGCTGCCCCGGTGGCTGCCTTTTCTCCAGGTGGAATGTGCTGTGGCAGCAGCCTGAACCCAGCAGTCGCCCTGGAGGCTGGGGTAGCCCCGGGCCAGCTGCTCTAGCAGGAGAGCTGTGCTGGGCAGAGCTGCCCAAGCAGCTCAGATGTGAACAGTAGGTTGAACTTGACTTGTAGTACTTGACCCCAGGAGCGCAGGGTGCAGGTAGTGGCACTTGGTCCCAGGTCCCCGACTCTGTCCTTTACCTAACCGATTTGGAGACCTGGCCTTTGTAGCACAGTGATGTGGGGGACCCCCTGCTCTTTCTCCTGGAAGTGGCCAGGGACCTGCTTTGCAGAGTCTGAGTTTGTTCTCTGTGGCCAGGTGCAGAACGAGCCCAGCTCCAGCTTCAGGCCATGCGATGGTGGCCTTGGCAGGGCAGCCCTGCCTTGCAGTGGGTGCACATCTGCTGGGTGAGCCCCTGACTGCCCTGCAGCCAAGAAGAAGCCTCGCTGCAGCAAAGCATCCGACCCAGCTTAGCCTTGGAGAGCAAAGCAGTCCCTTCCTCACCCCAAAGTTGAGCCATATAGGCACAGACTCTCCATCCATCACCCTTGCTGCGTACAATAACTTCCCTAGACCCACTGCAACAGCTGACTCTGTAGCATCACCCTAGCGTTGTGTGTGGGTCCAGTGCTTTGGCCTTGTGTATGCCATAGGGAATGTGCTGTGCTGCAACTGTGCCAGGCACCTGCAGTGACATTGCTTTGCGCTCAGATTGCTTGTAGGGCTGGTAGGGGGAGGCTGCACCCAACATTGAGCCTAGAGAATGCTGCAGTCTGCACACTAGAAGCTTTTTAGAAGTTTTAAAAATTACTCTTATTTTCTTTTTTTAATTGTTATGGAAACAAGCCTTTTGGATCTCCCTGTCTTAGGCCCTGATGTATAGATCATTTCCCTGTACACCAGCTATCGGACTATGAATTAATAAATAAACCAACACAAACCGTGTCTCGTCTCTGCTTTTCCAAAGGTGGGGAAGATGGAGACCCGAGGGGCGGGTCCCCTCTGCCCGTACCCTATTGCCGGGAGGGTGGGGGCGGCCGTGGTAGCGGCGGCTGCTTGAGCTCTGCCGTTCGTGGGGGATCGAAGGGAGCAAGAACGAGCGCACCCACAGCGGTTGCGGCGGCCTCTCCAGGGGAGGGCGAAGGGGAAGCGGCCACGCAGCCGGTCCCACCGGCGCCCTCGCCGCTACGGGGGTTGTCCCGGGGGCAGCGGCGTTGCTGAGTCCCCGCCGAGAGCACCGACCCGGCCGGTGCTGTCCAGCGTCCGCGCCGCGCCGTGCTCCGGCCCCGTATCCCGTCCCGTCCCTTCCCATCACATCACATCACATCCCCGTATCCTACCCCCGTATCCCATCCCGTCCCTTCCCATCCCCGTATCCCACCCCCGCATCCCACCCCCGTATCCCCTCCCTTCCCATCACACCACATCCCCGTGTCCCGTCCCGTCCCGTCCCTCCCGCCGCCGCCACCGCCGCCGCCGCCGTTCAAAGCGCAATTTGTCTGGGCCAGACCAATCGCGCGCTGTCCCTGAGGCGCAGCCAATGGCGGCCGAGGCCGCCGGGGCCCGGCCAATGGGCGCGCCGCGCGCAGCCCCCTGGCCAATGGGTGCGCGTTATTCTAATGCACCTCGTCTTTATCAGAGAAATGTTGGGGCTGCCCGAAGCCAAGTTGAGGGTCCGGGGCCGCAGCCTCTGCGGGGTCACCGGGCGCTGCCCAGGCTGCCCCGGCCCCCCGGGATCCCAGCGACAGCCGGGCGCCCACGGGCCGGGGCGGACTCTGGGGCCCTGTAGCCTCCAGACCAGTGGGAATGGGCCAGCCATCGCACCTCCAGGGTTTCGGGCTCTGAGGGCCGCCTCGGTGCTAGAGCCATGGATGCCAACCTGCCAGGCACCTTCCTGCTCAACGGCCCCTCGCTGGGCCCCTTCCCCGAGGCCAAGGCTCCTGTCTGCCAGTACTCAGTGCAGAGCTCCTTCTACAAGCTGGGACCCCCCGGACTGGGTGCCCAGCTGGCTGCTGGCACCCCCCACGGCATCTCTGACATCCTCGGTCGGCCCGCGGCGACACCGAACAGCAGCCTCCTCCCTGGCTACCCCCACGCGGGCGGATTTAACGGACTGAGCTCCCCGGGCGTCTATTACGGGCCCCAGGTGGGCGCCCTCCCCAAGGCTGGTGGCGAGTACCTGCCGCGGGGACGGAGCTGCTGGGCGGAGGCTGCCCCGGAGTGGCGGGGTGGCCGGCAGTGCGGCGGCCGTAAGTACGGAGGGCCCGGGGCGGCGGGGTGGTGGGTTGTTAGGTGCCGCAGGGGACGGGCACCTTGCACAGCCCTGACCCACCGGCGCTAGAGCAAGGACATGAGGCAGGTGCCCAGGCTGCATCTTCTCCATCGCCCTGCACAAGGGCACAGCTGGTTGGCCTGTAGGGCTGCCCCAGGACGATGGGAGAGGCCCCAGTGCCAGAGCTGCTGGACCTCGAACTGTGACAGAACTTTTGGCTCAAGGGCAGGGGCAGCTCCAATGACAGACTCTTTGCCCCCAGTTAGCCACAGCTGGCAAGGACAGGCAAAGCCCTCTAAGTTGCAAGATCCTCCTGTTGCTCAGGCAGCCTCACTGGGGGACAATGCCTGGTTTAGCTTGGGGCAGAGACGGGCAGCATGGCCAGTCTCGGGCTGGCAGCACTACCTTCCTAGTGGAGAGCTGGCTGGGGACTTGCAGAGCATGTTGCTGCTCTCCTGTCCCAGAGGGTGGGTGGGATGGGTGCATCCTCTGCCCCAGGGAAGCCCCAGGAGACTGGGTGCAGCTGCTCAGAACCTGCAGCTCTGGTCCCCTTCACCCCTTTTCAGGTGATGCTTTTGGAGCAGATGGGTCAGGCAGTTCGGCCATCTGCTCCTGGCACAGCTATGAGCCAATGGCCAGCTCTGCCTGTCTTCTGTCATGCATCCTGCAAGGTGTGGGGCATGGGGGCACAGTGTTCCCAGCGCTGCATGGCTCTGGGGTTGTGCACTGTGGATAGTCACCCTTACCGTCTCATCAAAATCAGTTAGCACTGTCCTTGATCAGGAGATGCATAGCACGGCTCTGGCTCTGTGGGACCCACACAGTGGGCAGCTCAGCCCTCCTGGGATGGGGCTGAAGCCCTGAAGGAGGAATACAGTTTTAATTTGGAGAGAAGCAGATGTGGAGGGACTCTTTGGTCACCGAGGACTGGCAAGTGTGCTGGTGCCATGTTCAGGAGAAGGGGAGAGCTACCCAGAGTTGTGGGCTTCTGAGAGCTCACGCACTTCTCTCTTCCTCTCCTGTAGCCCCTGCTCACTTGGCTGACAGCATCCACAAGAAGAAGCACACGCGCCCAACCTTCACGGGGCACCAGATCTTTGCTCTGGAGAAGACTTTTGAGCAGACCAAGTACCTGGCGGGTCCGGAAAGAGCACGGCTGGCCTATTCTCTTGGTATGACTGAGTCTCAGGTGAAGGTGAGTATCAGTCCCTGTTTGGCATGGGGTGTGCAGCATGTTGGCTGCTAACTCAGCTGGGGCCATGGGGCAACAGGTCTGGTTCCAGAACCGACGGACCAAGTGGAGGAAGAAGAGTGCCCTGGAGCCCTCCTCATCCTCGCAGCGGGCGGGGGGCTCTGGCGGAGAGCGGGTGGCCTCTGAGACCGAAGATGATGAGTACAACAAGCCCCTGGACCCAGACTCAGATGACGAGAAGATCCGGCTGCTGCTGAGGAAGCACCGCGCGGCCTTCTCAGTGCTGGGCTTGGGCACGCACAGTGGCTGAGCACCAGCATAGCTGCCCCTCTGGGCCAGAGGGTGACTGACCCTGCCACYTGCATCCTGCGGGGGGGCAACTCCCCTCACCAGCAGGTGCCAGGCTGTTGGGATGGGGTGGCTGACAGCTGGATGGGGAGCATGGCTTGCAGGGCTGGGAGCAGCACCCGTGGGTAGTGTCAGGTGCAGCCGTGTTATCGGCATTGATGAAATAAAGGTCCCAGTCAAGTCCCAGCACTTGTTTTGTGGGCATGTGGTCCAGGGTGGCCTTGTGAGGCTGAGCTGGAGAAGGGTCGGGGATAGGACATATGGGGCAGGGTCTGCATGCCAGGCAGGGGAAGGGGCCATACTGTGGTGCTGTGTGTGGGGCAGGAAGAGCCCATGGGAGCAGGGGAGCCCTGGGGACTTTTCCCAGGGCCTTCCCTGGTTCAGGCGTGTACCAGCAGCAAGAGGTGCTGGTTCAAAAGTCACTCATTGAGGCCTCTTATTGGAAGCTCAGCAGCAAATAAATATCATTTATCTTAACAGTGTGAGTGAGAGCCCATTCACCTGTCGGCGCTGCAAGATTGATGTGGCATCAATAGCCCCAGTGTGTTTGCCTGCCAACCTGGTGGGTCCCCCCCTGCTCCGTGCTGCACCCCTGTGCAAGGGGGGGCTACACATGCACATGTGTGTGTGCACATAGGTCTGCACACCCCCTGCTCTGGCTCCCCATGGCTCGCTCCTCACACACCAATGGTGGGTGCTGCGCAGGGCCAGCCGTCCCTACCTGCTTAGGATGCCAAAGGGGCTCCAGCTGGCACAGGCA
The DNA here is from genome assembly GCA_018881555.1 of Amblyornis subalaris. Taxonomy (NCBI): domain Eukaryota; kingdom Metazoa; phylum Chordata; class Aves; order Passeriformes; family Ptilonorhynchidae; genus Amblyornis; species Amblyornis subalaris. Next base: position 179,230 of record JACAXG010000228.1, read on the forward strand.
CAGCGCGGTGGCCGGACAAGCTCGCCAGTTGTTCAGCCAAGAGCCAGCTAAGTGCCAGCCAGGTGTGAGCAAACATGCRGGCTGTGTCTTGGAAGGGAATCGATAGGAGATAAGGTGCTGCCGGCCCATCAGGCACTGATTAGCAGCTCGGCACAGGCAAGGAAGGGACAGGAACGGGGTGGGGGAAGGGATGTCCTTCCCTGCGGCCACAGACAGTACCTGTGACAGGCTGGTGGCCAATGGTGTCCCATGCCTGGGACAGCTGAAGCGCCTGAACCACCGGGACTTTTCAGTGGCCCTGAGCACCAGCCTTGTGTGGGGCTGCAGACCATCACTGTACAACCTGCCTGCCTGGGCCCACACTTGGCTTTAAGCCCTCTCCAGTCTCACTGGGCTGTGGGCACTTTGCAAGGGACCCTGACTGCTCAGCACCACTTTTCCAGGGCTTAGGGGACTATTGTCCCTGCATAGGTCCCTGTCTAGCCCCCGCAGTGAGCATGGGGCTTGCAATGCTCCCCCCTCAGCCAAGCAGCCCCTCCACTGCCTCCATGGGACAGATGSCAGGCCAGGGCATAGCTAAAAGACCCTTTGAAGGACGTGGAATGCCAGGTCCCACAGGAGCACAGTGCCCGGGCTGGTGGCAGGACTGGAAGTGACACATCACTGTCTGTGGACAGAGCCAGCACTTGGCAGGAGCAGGTTCCACATGGTGGGAGAAGTGAGGGGCTGCTGGTGGGATATTTTTTTAACATTTTCTAAGCTGCCCAGCATGGCTGACAATTTTTAATGTACTAACTGCCTGGTCCAGTGAGCTGATTAATTGGTGCTGTGGAGATCAATACAAAACAGAAAATTAAAACAATTTTAAAGTGATTAAGTAGTTTAACACCTGTCTGATGCCACGTCAGGGCTGGGAGACAAATAAAGCAGGTGGCAAAGGGCCTGCTGTAGCCAGGGAGAGTGACAAATGGCCGCTGCAGCCTCACTGCCCCATGCATCCCCACATTGAGGCAGGACCCCAAGCAGTGCTGCTCCATGCAGGGCCCCAGCCTGGTAGCTAGGACCAACCAATCCTCCCTCACCCCGCCCCCCCGCCCCCCCCCACCCCCACCCACCATGCTGCCCACCGTGGCTCCTGCAATCCCAGCAGCCAATTGATGCTGCAGCAGTGGTCCCCCACCGGTGCTGGGGTCTCGACAGGAGCAGTCAGAAGTGAGCACCAGATGTGCCCACCCTGTGCCCGGCACTGGGCAGCCCCAGGCTGTGTGGGCAGAGCCAGGAGCCAGCTGCGCCGGGGGGCGCGAGCACAGGCAGGGCAGCCTGGCAGGCAGATGGATCGCAGCTCCGCTTCAATTCTGCATCCCTTTTCTCCCAGACAAACCCCGTCGGATTTTCATAAATCAAAGCGCCACACTGTTTAATAAAAATTTATTGACTTACAAGTGATTATTTATCAAAAGGCCATTAATAGCGGCTCCGGGAATGATGTGCTACTGGGTGGTGCGTGGAGACTAATAGCAAATCAATGCCAGCATCCGGGCAGAATGCATATGAGGGCTCCTGGCCCCAATGGGGTGCATGGCTGCTGCAGCCAGAGCCAGCAGCCCCTACCCCACAGGCCGCCCAGTGCTCCCCCCCTGGTTATTTATTGCTTACAAATGAAATGATCGATACTTTTAATCTAGAGCTAAATTTATTAACTTTCTCATCGGAGAGAGACATATTGACTGGGAGCATGGGGGTGGGAGAGCCAAGGAAAGATGGATGTGTGCCTCCTAACCTGTCCAGCCAGCTCCTTGCCTGCTGTGGAACATCCTGGATGCTGCTGGGGATGGTCCCCAAGCACAGTGGGGCAGCTGGAGATCCTGCTGAGGAGGGCTCTTCACATCACCACGGCGTCAGGGACAGGGGACCCAGCTGCAGGCCGGAGACTCGTGGGCACCTGCAGCTGGGTCCAAGCACCTGAGGACATGGTGGGGGGCGTGGGAGGCCTGTGGCTTTCRGCAATGCCTGAAGGAAATGGCCATCCCTCCCCGAGACGAGAGCTCTGGGGGCACAGCCCTTGAGAGTGCTTAGGAGCAGCTTCTGACTGGGGAGAAGCGAAGGAGAGCCTGGAGACCCTGCCCGGGCAGCAGGGACAGGCACGCAGTGATGTCCATGTCCCCAGCACAGAGCTGTGTCCCCAGCTGCAGCTCGGCACATGAGGAAGGGCCATCCACAGCACCCAGTGAGCACGGCACTGCCTGGGCACCCCATGGCTCACTGTGGCTCCCTCCAGAGCTAGCGAGACCACAGCACAGTGCAGGGGTCTTCATYCAAATGGCCCCTGACGAAAGGAAAAGCTTTGCAAGCCTTGGGGCCAGAGCAGCTAAGTTTCATCAGGCAAATAGGGAAAAAAAGCATAGCAAAGTTCAGATTTAAGGCCACTTACACAGAACAGCTGTCCTCACTTGGGGTAGCAGATGCCCTCCCCAACAAACAGCACTTGAGGTACAAAGGAGGCACTTTGTTAACTGCCTTCTCTAGAGTGCTAGAAAATGCAAGTAGACTTCAGCAGGTAGCAGTGAAAGAGCTCTTGCTTGTAAGAGCAGAGAACCCAGCGCTTGCTCAAGTTTGTAGGAATGTAAGGAAAATGGCAAAGTACATGGGATGAATGCTCAAATGCAAGTTTTGTTTTACTGAATAATTTACTTGCAGAGCAGAAAGGGAAAGGAACACCACCTCCGGCACAAGATTTCAGTTTTCTTGCAACAAGCTGATACTATCTATGTGCGTGTTGGTGCATGACAAGGTCAGATCCCACCACCTCCCTCAGGAGACATTTGAAAAGGGATTTCCTGCCCCAGGCATGAAGTCTCAGGCTCTCCTACCCACCGTAGGCTCCCACTATAGCACGTATGGATTCCTCAGGAGCCCCACCTGCCACTCCAGTGACACTTGGCACTCTGCTGCCCAAGGGGGCAGAGGAAGGCGTCCAAGGAGGATTATCCTCACTGCATCAGGAGCAGCAAAGAGGCTGTTACTCAGACACTGTAGAAGCAAGAGTCTGGGTCAAGCTGAAAGGAACATAGCAAAAGTAAAAGATTTCTCCTAGAAATGGATCTGGAAATGGCCTGAGAGACCACATTCTGCTCCTAAGGCGTTTATGCCACACACAGGAGGGGCACAGGATCATGAGGACTCCCTTGGTTGTCAAGGCAGCCAATTTCAGCACAGCCCACCAGCTTTTGTGCTGAGGGAGACTTGTGACTGACACACTTTGACATCACACCACTCCTYTCCTGGGGCTGGACACACCAGATGGAAGCACATGACACTGTAAGAGTTTCATTTAATATTGCCCCTGCAAGGGGCTTCACTGTAACAGTAACGAGAAGGCATCTTTGCCACAAGTTGCCCAGGGCCTAAAGACTCCAGGCAGTAATAGCGCCTCTGGGAAAGAACAACCAGAGGATGAAGGAGTGAGTCCAAGCAGCTCTGGAGTAGCCCAAGTCCAAAGATTTGGAGTTGCTCCCGACAAGCCCTGGTTGGTGCTGGAGGCAGAGGGCCCTGGCCAGCCCCAGTGGCAGTGCTGGAGGCAGCAGACTCAGGAGCGGCTCCGGTCTTCATGGTTGCCTACAATCATTTTGCTGTAGAGTTTCTGTTGCTCCTCCTTGAACGCGTCTTTCACCTTCTCCCTCTTCAGTCCTCCATCCCTGGGGAGAGAGTCGTATCAGAGGGGCTGCAGGCAGGCCCCATCTTTGGCTGGAGCTGCTCAAGGCAAGTCAGAGTTCCAGCGACTGCTGGCAGCTGCCCCTGTACCACAAGCTGCCAGGGCACACTGCACACCTCCTGTCCCCAAAGGGCATCACTTGCTTACCTGGTTCTGCCAGGAGCTGCCCCCACAGCCCTGCACTGTGCTCAAAATAGCAACTCTGCCAGAAACATGAGCTATCACTACAGGAAACTGACTGCCTGCCCTTCTGCCTCCTGGGCTCCGAGACTTCAGTGCCTGGGAAAGGAAGTTCCCAAGCTGAACACACCTTGCTGAGCAGAAACAAGTCAAACCCAGGGCATCCCAATGCAAGCTGCAATCACAGAATGAAGCCCTGATGCCCAGCACACAGAAGCAAAGAGTTTGGTCCCTGCTACAGAAGAACATTCCTCCACAGGCCTGCTCTATCCTAAGCAAGGCACAAATGGAGCTCTACAGCCCATGAGCACATGCCAGGACCCAGAAACACAGAACTCTGGCACTAGGAAGAGAAAAGCCTGCCCGGACTCACCAGAGCAGATCCACGAGGCCCCCCTGCCTGGCAATGGCTGACTTCACTCGATTGGCAAACTGCACTGCGTCCTCTTCAGGCTGTGGCAAAATAAGACTGTTCAGTAGGAGCAAAGGGCCAAAAGGGAAAGAGACCAGATAAGCCAGGTTCACCTTACTTACCTGCCTGGTCATTGGGGGCAAGTACCAGACACTGCAGACGATGGCCCAGCTGGTCATCATTCTGAGGAGGTAGGTCACCATGCCATATTTGCTGCTGTTCCAAAAGGCATCTCCGAACTGTGGGTCGTACTACAAGGCAGAAGAGTTCATGAAGTCAGGCAGTGGCTGCATCCTCCCTGTGGCTCCACCTTCCACCCCAAGCCGAGCTACAGGTCAGCTCTCCCAAAGCATTACATGGAGTGACCTCAGCTTTCCTGTGCCCTCAGACCAGGCTGGACTGGGCTGCCAAGACAGAGGTACAGAGGGACAGACATGTGCCCTGAAAACGTTGCCTTCTCATACCTTGATGGCTACAGGGTAAACTGTGGCTCCAATTTCAAAGCTCCCCTTTTTGAACATCATCACAGATGTGTTGTTGATGCATGTTCCTGTAAGAGGTAAGCACAATCTTCTTAACTTTCCTCCACAAGTAAGTTCAGAAGTCTAAACTACAGGTTTAAGGGCTGGGCCACACGAATCCAGAAACTCTCCCCCAACCCTCAGTCCAAGCCCTGTTCTCTGTGTGCACAGAATGGGTCACTGGGACACCATGTATCACTCCTACATTCTCAGCTCAGTCAGCTCTAAAGACACAATGTCCCTTTTGTCTCCTTGAAGGGTCTCAAGCCCTTGGCTGTGTAAGAAGGAAAGAAACAGATGCGGTGCTGTCTCAAGGTGCACTCTCCACCTGGTGCTTGTCTGGCCTTGTTGCACTCACCTTCTGGAAAAATAAGAATGGGCAGTTTGCTCTTGTCCTGGACGTGTTCTGTGAGCCTAAACGGAAGAGTTTCAAAAATTAGCAGAGGGGACAGAAGCTCTCACTAGCAATCCACACAGCATACAGTCCTTGACCTGCAGTCACCAGGGACTATCAGGGTGCCAACAACAGAGGCACAATCTCCCAGCACTCATGAGGCCACGCAGTGTCCTCGTCCAAGGGAGGTGAGCAGCCCCCTACCTCTCCCAGCCTCCAGACCCACCCCTGCAGCCAGCGACTGTCACACCTTCTGGCGACGAGGTGACGATCTTTGACCTCAGAACGTTCGAACCAGACATGGGGACAAGCTTTCACCATGGCTCTCTGTATCACACCCATGAGCCCTCCATGGATCTGACCCACCTGAGCAGGGCAAGAAGACACAAGTTACAAGACCTGGGCGCACATGAAAGTCAAGGCAGCACCCAGCTTCACAGCCAAGTTGAGGTTCATCTTCCTACCCCTGCCCCGGAAAGGCTAAGAGGAAAGGTCCCAGGCTCTGACTTTATAGACAGATACAGCAAACCCCAAGTGCTTTCCCCATGGCAGGAGGTCCAGCTGGGGAAGTGCTTTGCTCTTCCAATAACAGCAAAGCGCAGAGCTCTTCTTGCAAGGCTACACCCTGGTGCTCCGAGTCCCAGGCTGGGCTTGCACAAATGCCGTGCACAACAGCCTGACAGTGCCCTGCCATGTCATGCAGGGAAAAGTAGTTCTGCGTGCTCAGAGGACTCTTGCTGCCTACTTCCTTCCCCACACATGCTTACTGCCCCCTCCATACAGGCGGCCAGGCCCTGGCAGGCAGAGCCAGTACCTTACCATTGCATAGTAGCCATCACTGGCCAGGATGATCACATCAATGGGGGAGGTGTGATTGGCCACACAGATGCCTCCATTTCGGGGTCTGTTTTCTCTAAATGCAAAACAAAGGTAGATGTGAGGAAACAGGAAGGAAGTGTGAAGCCTGCGTAAGGCCCGGCATGGAGCAGCTCCTTGGCACAGACAGTCTGGAGCAGACAAGGCCTTACCGGTCGTGGTAGGTGATGATGGCTGTGAGGGCACGCACACAGATCCGGTAACACATCAGGTGGACATGTTTGCTCAGGAAGTCCTTACACCTGCAGCCCAGGACAGAGACCATCACTGCCCAGTCCTACAATCTCCCCTGTAACAGTGCCACTCAACCCAGCTGCCCCAGGCCATGAGATCCAGCCAAGCCTTCATGTCTTCTGCCACAGAAACACAGCACGGTCTGGGCTTTGCTGTCAGCTTATAATCAGAGATTTTTAACTCATGAGAATCAAACTTTGGCCTTTGCTCTTTTCTGTTGTTACTCCTTTCAGAGGCCAGGGCTAAGCACTCTGCCACGGGCTTATTGCTCACATCTAGGCCCTTTGTTTAAAATTACAGGGTGTCCATTCCTGAGAGGCCACAGCTGCCAGGACTGCTTGCTGTGTCCGCAGGTGGCAGAACAGGTGGCCTTGCACAAAAATTTCAGGATTATCAGGTCTCAAACTGCACGGAGTGCTCCCCATCTGCTCTTCCCTCAAAGATGAGCTCACCTTCCATTTGGAAAATATCCCACCACTGTGGTACCAGTCACCAACAAGCTGATGCCAGTAAACGCCAGGGCTATCCTGCAGAAAGAGGGAAACGACATGCTAGCAAAACCAGGCCACCAGCACCCACCTGCCAGGCAGGTCCCTGCACCAGCACTCACCTGAGAGGCAGGAGGAAGCAGTAGCGGATAAGCACACCAAGTCCCCAGAGCACAGTGAGGCGCAGGCTGATATACTGGAAGTTGTAGTTGGTTCTGCTGAGCAGGTTCCAGGACTCCAGCTCTTCAGCTGAGAACCTCTTGGTCACTTCATCATCCATGATGGTCTCAATGCCTTTGCGGCAGAAATAGAAGATATCTGAGAGCTCAAACTCAGGGGCGTCCAGGGCTTTGCCACTGCCACTCCGGCGGATCTCCTTGATCTCCTCCTCCAGTGACGTTGGCTCCTTTGCAATGATACCTGCAACACGCCATAGGCAGCTCTGAGCAAAGTATGACCTGCCTGCTCAAAGAGTGCCGAAAGCCAAGGCCCTTCCTCACCCACCCTCCTCAGGGTCCCTCTCCTTGCTCCAGTCCAGACAGGCATAAACCAGTCCTCCCCACTATCTAGAAATGAAGTACTCCCAGGGTGCTTTCTGCCCTTCCTCATGAAACAGAGTTCACTGTAACTCCCTCCAATCCRTCTACATGGAAAAGACTTCCCAGCAGACCTCAGCTGCTCAGACACAACACATTTACCCCATCTCYCCAAAAGAATTTCCTGTGTACTCATGCAGGACAGGATCTCACCATTGACATAGGGCTTGTATAACGGATGGTTTTTCTCCTTGGCACCACGCTCTATTCTCAGTGTCGCCCACTGCAAGACAGACAGGACAACCAAGATTTKCAAGGCCTGCAGCTCCATGCTATAACGCTCGTTTTACAGCTGACTTTCAGAAAGGACCATGGCTCAGGGGAGAAGATGGGGCTAAAGCAGGAGGCTTCCATACAGAACTGAAAGAGTGAGTGATGAATCCAACTGAACTGAGGTGGAAGAAGAGACTGGCCTGGGAAGATTTTTTCGACAGAGATCTGCCCACAGTGGGGCAAGAGGACTGACGGGGAGGTGACGAGCACAAGCACAGGACAGCCATGATGTGCACACCTCTATGTGCCACTCAGCAGAGCAGAGCCCCAGAAGAAAACAGGGAGTGCCAGAGGGAAGAAGAGTGCTCAGTGGTGAGATGGCACAGCAAGATTTTCTGCAGTTTCCATGACCTCTCAGTACTRCTGCACCTTGCATGTGGTTGCCACCGCACAGCTTCTGGCTGAGCCATGCATCCTGCTGGGGTATCTGCACCACAGTGTAGGAAGCTGGTCAGGGGACCAGTGCTATTTTTCAACCCTTGTTTCTTCCAAATTCAAAGCAGAGACTGCGTTTTCAGGTTGCTGCTGAAAACATCGGGCTGATGATGGGATGGGATCCTTTCCCCTCTGATTCAGCTAATGGCTGCTGCTGCTTCTCAGCTCAGCAATCTGCCCAAAACAGCAGCAGCAAGCACCATCAGACAGCTGTTTGCCAAATCCCGTGCCAGGACTACCTGTTCTCTCAGCCAATTTTCAAAGGCACCAGCAGGCTGGATTTCTGTGCAGTTTTCCTGCCTGTCCTCCAAATAACCTTCGCAACCTGTAACTCCTCTGCCTCATATAGGTGTGGAAGGACAAGTTTCCGAAGGAGGAGGACTTGTGTACAACACACTTATCTGTGAAGAGGGGAAGCTGCTGGGAACTCCTGGCAACCTGATCTCAGCCCATGCCAGCAGCACATCAGGAGGCAGCCATGTGGGAATGCTAATTGCATACAGAGAGTCCCGCTCACCTCGCAGCCGCCTCTGCCAGCAGTGGGAACTGCAGGATTGCAGAAGATTGCCTAGATACTGCCATCCCAGAAGTCAGGACAGGAGCTCTGACCTCGGAGGAGCTAAGCAGCCTATGGAAAAGGCATTCCTTGCAAGCCCAGCACATGTCCATCCTGACTGCAGCAGCAGCAAACCCAGCCTCCCACCTGGGAGGCACCAGGCAGGTGCCCTCCCTCCCTCCCCCCCACCAACAGTGGTGTGCCGCTGCCAGCCAGGCCTCACAGCTCAGGCTGTGTCCCACAAGCTGCCAGACTCACGTGCTGCCCCACTGGGTTCCCAACACTGGCCTCGAGAGCCGGGAATGTATTTTGGGTAAATAATAGCCCCCCGAAATACAATTCTGAATGGTCAAACTTAATGAGCGAATTTTCCACCGCATCAGTGACCAGCTGTGCATGAGTGCTCCTCTATCCCACCACTAAGATCCTTTAATAAAAGCTGAAATAGACTTCCCAGTCTTTTCAGAAAAATAGTTTCAAACACCAAAACAGGTGTTGAGAGTAAATGTTCCTAAATTGAAGGAAGGGAAAAAAAAATAGAAAACAATGTGAAAAGTTTCATTTAAAACTTTTTCCCCCCCTGGCTTCAGTCAGTAAATTTGTAGTCAGGTCTTCAGACATCTATTAATGAAGCCCCTCACAAAGCCCAGGGTATTCCCATTCACAGCTCAGGTTTTTGGGAGGACTCAGAGTTTAAAGAGCCCTGTGAACGCCAGGGCTGTCTTCCCAAGCCAGCCAGCACAGAGATACTCTGGGGACAACCAGCCCTGTTCAAACAGCAGTAGCTGTACCACAAATCCTTTAGCAGCATGAACACCACATTCAAGAGCCTAAAACCTCCCTAGCAAGCGCAGCCACCCCTTTGCCTTTCACCTGGGCTGCCAGGGTAGAGTGGTGTAGGCTTTACCTACTACTCTTAGAAAATAAAAAATTCTGTTCTGGTCAGGGACTTGCTTCAAGAGGTGTTGGCTCAGAGACAGCCCATAAAATAAGTCCAGCAAAAGCAGGCAAGGGAACAGCATGACACCAAGCTGGAAAATTCCACTTGGTCTCTCTGTGCCAAGAGGGTCGGCAAGGGCTGCCGGTTGTCCTCAAAGGTGGCAGGTCCAGACACAGCTCAGCAGGCGACACTCCAGGACAGAAGCATGTCGARAGCTCTGGGTTCTGGCCACAGACCACTCAGGGCTTGCAGGATGTAAGTCCTGCCTTACCTCCTGCTTTTGCTTCATCCAAATGTGTCCTGGAGAGGAGCAACCTGCTGGCTGCAGCCTGGTCCTTCCCCATCACACCTCCCATCAAGCTGTACCAGCACTATGCCTTGCCTGGGACATGAACGCCTCCAAGCTACTCCTCAGATCCCGCTGCACCCCTGCTGACTGCCAAGCCTTGCTAGACTGTTTCTTTACTTGAAGACTTACTAGATTAATTACAGGGGAAAAAAAGCCCRCAAACAGAGGTCTCATAAACTGCATTTGGCTGAGATGAGCCAAACAGGTAATCTGGCACAGGCACGACACCGACAGCCCAACCTTCCACTCCAGTCACCCACAATGCCCTCCCGAGGCAAAAGCCTCTCTTCCTACCATGATCATGCTTGGAAAAACTTCTGCAAACACAAAGAACATGCTGAAAACATGACTTACCTGAAAAATCTTTAATAAAGTTTTCATGTAAACCTTGCGGATGCCAAAGGAGACTCCAAAAATTGCTGGCACGATGATGAAAACCAGAAGCAGAGTGAAAAGGACAGTTATGGAAATCCCCAAGAGATTGACCACCAGGCTGTCAAAGGGGAGCAGGAGGAACATGGTGAAGGGCCCAGGCAAGGCCGGTGCCCTGCAGCGAGACAGAAGGGCTGCTCGCAGCAATGAACTCGTCCTCCTGTTACTCAGCAACAGTCTCACACATGCACTGAGTCCGCAGCCCGCTCAGAGACCCCATTCCAAAGTTCACATCCTTTTGGGGCTCTGAGAGAGGGAATGCAACAGGATCAGGGAGATCACTTGGGAAAACAAGCCAACAGTCTGCCAGGAGCCCGGGCGAGTTCAGACGGCAAAGAGCTCAGAGCAGACGGCGCACACACCCCGGTTTGTCCATGGGTATGTGGTGGGCACGGTCGCAACACGACTGCAGGAACGGATCCCCTCCCAGGCTGCCACTGAGCAAGTCCTGCCGTGGGGCAGCTCGTGGAGAATCTGGCAGCAGAATCCCCTCCCGGCTGCTGAGAGCATGCAGAGTCTCTTCAGAGGGACAAGGTGGAGTCCATCCCTGAGCCTGCATTGGAGGAGATCGAGGGAGTTGGCACTCACAGGAGCCTACCGTACGTGGAGCTATTATTGTTCTCCCCACGAGGACATGCGTGCCAGCACGGGTCCTTGCATGACGCCCGGAACAAGTTTAATTCTGGAGGCCCCTGGCATCCACTCACGCTGAAGGGTCATTACAGACACGAATGAAGCCTGTATCCCTGGAAAGCTCTTCAAACAGCAAGTTGGCTTCTTGGCAGACGAGGCACTCACATGCCACCAACCAGCAGTGGAGGAGAGCAACCAAAGTCAGCAGATCGGAGAGATGTCAACGCAGAGATAGTGGCAGGAGGCCAGGGACAGTGGGCTCTGAAACGTGGAAGGCAGTGCTTGGGCTGAGGTCACACCACTCAGAGCAGCTCCTGAGACACAGCAAGACTGAGACTGGTACTCTGCTACTGCCTGGCACCATCACAGACTTGGGAATCACCTCCTGCTGCCTGTATTTTCATACCATGCACACCTCAGATGGAGCAGACTCATCCAGAACCACACCTGAGGCACAGGATGCTGCCATCAGATCCCAAGTACAGGAAAGGAGTGACACGTACAGGAAAGGAGTTTCCCAAGTACAGGAAAACCTTCCTAATGACAAAGACCTTATCACCTCTCTCATTTCAGGGGCATCCAAGAACACTGAGGAAGCCAGGTACCCAGATTCCTGGGAAGGCATCACTTCCTCTGCTCCTGTACATCTCATCCCCAGTGACACAGGGCAGACCTACAAACACTTCAGGACAGGAACTTAGCCTAAGGGGAGAATTACTGCTGATGATTAGTCAAAGAGGAACTTGCTGGGGCACAGGGACCAGTCAAAGATCACACACCCACAGGGCCAACGGAGGCTTGTGACAACAAATGAGTCTGCTCGGGGGAGACTCCCCTCTGGACACCACCTTCACCTGGCTATGGAGAGTCAACCCGAGAACGAGATTTAACAAGTACCTGACAAGCACCCAGGGCAAAGGAGAGTCTGTGAAGATCCTTTTGCTCCCCTGTACAGTATGTTCCAGCTGCTGGTTAAACACTGCTGTACCAGTAATGTTAAAAACATTGTTAGTACTTCAAAGGCATATGCACAGACCATGGACTGCGAGAGGCAGCTCGTCAGCCACACATTTGCTGCCCGTTATGCCACAGCTGTCGCCCATCAGAACCAGGACTCACGCTGGTAAACTGGTCAGACGGGCCCCCTGAGCTGGCAGCCGCGGCCCTGCGAGGGGCTCAGCCGCTGCTCTCCTGCACCGTGTCACCCGCCACGGCAGCGCCCACGTGTACTGCAGTCCTGCCCGCGGTCTCCCGGAGCTCCCGGCGGGTCGGCGCTGGCAGCCGCCGGTCCAGCCCCGCCGCGGCACCGCCCCGGGGCACAGCCGGGCGGCCCCGGCAGGCACAGCGATCGCAGCCCGCAGCGCTGCCTCGGGGCTGCAGGGAGTGACTCCCGTGCGCCCGGGGCGCAGACCGGCGTAACGGCCCACCCGAGGCCGGGGCGGCTGCAGCGAACCCGAGACCGGCGGCGAGGGTCGCCTTCAGCTCTGTTCCCCGGGAGGGCGGCGGGACACGGCGGGGCCGAGGCTCGCTCCCGGCGACCTTCGACCCCAGTGTGCGCGGGGCGGCGTGCGGAGGGGCGCGCGGGGGCGGCGGGGCCGGGGGCACTGCGGCGCGGCCGCACCGCGAGGAGAAGGCCGCGGTCTCGGGGATAGCGGTACGCGGGCGGGCCTGGCCCGGTCCGGGCGCCCCGGCCTCACCTTGCGTGGCGCGGGGCGGCGGTCCCGGGCCCGTGCGGGGCGGGAGGGGGCGCGGGGGCCGCTCCGGGCGGTCACTCACCTGCCGCCGCCGCCGCCGCCGCCGCCGGGCCCTGCTCCGCCCCGCCACGTGCCGTGCGCGCCCCCGCCCAGCGCTGCGTGCGTGACGCCAACGCGCCGCCCGCGGGGCCGCGCCCGCAGGCCCGCCCCGCTCCCCCCGCCCCCGGCAGAGGGCGCCCGCGGCCCCGCGCCGTTGCCCCGCCGCCGCTAGGGGGCCCCGGCCCCACCCCGCAGGGGAGGAGTAGAAGGAGGAGGCAGGAGTCGTGAAGCGCCATCACTTTATTAACTCCCCGTTACAGCACCAACGACCGGAGGCACCCTGCCGCTCCCGGCCCAGTAACCCCGCGGTGAGCCCTTGGGACCGCGGTTCGGAGAGCGCCTGCAGCAGGACACCCTGGCAGCGCAAGGACTGTGCCCCCTCCCCAGCAGCTCCCTCCACACAAGGCACTTGGGCAGCACTGGCCCCCCCGGTGGCTCAGACAGCCGCGGGTCCCAACCCACAGCCCTTCCCTTGTCAGTCCTCTACTCTCACTTGTACTGCCTTGAGAATCTACACGCAGGAGTTACTCCAAGCCGCAGCTTCCAGCCTCTGTAGCAGGAGCCAACAGTGAAGAAGCTTCTGCAGGGACTGGCAGCTGCTCATAGAGCAGCAGGCCATGAAGGAGCTAACAATACCATGAGCAGCATCTTCTGCAGCTGACCCCTCCCCAAAGACCCTTGTACCATAGCTGGGACATGGAGGGGACCTACATCTCTCCACCTGCTGCCTTCCTACCAATAAGGAGCCTGGGTCTCTGAACGCCGCCAGGTCTGCAAGTGAGAAAGGACTAGGGCGGCAGCCCCAGAGGTGCCAAGATGCTCCCAGGCCCCGCTGGCACTCTTGACAGCATGGGAGGGAGGGCAGATCATGCCCACATGGCAGATCTTGTAGTTCTTCCCCTGGTTGTTGTCCCAGTGGGTCTTCTGTCCACACTGGAAGGAGATGCAGAACTCTGTGACCCTACGGGAGATGGATGGCTTGGGCAGGGTAAGCTCAAAAGAGAAGATGTCTGTGTCAGCTGAGCCGTAGGTGCTGTGCATGTACTGGCAGGAGACGTCCCGAAAGCTCTTCCAGCCATCGAAGGTGATGCGGATCGCCACTTCCTTCTCATACTCAATGTTTCTAACCTTCACTGTCCCTGACAGAGCACGATCCTGGATCAAACAGCTCTCCAGGCAGACAAAGTTGCTGTGTAGGCTGTTGCGGAAAGCCATGTAGTCTGCAGACGGCTGTGGGAAATCCAGCACATACCTGCACACTTCTGGGCGTGAGTCCCACAGCCTCGGTCGGAAACAGGCAAGGTCTGACAGGGCATGCTGCAAATCACAGAGGTCCTCCTCAATCTTTGAGAAGAAGCGGACAGCCGTCAGTGAGAGCCCCTTCATATCAGCAAACACAACCCTCTTCTTCTTCTGGCCCTTGGAGCTCTTGGTACTGTCTCGCCGCTCTGGCTCAGGTTCTGTGCTTGGCTTCTGGTTGAGACAGGATCGGAGGGGTTTGCGGCCTCGGTTGCCCCGTAGCTCCTCGTAAGAGTTCAGCAGCTTGCGGATGGGAGGCGAGTGACTCAGGCAGAGCCGCACGGCCAGGTCCACAGGCATGGCTGGGGGGGCGACAGGCCGCCCGCTGCACACCTGGAAAAGCCTAGAGGCGAAGAAGGGGTCAGGCGGCGCGGCCCCAGCCGCCGGCCCCGGCGAGCCCCCCGGCYCCACCCGCCCCCGGCCCCGCTCACTCGCCGCAGCTCATCGCGAACCGCCCGCTCCGCTCCGCTCCCGCCGCGGCGGCTCCGCCGCAATGGGGCCGTGGGAGCGCCCGCGGCTGGGACACCCCGCGCCAGCCAATCAGTGCCGAGGCCGCGCTCCCGAGGGGCCAATGGGGGCCCCCGGCCGCGGGGCCGCGCTCGGGGCGGGCGGAGGGGAGAGCCCGGAGCGCCGCAGGTCTCGGGCCCGCTCGCGGCCAGGGCACTGCGCGGCCTCTTCTGCTGGAGGCACGGGTCAGCTGGGGAAGAGCACAGAAACGGCTCCTGGTGCCAGAAAAACACGAGTGCTTCTGGAGGCCAAACGTCTGTGGAACCATCAACACCGGGAGGAAGGAGCATGTTCCTCTCGCATTGTCTTTAAGGGCGACATTTGAACTGGTTTTATACATCCCTTTTCAGGTGCTTGTCCAAGGACAGCTATTTCCAGTGTTTCTAAGCAGAGAAAAACCCCAGACCCTCGGCTCATCCTCTACCGAGTCAGAGGCTTCTTATCCTAAATGTGTGCAGTGAAAACGAAATTTGCTCACACCCGAGCAGGCAAGAGACACTCTGGAGTCCCTGACATCTATATTCAAAATCATCCTCACTGTTCAGCTCACATGTGACTCCTTGACAGTAAAGACTGTCACCTAAATCAGATCACCCCTGCCTTGTACTCCTTGCTAATCTACCCAGAGCTGTCTAGCCATTTATGTTAAGCAGCCCTGATTGTTCTTGCTGACAGCACAGATTTTCATCAGCTCATGACACAAGTGACTGACCTATCAGTATTTCTACATGGCTCTCCATGAACACCATGTCTGAATGTCTGCAGGACAAGGTAAGAAAGACCCCTCTCACAGGAGTGAGCTTGAACCCAGTGCTCAGCTGGCAAAAATATGCTGTACATGTTTTTATACAAAAACATGATGCAAAAACATCCTTTCAACACATCTTCTCTGGCTGACAGTGCAATCCGCCCCCCCCGCCACTTCAGCGACCTGGGGTAGCCAACACAGAGGAGTCTTCCTAGCAATAAAAACAGCGGCCCCACCTTTCTCTGACCCCAGAGCAGTTCYGGCTCAGGCCGGGATCACAGCTCACCATCAGTGCCCTCCCTTCAACCTCTTTCACCACCCACCTACTCTGCGTTCAGAACTGATCACTAAGTAAACCCAAGCTATCTCCATCCGGGGCAGAGCACAGAACAGGGAATGCGTTTGAGCCCAAGTTTAACAGCAGACCTTACGGAAGCTGGAAAAGCTGCTCCTACTCTGCCCATTCTCTCCCAGCAGCACAGATCAAGGTGGATGCACTGCTGTGTCTTCTCCTCCATCTAAAAGTACAAGCCAAAACCACAACTTTCTCGACAAAGTTGTAGACACTTCTTCCCCCAGCACGGACAGAAGAGGTGCAGTGTTAGTAGTTCCACACATGTCCTGGTATTTAGTCATGGAAGGACACAAAAGCAGGTAGCATTTTCAGGTGTGCCACAACTGACTCTCACTTGGAGCCTGTCTGATCTCAGACTACCAGCCACTCCACTCTCCTGCCTTGCCTGTGAGGACACACACTGCTGTGTGCCAGCTGCCAAGCTCCAGAGAGGAGCTGCACCAAAGGCAATCTGGAAACCATCAAGTCAGTTAAGGTTCAGCTGCTAGAAGAGGGCAGATGCCCCTCACACTCACGCTGCTGCAGCCACGTGACACGCAGCAGTGTGGCCAGTACAAGCTGTCTGAACAAGCGTTCAGTCAAGCTGAATAGGGCCAAGGAGAAAGCCTGCCAGACACACCGCCCAGACACTCCTCAAGCAGATCCTGTGGAGCACGCTTCCATAGCAGCAGATTAACGAGGACTTTGTCTGGGAGCTTCAGTCACCTCTGTGAAGCTGTCTGGCTGTAAATATGGGCAGGGCACAATCCAAAAACCCTTCCTGGGGGGCTGTGCGGAGGAATATGCTACTGATTCCTAAGGATTAAACCCAGCCCCCTCTTAATGTCTATACTTGAAAGAATCTTCTTTACCTAAATGGATTAATTAGGAAGACTATAAACCACACATGCAAAGCCACTCACACTACAAGATGCCCTGTGTCACCCCCAGCCTGGCAGAGGAAGCTGCTTCCCAGATACCCCTCACGCAGACCATGCAGGGAAGAAAGACCTTGCCCTGATGAACATGAGCCACAGTTTGCCCGTGCACTCGGCAGGTGCCGAGCTGAGGTACCACAGGACACTCTGGTTTCTCCTCCAACTAGAAGAGGCCTGCATAGGGCAGCAGGGCCAGAGGAGGTTTTCCTTTGCGTGACCAGCACAAACAGTTTGTTCCCCTTCCCTTCGCAGTGATTTCAGCAGAAGGGAGTCTGACGATTTCTACCCTCACAAATGCAATCAGAAGCTGTACCAGAACCCTTCAGCCTCTGCAGGGAGGGTCTTCAGATGATGCACAGCAGAAATGGCTTTCTCCTGAGTCCATGACCACAGTTGTTCCATTTTAGTGACACTGTCTGCCACTGCTCTTAAACGAGGCATCCCAGCAGCTACTGTCTGCTGTCAAACCAGCCTGGGAACAGGAAGCAGTAGCAACGCTCGCTACTCCCCTGAGTCTCTAAGGGAACTGTGGCAAGGCCACTACAAAGCCAAGCTGGAGGAAGTGCTGTCCTCCAGCCTGCCCTCACACAGGAACACCAGAGCAAGGACTGTATGGCTGCATGCTGGGCATGTCACAAGCAATTGGGAGTTTGACAAGCTGTGGGGGTAATGAATGCCTCTGCATCGCTGAAGGGACACTGCGGTACCCACCCCCAACCCCACCATGCTCAGCCTGCCATGTCTGTGGGGACCTGGCCCTCAAAGGGGACCCAGCCCCAGAGGGAACCTGGCCCAGCAGCCCCACAGGGAGCTCCTGCCAGCCCCAGTGTGGCAGGGCGGGCAGGGGGGTGGGGGAAATGGTGTGGTGGCTGCTCCTCCCACCCTGCACTTACCCCTCTCCTCAGATGAGCTGCACGGCTCCTGAGGCCACCAGAGGGGCCACAGTCCTGTAGCGGATCAGGTGCTGTGAGCCCTCCTCCAGGTTGATGGCATATTCCCTGCAGAGACAGGTGGAACATGAGCTGCAGCCCATGCCTGGCACCGGCACTGACTGGGACCTGCGGGAAGTGCCCACCTACCTCTGCTCATCTGTCTCTGGCTCCACTAGAATGTTCTCCTGCCGCTCCAGCACCCTCAGAAACACAAATGAGTCCAAGTTGGGCTTTGGAACTGCAGACAAGAGATTCAGAGCACAAGCTCAGCCTTCACTTCTGTTCTTCTGCAGAACACCGAGGGATCTGAGGGGCAGCAAAGGGAACACCAGACACTTCTAACCAGATGTGTGTGCCCGACCTCAGCGTAAGACAGGACTTGATAGCACGGCCCAGCATAATCCTCTAGCAGCAGCATGGAGCCATGTAGAACACCATCTTTACATCATCTTTGCTTCAACTCAGCAGCAGCTGGAGGACTAGCCCTTACATTTGGGGATCCCTGGAGCTTTCCCCACACTTACCCCTGCTTCTACAATTTTCAGATTACCCTGGAGTCAGGATGGACTCACCTGATTTAAGAAGAGACACTTTCTGCAGGTTAGGTGGCATGTGTTTTAGGGCCACATTTTTCAGGTAAGCCTCTGTGTTTGCCATGTACCTGAAACAAATCATTGAAGCACTGACTTGTTTAATCAAATACAAACCTGCAGAGAGAATACTGATTCAAACAAGAGTAAGTGACAGCTCCTCCTCCCACAGGCACAGACAAAGACAAACCCTTGGCCTACCCTGGTAACTGACTCAGAGTCACCAGAGTTACTTTGTTTCAGCTCTTTTCTTGCCCATAAGGAAACCTCCTCGTAAAACACATTGATTCTAACTTCAAACCTGTCTAAGGCTCACAGCCTTAAGAGCTTCAGCAAAACACACAGTTGAGTTTCTACAATCTATAAAAAGGGACGAAGATACATTGAAAACCTACTCACTCTTTAGCAAAAGCAAACTCCTCTGGTGATAGAATGGAGGGCTCCCCTTCAGCTCGAGACTTCTCCTTCTCCAGGATGTGGGGAAAAAACTTCTCTATCTATATTGGAACACAATCCAAGAGAACACCACAGATTTTTCCCACGAGTTCAGTGTTTAAATCCCCACTCTCCATTGGCTTCCCCTGCAAGCTGTATGAGCAGCCACAGGCCTGCCCAAATCCCTGCTCCTGAACTAACTGTGACATCACACAGGGTGGCCAAGCTGTACAACCACATGTGCACATGGCAGGACTCAGGCACAATGGGCCAGCATCCAACTGTGCCACCCCAGGCTTAGATGAAGCCAACAGCCCTCACAGAGTTGTGATCAACACTGCTGTGACCTTCCTTCATTACAGTAGGAAAGTGTGTCCAAGAAATTAATTTCTTTGAGTTACACTTCCAAGAACAGAGAGAGAACATGATTTAATTAAATGCCTTGCTAAAGCAGAACGCTTTGTGTGGGTAAAAATATCTCCTGAAGTCACCCTTTTTCACCCTCTGGGCTGCACAGCAAGCATTACCTTCACCAGTCGACACCGCAAGTAGCTGCTGAGCACGTAACGGATCCTTTCGATCTCCATGTGGTGAACGCTGACCTTCAGGTCGCCTCTCTTTGCCCGTTTCAGGTTCGCTTCCTGCAAGGAAAAGCAAAGAGAAATTAAATGGTTGAAATGTAAAACAACAAGAAACAGGGAGGAAGACAAGTTTTGCACGTAGAACCCACAAGACCAGATTACAGCTGCTTTTGGTGAACCAAAGCACACTGCTTTCTTGTACCTCAGACCCTCTCTAAGGCAAGCTCAGAGGAGAAACTCGGGGAAGCTTTGTCTCAGAGACAGGGAAGCAGACAACTCCGGCACTCCCACAGAGACTCASAAATGTATCTGTCAGACCACGCAACCAGGGCTTGCCTGGACCACCACCCGAACCCGGAAAACCTACCATATGGTCCAGTTGCTCCACGACACACTCGATGATCTCAGGTTTACACTCCAGCAGTTCTGGAGCAAATTTCTCATTCAGCCAGGCCTGAAAGAAGGCACGCTGTCAGTGAGAGCGCGGAAAGCCTCAGCTACGCACCCCTACCCGCGAGACGGCACAAATGCGGCCGCGTCCCCCTCTCAGGCGAGCCCGGGGCCCCGGCCCCGCCGCTCGGTATCTGCTCCAGAGCGCCCAGCACTCCCACTTACCCCGCCCAGGCCCGCCGCTCCACATACTGTACCTGCTCCAGGCTGTGGATCAGCTGTGCCGGCGTGAGCACCATCTCCTCGCTGTCGCCGTCCGAGTCCCCGCCTGCCGCGGCCGCCGCCATCTCTCCCGCCAACCGACCCGCCCGGGCCCGCGCAAGAGCGCATGCACGGCAACCCGGGAACCTGGATACGGAGTCACGAGACGGCATTTTCGCCCAATCAGGACACCGATTAAGGCCACGGCTTTTTCGGCCAATCACGAGTCGTATTGAAAATCCGTCTTTTTTGGCCAATGAGAAGGCCGATTGAAGCTGCTGCTTTTTCGGCCAATCAGGAGGTGGATTGAAACTGGGGTTCTTTCGACCAATCAGGGTGCGGCTCCTGGCCGCAGCGTTCTCAGCCATTCAGGAAGCAGGTTGAAGCTGCAGCGCTTTTGGCCAGTCAGGAGGGGGACAGAAAACGCAGCGTTTTGTCCAGGCGGGAAGTGAATCAGCTGCAGCGTTCTCAGCCAATCAAGGAGCAGATTCAGGCTGCAACTTCTGGGCCAATCAGGAGGCGGATCCAGGCTGCAGATTCTTGGCCAATCAGGGAGCAGATTGCAGCTGCTTCAGCCAATCTGGACACACCAGACCTGACCCCGCCCCCGTGCCCCCCGCGCCAGGCACGAAGCGGTCTCTGGCAGAACCGGTCCCGCTCCGACCAGAGCCGCGGGTCCTGCGCAGAAACAGCGCCGAGCCCTGCCGCCGCGGAACCCCCCCTGCAGCGCCGCTGTTCTGGCCGTTCCCGGCCCAGCGCTCCGCAGTCACCCCGTGCCTCGCTCCATGGCGCTGCCAGAACAGACCCGCACACAGTTTAAGAAAAGGTTTACTGATCCATCAGTACTTCTGCCGATATTGCAACAGCTGTGAAAGGCAACCACTGTTACAGTTTAGAAAAAACAAGTTTTATACAATGAAAATACTAATCAAATCTCAAACAAAACCCCACAGTGACTGAAGAATGAGCCTGGAGTTCCATATCCAGTATTAGCACCTGCAGCACCACCAACCACGCGTCCAGCCCCTCTACCCCTGCTAAGCTGTCTATTCTGAACTCCTGAGTTCCTTCTACAACTGGACACTGACACTCGGCCTGTATATCAGGACACCTGGGCTTTAATAAGGAAAAAAGGTGTAAGAAAAAGGATTCAGCCAGCTTGGATTGTGGGAACTTCACTTGTGCAGGTACTGCTGAGCAACGTCCGTGCACGGGGACACTAAGCAATGCACAGCTCTATTCCTCAATCAATGTGTGCCAGCAGACAGAATTAAGAAATCCATCTTACACAGTATCTTACAGTTTGTCAAATCAATGTTTTCCTATAAATTATATATAATAAATCCATAAAGAAACAGTTTTACACTTCACATATTAATCAGAGTAGGGTGGGAATCGTTATTTTTATTGGCTCAACATCCACTTTACTATGCTCACTGTTTCATGACCAAACAGGGCCCTCTTGGTGAGCACTGACAGGGCCAACAACAGCACAGACATAGGGGCAGAAAAACCACCAGGGTTAAAGTCTGGCTACTCCCCCCCTTCTAGGGACAACCAAGACATTAACACATGGAACACTTTGCCTTCTGGTTTTCCCAAGACTCAGCGTAAGAGATGTTGCCTTGAGTCACTCCTCGCTGGGAAGAGACACTGTGTATCTCTGCACTCCAACAGTGAACTGGAGTGCTTTGAGCTGGAGCTTTCCAAAGCCCAATTGACATACAGAAGGGTTTGAGAACCAGGGAGGAACAGCACTGCACTTACAGGACTAAAACTAAACCTCGGTTGGGCTGAGGGCCCCATTTCTTTCAGGAGAGAACATAGCTTTACCACTTCTGCCTTTTCTTGAGAAAAAAAACCCAGACCAAACCAAAACTAAAAAGTGATCCCATTGCTTCAAAATCTTCCGCAAAGTGGATGCTGACCAGCTAGGTCACCCCCTGGGGAGCAGTTTGAGGAAGTTAGTCCTTGTAGTAGATGGCACTGTGGATCTGGCAGCAGAGAAAGGAATGATGCTCTAAAGTAGGAGGTAGGGGAACCTTGGTACAGCAAGTCCACCGGTGAGCTATCATCTAGAAAAGAAGTTTCATAGGATTAGAAACTCTTCCTAAATCAAACCAAAAGCCCCCYTACACAAACCTTTCCACAGCTGCAGTTTGTTATCTTGGGAGGGGTGTGGAAGGAGGAGCGGGTTACCACGTGTTCAGCACAGGCAGAACCCAGAACCCTTGATTTCATTCGTCCAACAGAAAATAAAGGCCTTTATTGTTTATTTCTTTTTGCATAACAGGCATAAATAATTCCCATCTCTTTTCTGTACACACTGCCAACAATCCAGACTTTACACTCCCATCCCAGGACCTGCAGAGCACCTAAGACAAGGGAGCCAGTCCCAATGTAAGCTTTCCAAAAGCAAAGCTATGGATAGTAATTTTGATGGTCTATATTGGATACAATTAGCATGAGCCTGTGTTTTGGCCTTTCCCTTGCAAGTCCTGTGAACACTCTTCACTCTGTGACCGCCCCACAACACTGAGAGAACTGAGCGCCTCTCAGCAGAGCTTTTCCAGGCTGCTGGCCCCTCTTACCCAAAAATATCACACGTAAAGACACCAGAGTGAGAACTAGAACAGCAGCCAACTGAAAAACTGCAACAAAAAGACCCTGTATGCTAGAGTACACCCAGGGACAGAGTCCATTTTCTACCAACCCGAGAAGAATTTTGGACATAATAAGAGCACAGATTAGCACATTTACACAACCAAGACCTGAATTTCTGCAAGGTAAATCTTGTGTCGCCTGACCCATGATAATGTTCAGCGACATCATGCCCAGTGCTGATATTTCTACTTCCAAGAAGAGCTGGTCCACACAGGATTTATGTGAACAGTCTTTGATTACATACAAGGGTGGGATAAACTGTCTCAGCATGACAACATCCATCCCTCTGAGCACAAAAAAGAGCATGAGATTGATCCGAGATAAGGGTAACAGGTACCTGAGACTCCACAGTTCTATCTTCCACTGGTCAAACCTCTGTCTTCATAAATGGTAATTTCAATCTGCACAGAAAAGCTGTTAGGGAAATACACTATAAAGAGATTATGAAAACATAGACAGAAAAAGGCAGAAAAACATTTAGATGATGGGACTTTTGATATCTTAGCTGTTTTAAGGCAGGTCTCAGAGCTCCAAAGCAAAGGGAACAGTCCATGTGAGATGCCCTGTCAAGTAAGAGCAGTGGCTCCCAGCCCAGGGCCTGCACAAGAACTCAGGGTGCTGTGTACAGAGTGTTTGAGCCTTGCCTGCCTTCTGCTAAATTTCAGGGAAGGCTGTGCACCAGGCAAAAAAGTTAACACACTGCTACTGAGTCACTTACCAAACTGAAAATGCTTTTACTCAAGTTGAACATTGGTTTTCTTTCCAGGAGGTGTATGCACAGTGGAACACACTTTGAGAAAAAAGGAGTCATGTAGGTGACAGCTCTGAGCTATTTGGACAAGGACACAGAAAATCCAACTGCAAGGAATTAGCCTTATTATATATTCAATTGGCATCGGATTCCAAGTTGTTGTGGTTTCAATATTTTCAAAGAAAGAGATGTGTTTTTCATTTTACTCCCCCACTTGCTACGAGAGGTCTTTACAACTTCAGGCAATAACTCCATAAAATGCCTGCAGTGCGGCTCAAGAGCTGAAGAAAAAAGGTTGAAATAAGCCATGCTGGAAGCAAGTGCTGGGTTAGTATCAACTTACAGTAATGTCATATACTAAAATCTTCACCAGAACCTGAGCTGAGGGTTACAAATTAATTAACAGCCAGCTCTTGTTCTCACAATATCAATTTCTGTCCTACCAACATGGTCACTTCTTTCCCCAGTCAGACAAACAGCATTTCTGGAGGTCACCAGAACAGAGGAAGTATCTCAAGTGCTCCTTCCAGGCAGTCATAAAGGTTGGGTTCCACATTTTCACTGTCCTTCCATGTGCCAAATCTTAATGTACTAAAACCTGACTGGAGACCAGGACACAACAAAGAGCAACAAGACTAATCACAGATTCTACTATATCACAGATCAAGCATGAGCAGAGGTGCCTCACTGAGACAAACAAGGAGCACAAGCCAGGAGACAACGTCAGAAACTACAGAAGGATACAACTCTTAGTCCTCTTTCAATGGGGTCTGTCAGCAGAAGGCCCTGAGGAGCATAGATCTTCTCATTCTGTTCCTGAATAAACTTGGCAATTTTCTTTAGAACCTGGTAATGAAACAGCACAGGAGTCACAATTCCCTCCTCAGGTTTCCTTGTTTAAGAGTCAGAGCCCCAGAGATATCACAGATATGGCAATGCGAGAACACAACTGGTCTGATGGCTCCACAGTGCAGGCACTTCCCACAGAATTCAGGGCGGCCCCCATGGGACGCAAACTGACCAGGACCAGCATGTCTGAGGTACATCCATACAGAATCTGTACTACAACGCTGCAAGTCACAGGAAACCCACCAAGAACTAAGTGCATGCCTGCAGGCTGCATGGGGAGCAAACACAGACCTTTTCATAGTGCGTCTCCATGCACAGGAAGATGGTGTAGGCAGTCAGGCAGGCGAGACACCCCTCGAGGTAAGATTGGCCCCCAAGTTTTTCAGCTTCTGCATAGAGATTGTTCAGTGTCCGGACTGTCTCCTCAAACTGCTGCCTGTCAATCTGCAAGAGAAGCAAGTGGGGCTGTCAGCTGCACACTTCAGAACTCACTGATACCCTTGTGTCTCCGCCTCCTCATGGATTATCTGCACTGTGCTCAGAGCCCAAGCCTGAAAAACACTGAGTTGCAGACCTGCAGTTCTTTGTTAGACACCTGTCCAGTGGTCAGGCTGAGTGTGAATTCAAACACAACGTGGACACAAAACCATTCAGAATAACACACCCRAGGAAAAGTGCGATTCAACGGTGAAAAAAACAGAATTCACACACAGAGATGTGCTGGGTTAAAATGAGCAGGTGGAGAGTGGATGGACATTCCCGATACCCACAGTGCCTCGGTGCTGCTGCAGTGCTGACCAAAGACCCTCAACAAAACACAACAAAGGAACAAGAGAAAAAAGAGTGAGAGAAAGAAAAGGGGGTAGCAGGGAGTGTTTGTTTGGCTGTCAGCTCAAAATACCACATCTGTGGTATTTGTTAGCACTGAGCTAAACGAAAGTACTTGAGACAGCACTTGTGAGGCCCCTAAGCGGGTTCGGCAGGACAGGCAGGATTCCACGGGAGAGAACAATGTTAACGCCTGAGAGCACAGAGCCGGCCCTGTTCTCACAGACACAACGAGTACACTCTGCGCTACTGCTGCAAACCAGCCGCCCTCCCCAGAACTGACCACAGTCCGGGATGGGGACACGGGGGACGAACCACACCCGCTCCTGCACCTGAACGGCCTCGGTTGGAGGTTTGTGCAGGAGACGCTGCCCCGCGCTTAGGGAACCCGCGCAACTGTCTCTGAGTCAGGCAGGGCACCTGCGAACGCCACCCGGCCGAACGCCCGTACAGCCCGGGCGCGGTCTAGCCCGGCCCTGCCCGCCGAGCAGGCTCCGAGCGCCGCGCTCGCCGCGAGCCGGCCCCGGCCCGCCCCGCCTCACCCTGTTCTCCAGTTCGGCCGGGAACTTGCTCTGGAACTGGCAGCGCGTCCCGCCACTGTAGTCGCGCTGGATGAACACCTTGCCCGACACGGGCGCCTGCTGCGGCCTCATCGCGCCGCCGCCCCGGTCCCGTCCGGTCCCTCCGCTCCGCCGGGCACTTACGGCTGTCGCAAAACCGCCGGGGAGACTCCGGGCTGGATAAGGGCGGAAGTACTGCCAGGCGCCACGAGGCGCGGCAGTGCGCAGGCGCAGCCGGGGACAAGAGTTGCGCATGCGCAGAAAGCACCTGCAGGTCCCATTGGCTGTATTGCTGCTCCCTTTCCTGTCACAGGCGTGGCCAACCCACGTGCCTCCCCCCGCTCGCACTTGGTACCGCCAGTGCCCCGCCAGGCCTGGCCGTGCCGCTGTCCCTGGGGGCCGCCCCGCCCAACCCGGGCATCATTTCCGCGGGGTGCCGGTGGGAACAGACCGACGCTCCTGCAGCTTTATCCCAGCTGGTTGTGCTGACGCACACGGGATCCGTTGGCGGCCCATTAACCTTTGCTCGGGAGCTCCGAGCTGCCAGGCGTCAGCAAGGGCACAGGTCACTCAGGTTAAGGAAAACCTGGAAACTGCCGTGGTGCACCCCGGGCAAGCAGCAGAGAACTCAGGGACAGTCTCACACCAGAACGCTGTGGGGTGGGACAGCCATGGCCCCGCTGCTGTCCCTGCGCCCCGCGGCCGCCATCCTGGGCCCTGCCCGCTGAGCAGTCTCTGCTGGGATGCAACTCAGAGCCTGCTTATTTAAAACCCATCCCTTGGGGAACAAAAAGCAAAGGGAAGAAAGCGTTTGAGATTTCAGTTTCGTTGTTTGCTACTGCAGCTGCTCCTCCTCAATCGGCTGGAGCTTCCACTCAGGAGATGATAAACAGGAGAGGACTTCGCAGGCATCGCCGGGGGAATGAACTCCAGTGCAGACATGCTGGCTTGGGTCATGCTCCATCTCTGCTGGGTCAGTGTCCGAGCAAGGGTGCAGGGCCAGATGTGCTTCCCATGAACCCGGGTTCAGAGGCTGCAGGGCCGACGGGGCCACCACTGGTGAGACTAGTGAGGGAGGGAGATCTGCCAGGCCACATCTGCGGGGCCCACGGGCATGGGAGGGAGCTCCTGGGGTCGCTGGCTGGGGGGTCCCTGCTTGGACATTGCCCCCTGGCCCTGTGGCACTTTGGTTTCAGGGCAGAGTTCCTACCGACACAGACTTCTCCGTGTAGTAACTGGAAAATGCAAATGCCTGGTGCCCTCCCTCCAGGGAATCCCTCTGTGGGGCTGCAGCACGGATGCCCCTGCGGAAGCTGCAGCTCCACAGGGGAATCATCCTCCTACTAAAGACCGCACAGAGGCTTTTAAGTGTAAATAACTGGGTTTTTTCACAATTAGGTGGAACAGAAATAATTAAGGAGGGCCACAGCCATAGTTATCTTGTATCTGATTGCCACGGTTCAGTCCTGCAGGGATYACTCCGTTGTGCTCTTCTGCTAGTGTTTCCTTTTCTTCTGCTCAAGTGCTGATARTGTTTGTGCGTCCTATGACAGCGGATACAAAAATCCGTTTTCAGAGGAGCCGCTCTTGCACCCCAAGTCGGTCTGTGGACTTCGTGGGCAAAAAAATCGCAGGAGGGATTGCTAGGCTGAACAGAGAATATACAGAGAGCTGACAGACTGTGTGTGGAGAGGAAGCAGCACACCACCAGTTTAAAGACACCTATTCCTGTTGGCGTTTAGTCTTTCTCTTTTTACTCTTAAAGTGGAAACGGCATTTACTTGTCTGTAAGGCTCAGCAGGTGCTGGGAGGGGACCATGTTGTCTTCCCACTTGTCCATATGTTGGGCACAGCTTGAGGGAACCACAGGACCCTGCCTGGAAGTTCCTGAGACTTCCATGAACCCTCTGCATTTGCAATTTCCACTTTGTTCCCATCACACCACAGTCTGGTGCAGCACTGTCCTTCCTCTGCAAGAGGACTTTTGATGGCCAAGAGGAATTCAGTGATAGTGGAGCAGCAAAAACATTAACCCCTAATTTTCAGCTGGGGGGAGCCACCAAGCAGTGAGAGACCCCGGTTGGAGTGGTGGCAGGACTCCCCACTGCCAGCAAGGGGTCTCTGGCTTCCCCCTTGGCTATCCAGGTATGAGGACAGAAACAGCCCAGGCTGTCTGGTCCTCGGGTCAGGGACCTGGATATTTGGTGGCAGGATCTGCCCTCCTGCCCCCATCCCTCCCACAGGAGCAGCCTGAATTAATTAACCCTCTAGCACTTCACAATGAAGGCTAATAAACACCTAAGGGGTAGCTCAGGGCTGGGGCTGCCCCCAGCTCTTTCCTCCTGCACCCCCGAACTGAGACCGCCAGCCCAGTCTCTGCATGCACCTTAATGCCATCAGGTGTTGTTCCTTCTCTGGGGACCTGGGACATGAGTGTGTCAAAGCAAGGTGGGCTCATTCTTCCTGCGGACACCACAGTTTGTGTCGTGACCTGTGCATGCCAGGCATCTGCAGTCTGTCACGGCTGGGCTTGTGCAGTGTTATGGGCCCCACTGCAAAGGAAATGCGCTCAGAAATACTCTGCTTAAAATACTCTGCGAAATGGATGGTGTCTTCCTAACCTTTAGCTAGTTGCAATGTGCAAATAGTTAAGATCATAATGTTAACATTTTCTCAGATGTTTTATGTGCATTTAAAATATTCTTGAAGAGTGGGCTTTTGAATGCAAGGTTTTATCCAATTAGAATTTTACTAGCTTTTATAAAAACATAAAAATATATTTTCAGGTTATCTGAGATGCTGCTGGCCTTTATAGTAAACTTTGAAGCCCTTGCAGTGGAATATTATCACTGTTACATGGGAGATGTCTCTGGAATTTGTGTGATTAGGTAAATGTGCTAATTTCTCAGTTCCATATTGGATCACCTCTGAAATCACTTAACAAAGGAACAGTTAATAATGAATATGTTCCATCTCTGCACCAAAACCTTCTTTTGCTTTCTGTCGGAGTCAAAGGTTTGGCTTAACTGAAAACCTGAATCAAGAAAGGAGATAAATGCAATTTAATAGATGTTCATTTTAAGAGATCCACTGTTGCACTTTTGGAATAGAAGGGATGGCAAACACTGTAATCTGTGGGAATCTTCCAGGCTTGCCGTGTGAGCAGGCAGGCCAAGCATGAAAAGGTGATCCTGCAGTCTGTCTGTTTCTGAAAGATCCATGTATTGTGTTACAGTATGTCATGATTCCATGCCTAAGTTGTTCATAATTTTAACAGGCTTATTCTGATTCAAACCAGTGAATTAGCATAAGCTTGTTAAAGTTATACAGCAAGCGTTCCTGAAATCATAAAACAAGGTAGTAAATTACTGTGTTCAAGAGAGAACCAGGCTCTGTCTCCAGGCTGCACCACCTCAGCTGACCTGGAGTGGCTCAGCCACTTCCCACAAAAACAGGGTGCTCTCAAGGGCTGTGTCTTTGGGAGCTCATCTTTCAGGATCCTGTCCTTCGGGAGTCGATCCCTCAGGAGCCTGTCCTTCAGGATCCCGTCCTTCGGGAGGGGCGTTTGGGGTGCTCGTGCTGAAGGTGCCATGGAGCTACCCAGTCCCACTCTGCTCCTGCTGAGCTCCACGGGCAAAGCCGAGGTGTTGGACAGCCACTGAGTCCTTGCTGCTCACGGGCACAGAGCTTTCCAGCCTGACCAAGCAGACACGTGTGGCTCACGGAGGACACAGAAGGACTTTGAAACGAAGAGTCTTTCAAGCCACCTAATGCAGTATAGATCCAAGAGGACAAATCAAATTTACAGGCATGGCTTAGATTGGGAGATATGCTTGCAAAGCCAATTAGTTTCATTTTATGGGCTTGAAAGATTCTAGGTCAGGGATCCTTTTATGGTTTGAATTAGGTTGGGATAGGGGTATTCTGGAAAGCCAGATCTGGAGAAGTTTTCATTCAGGGCATTTGTAATTAAGTAGGGGCCATCCAGCATTTCTGTAATGCTCTCAAATAAAATATTCCATGTCTGCCCAAAACACAAGCTTCCACATGACAAAGAACATTATGAATACCTGAAAACTGAGGTATCTATCTTGTATTAAATATTTAGGAATAAAATTTCATATGTGYGTCAACAGAGAAAGTGAGAATTTCAAAGGGTGCTGCTTTCAAAAGAAAAAGAAAAAAACCCAAAAAAACAGAAGGAAGTTGTAAGTAGCACCAAAAAATGAAGTTTTTTTTTCTCTACCAGTTTGTGCTATCAACAAGGTTATCAGTTTTATAGTCTGAACAGGAGTGTAACTGCAGGGCTTGGAGCTGGCAGGTCCATGTCCTGACAGCTCAGGTGATCCCTCTGGGATGTTCCCAGCACCCTGTGCATGGGGCTGCCCACACACCCCAGCTTGTGCTGACCAGCCACGTGACTCGGGCGACCAGCACCTTCCTCCCAGGCTGATGGAAATCCTGACACCCTTTCTCCAACATGAGGAGCCACCAAGACTCTCCAGCCTGTGAGTTCTGGAATGGATTTTGTGCCCTGCAAGCCAAAAGCAGCAAGAAGACCTTGGCAGCACTGAGGTAGTTAACAGTTGGACTCGGTGATCCTAGAAGTCTTTTCCAACCTTAGTGATTGTGTGATTCTAAGACTCTTTGGGCAGAGGGATAAGCCCCTGGCTCCCACTGCTGAGCTCAGCTGCCAGAAAAGTTCCCCGGGAAGTAGCACAATCTTTGTTTGGTCATTAAAGCAGAAAAAGAGAGAGGGAATCTTAGGAAATGCTTGAAACGATTAGGTGATCTTAACTCTGAGGAGCTAAACAAATGCAAAGCAATTCCCCCCTCAGCCCCTCGTGCTGCTGGAGAATGTAATCTCATTTCTAAACACACAATTACAGAAAATAAAAAGAAAAGAAAAGAATAATTAATTTCTGCTTCCTCATGCAAATCCTCTGACCAATCATTTAAGGATCAGGGGCAATTCAGCTTCTTGTGCAAATTCCAAACTGAAGGCCTGAAAAAACCAAGTGAATGGATTTACTTTTCTAAGAACCAGAATTAACAAAGGTTCCATTTTCCATGGTTATGTGCCTGGCCAGACAGCCCTTGCTGACAAGCTCTCAAAAAACATGTGTTGGCCTGTTGAAAAGGCCCCAGTGTTGACTGACAGACAATTGAAGTGACAAATTGTTTCATTGTACTTGGCAGGGAGAGCGCTGTATTAGATAATTATGGCAAGGAGGGAAGCGACAGGTCACAGGTCAGAAGACACGTCTGACCCTGTTTTCTGAAAGCCCTGAAAGGAGCCCACGCCCGGGAGAGCAGCGTGATGCTGCTAGTGGCTTCTCCTTCCACTGTGGTGATTAAGAGCTAACGATGATGGAGCGGGGATGAGCTAGCTCCATGTTCACCCCCGAGATGCGGGCGTGTGGCTCCCCCGGCAGAACCCGCGCCCCTCACTGGCTCCAGCGGGGCCCGGAGCAGCGTCGGCCGCCTTCGGCAGGGCACTGGGACAGGACCACATTTTGGGCAGCACCAGACCCCTGCAAGCACCTCGGCAGGTCCACGTTCTGAACTGGCAGCACCGTGTCTGGCCCCGAGTCCTGTCCCAGGCGCTTGGGCACAGACACCTTCCTTTGCCAGCGTGCAAACACCACCAGGACCAATCCCTTCCCGCTGGGGCCTGGGTTTTTTGCTGACTACAACAGAGTACAACTAATAATTATTGAAGCCTCTCTCCTGCCATAGAAATAAAATATGGCATGGAATCACAGCACAGCTACTCCATTGAGAGCAATGCTACACTGAGTAATACCAATAATTCAAAACAGATGAGCCAAAGGCTCGAGCACTATGGGCTCAGTATCCCAGTCTGCCCTGACCCCTGGAATTCGCTGAAAGTTACCTTGAGACTCGCCAGAGCTCTTTGTAACTTCTGTGAGGGTTATTTATTGCAAAGTCATAAATATTTGCTATGGATTTTCTCCATCAATCTACAAAATGAATTAGGTTAGGAAAAAAGTGTGTACTTGGATTTTGGGCATGTGTTTCTCAGGCAGGGGAGAAAGCGTTGGATCTCCATTGTGCAGAAGACGGGCTGCTGCAGAGCTTTGGGCTCTGCTGCCTGTGCTAATTAATTCCCTTCCGCAAACAGTTTAAAATGCACAGTACAGTTGAGAAAGGGGGAAGGGAGGGAATAGATTCTTCTTTAAATATTTTTTAAAATCTTCCATAAAATTATTTATGGGGGAAGGAAATTTATGTTTCCCTCTCCTCCCTCCCAGATGCCCTGCCAATCCATTAAAACTCTGAAATTAGGAGGCTGTTGTGCCCCAGGAAATCAGCCTTAAGTCAACATCTCCTAGTCTACCTCAGAAGCCAGCGCTGGCACCAGCTGGGTGTGGGGGTGGAGGGAGAGCGCCCAGCCTCCTCTCTTCCCACCCCAAGGCAAAGCTGCCTCAGGGCAAAGCCACCCCATTTTCCCACCGTTAAAAAGAGGAGGGAGAGCAGGGCCGGCCCTGCCTTGCAGGCATTTCTCTTAACAAATTTTTATTCGGGAAAGTGCTTAAGGGAGACCTTAACTTAGAGGATACTACAGTAGGATTTGAGCACAGGCGGATGCTGCACCTGGTGATGAGGTGGGACAATGGGAAGTGGGGCAAGTTCTTCCCCCACAGGGTGGTTGGGCACTGAAACAGACACCCCAGGGCAGTGGTCATGGCCCCAAGGCCGCCAGACCTCAAGGAGTGTTTGGACAACGCTCTCAGGCACATGGTGGGATTCTCAAGCACATGTGCAGGGCCAGGAGTTGGACATCGATGATCCTTGTGGGTCCGTTCTAACTAAGCCTCCAGGATCCTACACCTTTTCAACCACTGCCAAGTGACTGCATGGGACCTGGCAGCCTGTGTGTCCCACAGGAACTCACACACAGACAGTGAGTCCTGCACTCCCATGGCTGGCTGTCCTGCCACCAAAAGCTCCTGAAAAGGTTTGCATGAATGAGCTGATCTAGCTTTGTTTCTGCTCCCATGGTT
Source organism: Amblyornis subalaris (assembly GCA_018881555.1). Taxonomy (NCBI): domain Eukaryota; kingdom Metazoa; phylum Chordata; class Aves; order Passeriformes; family Ptilonorhynchidae; genus Amblyornis; species Amblyornis subalaris. Next base: position 211,749 of record JACAXG010000228.1, read on the forward strand.
TGCCCTTTACCCTTTGGCCTTTGCCCAGCTCTGTGGCTACAGGAGCGAGGGTCTGGCTACAGATGACTGCACAGCTGGCCAGATGCTCTCACAGAAGCACAATGAGCCATGGCAGTGGCCTGTAGGTCCTGCTACTCCCCAGCCCCAGCCACTGCCATACTTAGGAAAACACCAAACCCAGCATTTTTCACCTGCTGCAAGGAAGGCTCCAGTGCAGTCTGGTGTGTGGGCTGTGTGCAATGCTTCGTGGTGTCAGGGAAAAGTAATGCTGCTTCTTCGTGTCCTTGGCGCTGCACCCTGTCTCCATCCTGCTTTTCTTCCACTGTACCTGTGCAGCAAACCCAAACCCTGCCAGCCCTGGCTTTCCCTCCTTGGTGAGAGCCCTTGATGCCGGAGGGGACCCAGCCTGCGGCCAGCTAGGGCTCTGGTCAGTGCTGAGGAGCTGCATGCAGCAGCTGGCCCACTGGAAGGCAGCTGAGAAGCTGGTGAAGGCCCACAATTTCCTTCTCTTCTCTCATGAGCATCCCAGGAAGGAACAGCTGCCTCTCTTGTTCATTGCGTACCCAGCTGGGACTCTGCCCTGTGCAGGTGATACCCCTTTCCCTGTGTGTAGGTAAGGTCAGATCAGCTGACCTTCATGCTAAAGACCTGCATGGGGCTTTTTGCATAGGTGTGTGTCCAACAGCATCTATATGTCAGTGACAAGCCAGGCTACACGTGCAGGTGTGGGTACATGTGTCTGCCTGCTTGGGCACCACACGCACACTGGCCTGTGGCTGGCCACTGCTGCTGACCATGGGCTCTGGGCTGGGTAACAGACTAGTAGGAAAAGTTGAGAGAGGGAGTGTGACAGGAGGAGCTATTTGTTCAATCGATGATTTACCAGATGTGTACACTGTAGTCAAGACTTGTAAACATACTTTAATGGCCAGCTGTAAATCCAGGCAGTAGCAGTGCCAGCTTCATCTCCATCAGATGTGTCTTAAGAACAGCAGAGGAAGGGCTCTGAGTAACTTTGTTACAGGCTCTGTCCGCTCTGCAATTGTGCATGTAAATCAAAGAACCAATGTCCTCAGGTCAAAATTATTTGAATGTCAGGAAAGGTTTTATGACCAGCAGCTTCTCCTTTGCTGCGTTCCCTGCAGTTCCTTCTTTTCCACAGACAGCATCTCCAGAACATTGGCTTTCTGTCCCAGTGCCCCAAGTGCGTGGCTGTGTTTTCACTGACTATGCTGGAAGTCTCTTTTGTTAATCACTGAAGCACAGCGTCATTAGTGAGAAGTGCAGAGTGTACACAAAGAGGAACTTGCCAAATTAATAATAAGCAGAAACTCCATCTCTCTTAATGAGACAGGGTTAAGAAAATAGCAACCTAGAATATATACAATGGAGCCTTTCCAATCTGTTTATTTACTCCTGTTAGAAAGTAGTTCTGAACTCCATCTCTGGTCCTGCTTGGAGATTATCACATGGTTTCCAAACCACAGGCATCTTATGCTCTTGCAAATCATTTAGCATGAGAAAGATAAATAAATAAGTGGACAGATGGCTCAAAAATTTTTAKAGGGAAGAGGGCAGATAGCACTGCTGCAGAGCAAGAAGCATGAGGAGGTGTTTTCTCGTGGCGGGCTGGTCTACTGCTCCCTTCCTTTGAGGTCCTCACGAAAGCAGCCAAGACTCCCCATGTCCTCAGGCATCACGGGGCTGCTCTTGGGCCGAGACTCCCATCACGCCAGCCCAGCAGTGTGATTTATAGCTCCCCAGTAACTTGCAGCACTTCCCCAGGTTACTCTGGCAACCCAGAAGGAGTTTGCACCCACACCAACGTGCCTGCACACCTGTGCTCCTGTGCTCCCCAGCCACATTTTTCTTTTGTTGGGTAAGGAATGACTTGCAGTGCCTTTCACGTGCACAGCTTGGCTGCTGCTGTTTTATTGAATGCCAGCGCTTGCTCTATGTTATTCAGGCAAACTTTATATACGCCACAGACCCTCTCAGCAGCCTGCACSTGGTCCAGGGCAAAGCTGAGCCTCATGGAGAAGAATGTGCTGTAATGCAGCAAGTTATTACAGGATAAATATTTATAAGCCCCTGTAAACATTTGCCATCGGTTCCCTCCTGGGACTAGGGGCAGATGGTCAGAGTTTCAGCACTGCTGAAGGCATTAGCTCTTGTAGTCCTTTATATGTTATCTCAGCTAGTAAACCCATTGTTGATCGTGTATAGTTATAGCATTTAATGGTGCTAATTTCACACGAACAGGAGACATTGGCTGGAATTGTTGCATGCCTTGATCCTGGCCCTGCTGCTGGCCGGCTCTTGGTGGAGGTATCTCCTGCAGCCCCAGGGCACTGGGCACCTGGCCGAGGCACTGGAGCGGGTCCCCACAGCTGCAAAACCTCCCTGTGCAGATTCCCTTACCGTGGGGCGAGGGAGTGTTCCTGACTGCATCAGTGTTATTGGAGTCTTGGAGCGATCTGCTGGGAAAACCAGAAAACAAACAGAGCAAAACCAACATCCTCCTTGGGGGCTGACCCTGGCGGGCGCTATCAACTCTTGGTGGGCCAAGGTGGGTATAATCTAAAGGAAATATTTCCTGGGGGTGTCCAGAAGCTGTCCTGCTGCAGGGGTGGCAAGGTGGGCTCTCCGTGTGGGGATGTGGCAGGTGGCCTGCCTCTGCTTGCGCATCCCATCTGCTCACAGAGAGGGCATGGGCACCAAGGGATGGTGTGAGCCCTGGGCAGGGACTGCGGGGACCTGTGGTCAGCTGCTCTCATCTCGCCCATCACTGCTGCCTCTGTTGGGGCTGAGACAGGGTTAATGCAGCGGTGGGAAACTGGGGAAGAAATGCCAGGGCAGGCAAGGCCGTGACTCCTCCATGCCCTCAAATGCAGCAGTAAAACAATGAGCCCTGGGCAATAGCGCTTGTTGCATGGGAGTATTTGGGGGCTCCACTTTGCTGCTCATGCACGAAAGCCAGTCATTTGGCAAAAATCAGCTCAGTTAGCAGGCTTTGTTCATAAAGAGCCAGGGCCTGAATGGGCTCAGGGCTAATATATTCTATTATCCCATGCCTGCCTGTTTCCCCAGGGCAGTGTGGAGGGAAAGGCGCATTCCAGCACCAGGTGGCCAGGGCAGAGTGTGCCCAGTGTGGGCAGGGAGGATGGGACAGGCGRGAGGACACTGCTGCCAGCAGCATGGGACATATCACCTGCCATCTGCCCTGTCACCACTGAGTACCCACCGCAGGTGGGCATGCAGTAGAGTGGGATGCTGAGCTGCGGATGAGGGCAGAGTGCCTGGTCCTGCAGGCTGCCGGGATGAACAATGGAGCCAGGAATAGGCACGGTTAATTGGACTGGGCTTTTCACAGGGCAGGAGAGGTCTCGGGACAGCCAGAATGGTTTGTGGTGCAAAGCCTCTCATTATTCAATAAGAAAATGTTAGCCCCTGTGGGAAAGGCAGCAATAAATGGCTATGACATTAGAGACTAGGCAGAGACTTAAGAAGCAGTGGGCTACATAATTATGAAGGGAAATGGTTGCGCAGGCTTCACTCAGAAAAGTTCATGCCTGGTTTGGAAGAGGTTTGTTGGAGAAGCAGCCCTTCTTAGGCAGCAGCTTTCTAAGAGGTCTTATACTGTGTATTAAGCAATTCAGTGGCCTAGACCAGAGCTGTTGACATTTTCATTTGGTTTGTTCTTTTCCTCCTTTTCTCTCGTTTCTTTTCTTTTTTTAAAAAAGAAAAAATGGTTTGCCAGCAATTGTATTTGCTGAGCAATTGTATTTCAGTTTACAATTTACTCTTGGATTCCCATTCAGGCACTGCTGTCATGAATGTGGATATCAGCCACAGAAGAGAGAAGGGAGCCAGCAAAGACCTTCCCTGGGCCAAGTTCAAGAACTGTCCAGGCTGTGCATGTGGTCAGATTTAGCAGCCAAGGCATGCTGAACTGTAGCTTTCCTGCTTGGATCAAGAGCTGTGAACTGTGGCAGGCTCAGCAGCTACTGTTCAGGGTGTCAGGGCTGCAGCCAAGCCCACTAATCAGTGTGGGATGCTCCAGGGCACATATCCCTGGAGTGACCGTGACAGGACATTTACCTGGTGCCATGTGGTATTTGCTGACCTGCAGATAACCAGAACCCTGACTGTAGTTTTATTGCAGTGTTACTGCCACTGCCTTGGAAGAGCTCTCCAAATTTTGAACAAGAGTTTCCCAAGTCCCCACCTTGCCTGCCTACCTACGATATTCCTATCACATGCCTCAGTCTGGAACAGAAGGATCACAGCACTGCCAAAGTCAAACACATCCATTGTTGCTCTGCAAACAGAGAGGCTCTGAGACTTTCCTATGATCTTGCCATGGAAAACGGAGAATCACCAGCACGGTTTGGTTCCTAATCAGAGGCTTGTGCCCATTGATGTAACACTTGGGTGCAAATCAAGATGCTTGAGTAAAGCCTTGAGCAGATCAGTGCCCTGTTCCACATTACACCTGTCTCCTGGAGCACAGCACTATTTCCTAAATTCTCAAAATTGGATGTTTCAGTGTTTCTAAACTGATTTTGGTAAAAGCAAATTCTATACCGTTGGAATTTCTCAAGGAATGAGAAGTCCATTTTGCAGCTGTTTCTTCGTGCAGTGATCAGTGCTTTGCCACCATTTCCTGAGCCCAAGCAGCAGGAGAGGGCCTGCTCCATCCAACTGCCTCTTTTATTCCGCGGGTCTCTTGTCTACTGCTAAATTCTTTGCTTCATTAGAGGTGCTAACTGGCTGCTCTCTTCTGCTGGTCCTTAGGTGAAAGTGGCTCTTTCAGGCTTCCAGGCTGCAGACCCTCTTCCATTTACCTCTCAGTGAGGTGTAGTTCCTGTTTTAAATAGTACAAGTTGTTTGAGCCAAAGGCAGCAGCAGGAAGGGGAGCTTTGGAGTCCGGAGGAGGGAGCTCAGAGAGCTCCCTGGGACAGGGACCTGTAGGCACACAGGGGGCAGAGCTGCTCTATGACCAGATCTCGTACACAAGGACTGAGCCAGCTTCTCCTTGCCTGGGTTGTACCAGCGGGCCCCCTGCTCTGCCCTGAAGCGACCGTGGGACTGCACGCCTGTGCTGGCACCCGGGTGGCCTCACGGCCTCTGTCCTCCACGTACTCAGCTCCTGGCTTTAGAGGCAGCGAGGCTTTGCAGGCCCCAGCGAGCACAGCAGGGTAAAGGTGGCGAGGGGCTGGTGCAGCTATGGAGAACAGGGAATGCAGCTCCTGCTCCTCCAGCACATCTGGAACCGGGTACCCAGGTGTGATACCACTTTGCACAACAGACCCTCTTTCTCTCTCTTGTTTTTTGTTTTCTTTGGTTTTTTTTTTTGTTTGGTTTGTTGGTTTTTTTCCCTTCAATACCATAGTTTCTGTTAGAATTTGTCTACAGGGAAATGAGTTCTACACGGTCCAGTCTAGGTTCACAGAAATATCTGCAACCTTGGAACAGCCGCTCACGAGCGCCGGGACCTCCCAGAGCCGCCCCGGGTTCAGCGCCCGGGCATGGCTCCGGGGGGTTCGGGTCGCCCACCAGCCCGCCGGGGAAGCAGCGGAGTGGTGCTCTGAGGCGAGGTCTGTCGGTAGCTCCGCGCCCCCGCCGGCCGCGCCCCGGGCCCCGCGGTCTGTCGGTAGCTCCGCGCCTCCGCCGGCCGCGCTCCAGGTCCGCACCCCGCGGCCTCTCAGCTGCTGCAGGTGGCGCCGGCCGGGCCGGGCCGGGTTGCGGAGCCGTCGGGACCGCGCGGGGCAGGGCGGGGCGGGGCGGGATTGGCTCCGCAGCCGCTGATTGACAGCGGCGGGCGAGCGCGCGGCGGGCGACGCGGCGCTGATTGGCTACCGCGCGCTCACAAACCCGCGGCGCGGCCAGAGCGCGGCCAGAGCGGGGCCGGGGCTGGGGCCGGGGACGGGGCCGGGGACGGGGACGGGGACGGGGACGGGGACGGGGACGGGGACGGGGACGGGGACGGGGACGGGGCCGGGGCCGGGGCCGGGGACGGGGACGGGGACGGGGACGGGGCTGCGGCGGCGAGGCTCTGCGGGCAGCGAGGCTCTGCGGGCAGCGAGCGAAGGGCGGCGGAGGGGCCATCGTCGGGGGTGCGAGGAGGGTTCCCCGGGGGCGGCCGCCGGCAGCGGGCGCCCGGCGGGGAGCGGCGTGCGGTGCCGTCGGGGCCACCGTCGCGGTCGCGGCGATGGGCAGCGTGAGGGGGCCCGGTGGGGCCGTCCTGCGGGCGCTGGTGTCGGTGGCCGCCGGGCTGCTGGCCTGCGGCGTGGCCAGCGAGTACGACTATGTCAGCTATCAATCCGACCTGGGCCCTTACCCTGGCGGGCGCTTCTACGCCAAACCCCACCAGTGCGTGGCCATCCCCGCCGACCTGCGGCTTTGCCACAGCGTGGGCTACGACAAGATGGTGCTACCCAACCTGCTGGACCACGAGACCATGGCCGAGGTGAAGCACCAGGCGAGCAGCTGGGTGCCGCTGCTCAACAAAAACTGCCATATGGGCACCCAGGTCTTCCTCTGCTCCCTCTTTGCACCCGTCTGCCTGGACCGGCCGGTCTACCCCTGCCGCTGGCTCTGCGAGGCTGTGCGTGACTCCTGTGAGCCTGTCATGCAGTTCTTTGGCTTCTTCTGGCCAGAGATGCTCAAGTGTGACCAGTTCCCCCAGGATGACGTCTGCATTGCTATGACAGCTCCCAATGCCACCGAGGTCTCCAGGCCCAAAGGTAAGGCATGGCTAGTGCTGCAGCCTTGCTCCTGGCACTCCTGTTTGAGCTGACAGGGCAAGTGTTAGCCCAGGAGGGGCCATATGGGACTGAAGAGGCTTTTGTGGCAGGAGGAGGCTCACCTGAACTCTTTTTCTTGGCAGCAGCCCTGCTCCAGCCTCTGAGCACTCTCTGCACCCTCCTGTCCCAAGGAAGGTGGGATGCCCTGCCAACCCCTCAGCCCTGTCCCGGAGCCAAGCCTTGGGACAGGCTGTTTGGGATATGGCAGGGTTATGTCTGTTCTGATCCCTGCACAGGCACTGGGGCTGCACTCCAGCCCTGATGGACCAGGGTGTGACCCTCCATCCTCAGATGCTGCGCTGCCYTGGCAGTGGTTCTGCTCCCAAGCCTCACTCCTGCAGGGCTGCTCTGGGTAGCAGGAGGACGCGTGGCCTGCACGGCAGGAAGTGCTGGCTGACAGGAGTCAACAGTGACAGTAGTACTGGCGGGATCCTCCATGTCCAGTGCGGTCCTAGGGCAAGAGGCTGGGCAGTTGGTGGCTGGGCGGGCAGTGGGAGATCCAGCCCTGCCCTCAGATGGGCTGTGGGCTGAAGAGAGAGCAAGAGACCTGCCCAGAAATGACCAGGGAAAGTGAACGTGGTTCGTGTTTGTTTCTGCTGCATGCGGCACGTTTCTGTGGTGCCGGACTGGCTCGTTTGTTCGAGTTGCAGTGAGTCTGGCTTGTTGCTGGAAACTTGGAAATAAATAAATATCCTGGTGTCACTTTGGCGTTTGCTATCAGAGCGCTGTGAAAGGCTGGCAGGAGGGATGTTTGTAGAGGGAGATGGCAGAGGGCTCTAAGAGAGTGCAGTACTTTTTGGCGAGCAGAGCCTCATTGAAAGGAATTGGCACTCCTGATTCCACGGGGGGATGGTGCCCGTGCTCGGGAGGAGCTCGRGGAAGAAGGCTCAGTGGTTGCCGTGGCTTCTGTGCTGTGTCGGAGATCGTCTGGAGGGACGTCTGCCTTTTGCCGGTATCTGTACAGACAAAGGCTGCATGTGGTGCTCGGCTGGGAGCCCTAACCCAGCCGGCAGGGACAGTGCAATATCATCCTGCCCATCTTGAAAGGTGTYGTACTTCAGGGAGCCCTTCTGATATGGGACAGGAAGGGAGTCCATCCTGCAGCAGAGGGGTGACACTCTGAGGTGTCCTTAGGAGCTGTGTGGGGCCGTGTAAAGGTCAGTGGGGAGCAGTGAGGTAGCGACTGTGGGCTGGCAGGTGCAGGGGGACACCCAAGCTCAGTACCCAGAGGAGCTGTATACAGGAGCCCATGTCGTGTCTCAGCAGTGGCATCCAGAAGCAGGTGGAATGCGAAGCCTGTGCAAGTGCCAGGGGCTGGGCTCTGGCTGGTCTCATTGCCAGGGACACAGCCTCTCCCCACAGTGACGGCAGCACAGCCGTACTGGCTTCCTTGTCATGGCTTGCCCTTACTGATGTGATTGCTGGAGGAACCTCATTGTTTTCCAGCAATGCTCTAAAAGAATATGTCCTGTGTGAACCTGGACCCTTGGTCAAGACCGCAGCCATGTCCTGTGTTGCAGGTACAAAGGTTGCTTTTACTTCCTCAGGGACTTGCAGCCAAGCATGCTCCTGGGGCAGCTGGGTCTGAGCTGCCCCTTCCAAGGTCTGAAATAGACTCTGAGCTGTTTGCAGGTCATTCATTTTACAGACATTAGTGAGCCAAGACCTGGGAACAGTCTTCTAGATGAACAGCATCTGCCAGGTTTTCCCTTGTGTAGTTTGAAGACTTTCTGATCACCTTTCAGACCTGTCTTGACAGCAGCACTGGGGTGGGACACTACTGCTTTCTTTTGGTGCCTCAAACGGTTTAGAGGGAGAAAATCAAACTCCAGGTTAATTGCAACCAGTGCTGTGATGTGAACCAGCACTGCCAGATCTCCCGCACGCCAGAGGATCTGCTGGTGGCCCCTAAGGTACTCATTGCTTTGGCTCTGGCACTGTCACCTCCTGCAGATGCAGAGTCGTCCTGGGTGACCTGCGGCTCAGTCCTTGACCCTGTGCTGGCTGGGTACTTTCCTCTGCCCAGGTTCTGCTGTGGGTACCCTGTCTGTGGTTTGTCTATGTTTTCTGTCAGCACCAACTCCTGGAGCCCCTTTGCTCTTGGGCATGGGGGTGTTTCCTGTTGATTCAAAGAGGGTCAGAACCAAGCAGTGTCCACCTCTTTTTTTCTCGGTACTAATAAGAACAAACCCTTTCAGTATTTTTCCCCCGTTAACACCTCAGAATTGGAATTTGTTTCTGCCTCTCAAAGAGCTGACCTGCTGAATTCCTTTCTCCTTAAGCACAGACGGTAAAGCCTGCAGGCCCACGGGATGCATCAGGGGAGTTGCAGATTAATACAGCATTATGCATTCCTTCTGCCACTGGAGTAAACTGGCTCTACAGCCAGGCATTGGAAAATGGTCAGCAGGGAACAAGCGAGCTGGAGGCAGGCTGAGGTTGTGCTTGGAGTTGAGCCGTCAGCTGCAGCAGATGGGCCCCAACCAACCTGCAGTGGGCCAGGAGGATGGGCTGGAGATGGCTGCTGTGGTGCCTCAGAAAGGGATGGGAGGGCTTGCAGTTTTGGTGTAGCTGTGGCTCCACAGAAGAACAGTTTTCCTGGAGCACAGAACTGTGCAGGAGCTGGCCGGGCCCCCAACGTTTGTGTTCCTGACTGTGGTGTGATGGGGTGACCCAGAGCAGAGGACAATTTCCCTTCCCATTGGCAGGGGACAGTGTCTCCTGCAGTGCTGTGACAGGGCTGTCGGAGGCAGGACTGGCAGATGGGTCGATTTACGTTGGACATAAGGAAGAAGTTTTTTGAGGGTTGTAAAACACTGACAGGTTACCCAGATTACGGTGGGTGCCCTGTCCTTGGWAATGTTCATAGTCAGGTTGGATGGGACTCTGAACAACCTGATTGAGTTAGCACAGGGGGGCTGTGCATGAGTGAAGCTGCTGCCTGTGGAAGGGGCTACCCAGGGGCTCCCAGCTCCAGCCCGTGGGATGGCTGCTGGCTCTGGGCCCTGGCTCAGCGAGGCAGGGGTCCCTGCCACCCTGGGTGTGTTAGAGCCTGTTCAGGGGCCGCTGGAGCACAGCTAGAACAAAGCTTGTATTTGCACCAGGGAACAATGAGTCTTATTTTCCATTTTTGTTTGCCTTTTTTTTTTTTTTTTTTTTTTTTTAAGTGATTGCCTGGAAAACTCACAGGATGCAGCAGTGGCTTTCATGTTTGTCTGGCTGGTGTAGGCTTGGCCAGCCTCCTCATGTGCACCTTGACTGCTGAGGCAGATTGAAGTGCTTTGCATGGCAGGTACCCCCCGCTTGTTCCTGAGGCTGGTCCCCGCACAGTGATGAACTCCTGGCTCTGCTGCAGATGGAGGGCTGGGCCTGTCACCCTCCTATGAGCATCCCCTCTCTGTTGTCATGAGCTCATTAAATGTGCAGCCTAGAAAGAAATATTCTGACTGCTGATTTTAAAATGTAACTGTTAGGGATGTCATCATGTCTCCGAAGGCTGGCTTCTGCTTGTGTCACTCTGAGTTAGATGGTAATAGTGGCAGTTGCATGTTGGGGTTCAGAAAGAAGAGGTTACCCAGATGGTGGGCAGCTCTCAGAGGTACAGAGAGTGGGACTGTGGAGTTGGATCTTGGTGCTGTGAAGGCTGACTTGTGACTTGCACATAGGAGTGAGCGGAAGGCCAGTTGCTCTGCATTTGTGATTAATAAAGTCATGGTGCATGTCCCCAGGAATTAGCATTTGGCACAGAACAGACTTGGGGGTGGTGACAGGGGAAGAACAAGCCACAGGAAACAAATGTCTTGCCTGAATCCCTGTGGGGCATCTGTGGCTGAGGAGACACGACTCTATGATTGTGACTGTGCCTCCCTCACCAGCTGTGCTGGCTCTGCACCCCTCTTTCTGGGACAGCTCTCTCCTTTTTTGGTCCAGCAATGCTGTGGGCTTGCTGGCCTGGCTGAGGGCTGGAAGGCCATGACTGCTCTGTCTGCACACAGGGACTGGCAGATGTTTTGCTGCAGTGTTGTGCCTGAGAATAACTCCCTTGTGTGGGAAGAGCCCTCCATCCTGCTGGACCAGGAACAAGCAGCATCTCCCAGCTCAATGAATTCATCTGCCAGTAGCGCAAGTGTACGTCTGTGCTGCTGGGTGGTCTCTGCTCCAGTTGCAGATGGAAACCTGGAAACAGATTCTTATTCTCTGGGTGAAGTGAGCTTTCCTCTCAGGACAGATCCCAGTGAAATCCCCTGGGCTGGCGTTTCCCAAGATGTGGATGTGTGCCACTGCTAGCGGCTGGTGAGCAGAGATGGCTTTGCTCTGCTGGAGCCATGAGGCTGCCCTGGGCTCAGAACAAAAGAGAAGGTGGCCTCAAGAGTGGTATCCACAAGAGCTGTGTGGGTTCATTCCCAAGCAGTGCTGCTCTGGGACAGGGCAGGAGGAAGGGTAGCAAGAGGCTTGCTGAGCACTGCCTCGGCAGCCTGTGGGGTGGTCCCCAGTACCAAGAGGAACACTGCACTGAACTGGGCTGTCCCAGGCCTGAACCCCCTTGCCTGGAACCAGGGTGGCCCCTTGGCACATGAGCCATCCCTCGGCAGCGTCCTCCTGCAGTACTGGGGTTTGGGCACTGCGTGCCTGCCTTGGTGTGCCACGGGGAGGGGATGTCAGCAGGCTGTGGGCCATGTCCCATGGCAAACGCCTCCCCTCAGCTGAGTGCCTGGCCCTGAAAACTCCCCTCTTTGCCAGCGCTGTCCTTTTGCTCTGAGCAGCTGTCTGCCTCTGCCTGTGCCTGGCCTTGGGGCCACTGACAGCATTGGAGTGGGTTTGGCAGAAGACTGCCCATGGCCAGTGCTGCCCTGTAAGCCAGTGGATGATTCCTAACGCCTGGCAGGGTGTTGTCCCACAGGACTGGGAGCTGGGAGCCCGTGGTAGGGTGCATGGGTGTGTGTCCCCCTCAAGGGTGGTGTGGGCAGTTTGGCGCTGTGGTACTACTTGTGCTGGCTTCTCGCCGCCTCTCAATTCACTTATTTTCTCTTGCCAGAAACAACTGTATGTCCCCCTTGTGACAACGAGATGAAGTCAGAGGCCATCGTGGAGCACCTGTGTGCCAGTGAATTTGGTAAGAAGGAGCACTCTAGGCACCGGGAGGCTTCCCAGGTGGGCACGGGGCAGTGTGGCTGCTGTGTGGGCTAGATTGGGACCGCCGGGTTTCCCTGCTCACGGCGGTGCCGGTGTGGCCCGCGGTCCGTCCCCAAGGCCAGGCACGTGTGCCTCTAGATGTCAGTGTGGGTGCATGGAGGCAGGTATTGGGATGGGACTGGCCTGGATGTGTCCGGGATGTGTCTAGCTCCTACAGCTGAGTGCACCCAGGGGCAGGCACAGCGGGTTTTGGTGGCAGTGCCCACACACCGCATGGCCCCGGTGGCAGTGCGGGGCATCTCTCCTGGCCCTCCTGGCAAAATGTGGTGCAGGACAAGGCCCCTGAGCGTGGGGGTCACCAGCCGAAGCAGCGATGCTGCTGTCAGCCACAGCTGCAGGCAGAGACCCAGAGCCGGGCATGCTGGGCCGAGGATTGCAACACAAAAGTTGCAGTGTCGGTTCTTTGGTGAACTTGGGGCAGGGGGAGGTTTGTAACTCAGCCCTGGTGTTCCCAAACTCTTGTGTGCTTGCAGGAATGATGCATAGCATGGACCATTATTCTATTTGCAAGCATGAAGGAGCAAACCAACCTCCTCCTTCCCCAGACTGCTTGTACTGCTGTGTTTCTTTTGAGCCAAGTTATGCTGCTCTTGTCAAATCTAGGTGTAAAAACCCAAAGCCAGTCCTTATCTAGCTAGGGCCAAGCAGTGAGTTGAAAAGTCCAAAGCTCCTTGAAGGCTCTGTCCAAAATATATTATGAGTGAGTGAGTCAGACAATCAGAGGTAAACTGAACCTCATTTAAAAAAAAGATTATCACAAGAAAAAATATTAGTTTTCTCAGATCAAACCCAGAATTAACTGGTTTTGACATCCTTGCTGGTGCGTGTAACTTTCCSGGAAGGTTATTAAAGGCATATTGAACAAGGTGTGCATTCCTGGGGGATTAGCACTTGAATGTGCCCTGTGCCGGAGCGCGCTTATGCAAACCCAAACCTGCTCTGCATGCTGGTGTGTTACCCTTTCTGCTGGAAATGAGTTCTCAACTCTCCTGTAGATTTGGTATGCTGTAAGTCCTACGTTCAGGGCAAACTTTTTCTAACAGGGAGAAGCATCAACAGGAACACCCATGTAATAGTTTCCCAGGAATGTACGTACTTCTGGCTTGGTTGGGGAATGGAATGAGACCCTGGGTGTGTGGCCTGGCTAGGGAGTGGGAGGTGCTGAGCGCTCGAAGATGGGGTGCTCAGAGGTCTGTCCTGGACAGGCATGTGATGGGAGCTGAATTAGAGCTGCCCCTGCCCCATTGGACACACAGGGAGAGACTGAGGGGAGTTTCCAAGCTGGTGGGGAGGGAGAAACAGCCTCTGGAATCAGCACACCTGGTTTGGGTAGGAGCTCCCTGCCTGGACTTGTGGTGATGCAGAGGCATCGCCCCAGTCCAGGGGCTCTGTCTTGGGGACCTCCATCCCACAGGAGGAGTGAGGGGCACTGGCTGGTGGCAGCAGTGGATCTGGTGCTGGTGGGTCACTGCAATACCTGTCCCCTTGCCAGAGGTGTGCGAGGAGTGAGCCGAGGKGGTATCCTGCTGGTGAGCAAGTGCTGGGAAGGGAAATACAAACTTAGCCACATGCTTGTCGTCAGCTTCCGCCACTAAATATCCTCCCGTGCTCTGGGACAGTTACACAACAGGGAGCAGAGGCCAAACCAGAAGAATTCACTGCCTCGGCAGAGTGGCTTGGGACAGTGACTTGCCCACATTGTAAGTTGTTATTGGGAAATACTGTGGTGACAGTGTCCAAAGGATGGAAGTATTTCCTGGCAGATGTGGCCAGTCTGTAGCCAGCTGGAGAGTGGGAGCACGGGATAGGACACAATGCAGGTCCTACCTGTGCCCTGGGAGGGAAGGCAGTGTGGGGGTGAGAAGCACGTCTCAGCAGGGGGAGCGGCTAGTGAAGGAGGCATCAGCTTCAGGAAGTTTTCCCAAAGCACAGTGCAAGGCCCTTGGATCTTTGTTTAGTCTTGGGGGGGTTACTGTCATGGAGTGATTTCTCAAGGAAAGCTGTTTATCTGGCACTAAAATAAACTCCCAAACCTTCAGACTGAGGTTTCCTATGCACATCTACCAAGGTAAACACTGGCAGCTGACAGGTTACAGATCCTCATCAAAGCCAGACATGTACAATAAATGTTTAAACTAACATGTGCTGCAAGGGGCAGCTGTTCGTAGGTCCTGCACTGATTCTCACTGTATCATAACTGCAGATTTCTCTTACGTCCCAGCAACTTGTTACAGACAAGAGATGGGGAGCACTTTGCCCACCACGGATGTGTGGCTGTGCCGGGGTAGGAGGTGGCTGTGTAGCAGCCCTGGTGTCTGTCTAGAGTACAGTGCAGGAAGAGAGCTGCAGCCAGCTGTGAACAYAGGCTGTAAAGAAAAGGCAGGAGAGGATCTTGGACAAGATGCTGGGGCTCAGAGAGGTGCCAGGAGACTGCTGGCCTCATGGTCCAGCAGAACTCTGGGTTTGCCTTTGTTTGAGCAAGGATGAACATGGGCTCCAGGGTGCTGGTTTGCGGCAGCTTGGCCACTCTGAGAGTAGGACAGCTTTGGGGTGGATGTCAGTGAAGGGTGCCAGAACCCTGGCCTGGGCACGGAGCAGCACAGGGGGCTAGAACAGGTATGTGGGGGTAACTGCAGTGTAGACTTTAGTGTAATGCTGGTGCGCTGGGGCAGCGATGGGTGCAAGAGGAAGCATGAGATTGGCCTCCAGTGCCCCCATAGCCGCTTCCCTCAGCTGCCCTGGGCTGCAGCCAGCACTTGTTTTTTACTCCCGGAGTTCATTCCATGCTCTGTTTCTCTTAGTGATTTTATTTATTGTTTYTGCCCTTTCTCTGGGGTCTGAGGGGATCCTGCTGAACGGGCTTTGTGGCACTGGGGACTGCAGAACAATCAATACATGCTGTTTATTTTTTCTCCGTGACTGACAGCTCCTTGCCTGCAGCCTTCTCCTGTTACAGTCCTAATGTGTCTTCTGGCAGGTTTCCTCCTTCTCAGCGATTTCTAAGGGAGGGAAAAATGAGGCTGAAGGAACAGTGGAGCTTTTCCTTCTCTCACGTTCCCTTTTCTGCACATGAGGTGCTGGAGTGGGGCCGCTGCTCGTGCAGGCAGGAGAACAGCAGAGACAGCGTCCTGGCTCCAGGCTCTCGTGTGCTGAAAAAGAGGGGCTGGAGGTGCCTGTGGGGCACAGGCGTGGTGTGTGGTGGTGGGTTGTGAACAGCGCACAGGGGCTCCTGCTCTCGGCTGGTGGCTACCCAGGTATCATGCTGTCCTTGGAGAAGGTTGTGCTGGAACGTGTGTCCCCCGTGAAACTAAATGGTGAGAAGGGCGTATGAGTGGCTTGTGGTGTTGATTCTGCAGCCCTCTCGGGCCACTGTGGCATGCAGAGTGGCAGGGGCCGGTGCTGCTGCAGGTGCCACAGCCGATGCCGAGGCAGCCTGTGGTCGCAGTGCAGCTGCTGGACTGGAAAGGTGGCCCATGCTTCTGCTGTGGATAACCCTCCTGGGGACAGCTTCTGCCTGGCAGCCACAGCTGAAGATTTAGTCTGTGAGCAAGTGTGTCCTGGGGTCTCAGAGGTGATTCTGGCCCTTCTCCCACTCAGTGCTGAGACAGATTTGGTGTGGCATGGGGGGAGTGGAAAGGCCAAGGCTGCCAGTGAGGAAGCTGTTTGCTTTGGCAGCTGAGCTGGGTCCTGAAGCCAAGACTCGATCTGTCCYGCTTGAGCCTTTTGCCCGCTGTGGGGGCGTTCCCAGGGCTGGGGAGATGCCAGGCGAGCTGCTGCAGCAACATGGCCCCCCCTGCCAAATCCCATGTTCTAGGAAAGCCATGAGTTGGGGGCTGCCTCCCACTGTGTGGTGGTGAGCTCTCAGAGCGGGATGTGCACTGAAACGAATGTACCCTCAGGTGCCACTTTTCTGGTGTGCGTGGGACATGCCAGAGCTGCGTGTCCAGCCTGCCACTGTGGAACACAGCTTTCATACGTGGGAATCTCTCCTGGAATGTGGGTCGGAGCTTATGGAATATAGCCCAAGTAAGGCAACAAGGGGAATTTGGGGAGCCAGGTCACTGCAGAGGGACGAGGGCTGACCAGAGATCATCATGCTTGTGTGACTGCTCAGCCTGCAGCACCAAAGGCAGACAAAGCTCGGTGGTCCCCGAGTCAGGCTGTGTTTACCTGGGCAGCACTGCAGGCTCTTGCTGGTGACAAGGACATTGCTGCTGGGAAGAACAGAACCTGGCACAAACTATTTGCACCCCTGGTCAGCCTCTTCCTTCTTCCCCCTGGGTGTTATCCCATCTTGGCTCTGTGCACTGCTCTGCACAAGCAAGGTTTGGATGAGGTTTAGGTTCACATCTGGATTTATGGTTCCCCTGGGCAGCTCCCATGAACCTGCATTGCTGGCTCACAAACTGCTGTGTGCAGGGAAGGGAGAAGCTGTGAGCTTCCATGGCACAGGATTGCCAGGCCTTTTTTGTCTTCCATGGACTATGATACTTGGGGTAGGACAGCACCTCTACCCGCTGGCAGATCCTTTTCTTCCGCTAGCAACGAGGATCAAACCTTGCAGTGATCTCGGCTTGTTTGCAAACTGCTTTGCTATTTTGCAAAAGTCTCTTATTGTAATGGTGTTTTACCATCCTTCCTGCACTAGCCACCTCTGTGCTTAGTGAGTGCAAGGGCTCCAAGTCAGCACGGATAAACAAAGTGAGGCTCACATTGAGGGGCGTTGCTGCTACTGCTGCCCAGTTAGTGTCATGGAGCTTAGAGCTGCTTGAAAACTACTTRTTTCATTTTCCAGATTTGTTGCAAACTGATCTGGTTGAGCATCTTCAGCTCCTTAAAGGTGGAGTCTCTTTAGCTCCTTGAACATCCTGAATTTGGAAAACAGATAGAATGAAAATTTCACCTAGGTTTCCAGTCCTAGATTACTTTCTTGTACAATAACAGTGTAACACGACAGGGCTCTTGGCAAACCCAGAGGGTGTTTTTGGCACAGGGGCAGACAAACACCATTGCTCCTGTTGCCAGGGTAGTGGCTGGGAGCGTGAGGGTAGTACTGAGTCTCTGCTTCTTGCTCGGGATTGTCGTCGTGCTGTCCTGCTGCCATCTGTGTCTGGAATGGTGAGCAGTGCTGCCATCCAGGAAGCAACATGTGTTCGCTACTATGTGTTCCAGAAGAGCAGGACTTCAAGGAATGATGCTGTGGGGACCCGTCTCCCTGCCAGAGCCAGAGGTTCTTGTAGACTGCCTGCACGCTCCCTCAGACTCAAATAAGAAGGGAGAGCAGCCAATTAATCACCTCTCTAGTGAGCACTAGTTATCTACAGCTCTGAAGTAAACTCCCAAACAATGAAAATATGTTAGCAATTTTTGGCCATATGTGCTTTTCCCCAAAACTGAGGCAGAGCCAAATGGCACAGAAATGATGTTTTAATGTACAACACATTTTCATCATTTTTCGCATGTATGTGAAGTTCCTCTTCATGGTTGTGGCAAAAAAACATTAAGGTTTTTTTTGGGGGGGTGTTGGAATTAACTTGGGAAAGTGCTGGACCCAAAGAGGAGAGTATTTTCCATGGAAGTTGTATCAGACCAACTCCCCTTCTCCTGGGGAAGGTGCAGGCACATGACTGCGTGMCGGGGTCTCCACAGCTCTGATGCAGAGACATCCAGTGCTTGGAAACTTGTTTCACAGGCACCTAAGGGCCAGCGTGACTGCAAACAAATGCTTCAGAAGCCAAATTGACCTTTTAAATGATCCTTTCAAGAGTCTCTCCGTGCCTCTAGAGCAGGGAAATCACCTCATTTACTCAGCAGACATTTGTGTTTGGCAGACTTGAACAAGTCCCCTCTCAAATGGGAAGTGCTGGGTGCTTTGCTGGAGGAAGGGAAACAGAGATGTCAGTGTTGTACCTTGGTGCTTTCCTGGGCATGGGGCAACTCCACCTCAGGCACAAGGGTATGTGTGTCACAGTGGGCCAAGTCATGGCCAGGGTGATGCCATGGAGCAAGAGGATACAGGAGCAGAGTGGGGAGAAGGGGAGTGTAGGAGTGGAGTGAGGCACTGGGCGTCTGCAGTGGCCCAGGGCATTGCTGCTGTCCTGGGGCCATGGCACTGGTGCCCCCTCAGCCTCACTTAGCAGAGGTTTTGTGGCAGTGAAGGCTGCTCAGGAGTTGTTTTGTTTTTCCCCTCTCTCTGGCTTGTTTTGCAGCTCTTAAGATGACCATAAAGGAAGTGAAGAAGGAGAACGGTGACAAGATGATCATTCCACGGAAGAGGAAGGCACTGAAGCTGGGACCCATCCGGAAGAAGAACCTGAAGAAGCTGGTGCTGTTCCTAAAAAATGGGGCGGACTGTCCCTGCCATCAGCTGGACAACCTCAGCCACTACTTCCTCATCATGGGCCGCCAGGTAAAGACCCAGTACCTGTTGACAGCCATCTACAAGTGGGACAAGAAGAACAAAGAGTTCAAGAAGTTCATGAAGAAGATGAAATCTCCCGACTGCCCAACGTTTCCATCCGTTTTCAAGTGATGCGGTGGGTGGCGGGAGAGCTGCTGTCTGGACTGCGCAGTCGGGCACGGCGGCTCGGTCTCGCTCCTCTGCAGCGGGGATGCTGGAGCCAAGCCCTCCTGCTCCTCCATCCTGCTCCTCAGAGCTCCCTCACTGATCTCAGCCCTCCCACATCCCTGCTGCTGGCATTTGCCTGATCGCCTGGGCGTACRATGCGTGTGCACCAAACAGTTGCTGAGATCACACATGATTTATGTCTGCAGTATTTAAAGACCTGTTATTGTACAGATATGTACAACCATTGACATAGCACCTGTCAGGTAAAGAGGGCAAGCAGAGGGGTGTGAGGTGATGTTAAGAGTTTGCATGCTTGCAGAAAGGACCCTCATGACCATGTCACTCCTGTCTTCATGGCTGCAGGATCTCCCTGAATTCCTGTATGAACCAGAGCTGGCTGATTAGACAGACATCCCATCCTCACGATCAAAGTTAATAAATGAGTAGTGGAGAACCCGTTACAACCGCTGATAAGAATTCCTGATAGCTAATTGCCCTCACTGTAAAAAAATCCCATTATAGTCTAAACCTGCTTAGTTTAAGCCTTAACCCCAGTTCCTTGTGGTGCCTTGATGGGCTGGAGCCCTACCCCACCAGCATCTCTTGTAATGTCTCACTGGGCACCTGCCTTATCCTCTGCTGCACCAGTTGAGCCCCTTGTGCCCAGTGCTGTGCTGCACCCAGGTAGCCTTTGAGCCCCCACACTGTGCCCAGTGTGTTGGTGCACTGGCTGTGGGGGCCGGGGGCAGAGGGGGCTCTCTGCCTACACCTGTGCCTTTGGCATCGTGTGGGCCCCCGTCCACAGCAGTGTCCAGCTGAGATCCCCTACACTCAGCATGGTGTGGCAGTTCCCATGCACAGGTGGCCTGTGCTGCTGGTGCCCAGACCTGCCATTCCATTTTAGGCCTGTGCAAAGGTTTAGTGCTCGCCTGCCTGGCGCTCTGGCCAGGGGGAGCTCATGGCCAGCTCCTCCAGCTTGTGTCACTCCCTCACATTACCAGTGATGTTTTTGTAGTTCCTTTAGGCTGCTGACAAAGTACCAGAGTGCAGAAGGCCAAGGACTTGTCCCTGTGGAGCGCCGCAGGGAATACATTGTCTCTGTCTTTCCCTCTTTGCTGTTGCTGTGGGACCCATCAGTCTGGGGTTTTGTCTGTTTGATCTATGACAACTTGGCTTTCTATCATTCTGTGTCTTTTTTGCCCTAATCAAAATGTCATGTCTGTATGATTTCAAATAGTTTATGAAAGACAAAGAGTATCTCATCCAAATGATTACATTTATTGACCAAGCTGAAATTCATTATTCTGTTAATTGGACAAGTTCTCTTTTTCATAGACCCATATCACTCCACATTCATTATCCTTCCCGCTTCCATTCAGTATTCTCATCCATCACCAATGCTCTAAGAGAATGAATATCTGAGGTCTGAGATAATCCTGTTGTATCATGGTTAAGTGAAATAACAAATCCTCATTTTTGAGGTTTGAACCAAACACACTCAAAGCTGGCATATTAATTATTCCTTAGCTTGTGAGTGCTGCTTATTCCCATGTGGGGAGAGAGCCACGGACTTGGTTGTAGAAGAATTCCACAAAGAAGCCAAATACTCTGAGGAATGATGTTTCACAGCTAACAGAGAGATGGATTTAGGATGTGAACTTTGTAGTGTCCTCCTAGGTTGTCTTAGACCAGCATTTGTAGTAGTGTTGTTTCTTTATTGCAAAATTAATCATTGTAGATAATGTGCTTTATCAGTGAAGTAAAGAAATAAATAAACCACGGGCTTTAACATCACAGATTGATGAGGTGAAATGATGGAGAGGCCTGACAAATCCAGTCGTGTGGGGAATGGAGTCAGGACATGATCAGCTGAAAGGCTGGTTATCTGTGAGTGCCCACAGTGCCCCTTAAAGCCCTGCTGGGACCGGGGCAGGGACCCTCCGTCGCTGCTGGCTCACTTTCCTGAGCGCAGCAGAGCAGAGGATCAGCTGTGCCTGAGAGAGAGCTGCTGCTAAAATTGCCAAATTAATCCATTACAATATGATTCCCCCTGCCCCTTTCTTATGAAGAGATGCTGTTTCCTAACCTGCACTGCTGCTTTTGGAGCTGCTGCAGCGTGACTGGCCGTGGGTGTGCTGGGGGAGCCTGGCCTGGAGGCTGTCGATGGTCCCAGGGCATTGGAACAGGCTGCCCAGGGAAGTGGCGGAGTCGCCATCCCTGGAATTCTTCAAGAAATGACTAGATGTGGCACTTTGTGCTGTGGTTTAGTTGACGTGCTGGTGTTCAGTCAAAGATTGGACTCAATGATCTTGGAGGTCTTTTCCAGCCTCATTGATTCCATGATTCTTTGATTTCATGCCACCTGCATGCAGCAGCTGTAGCAGGTTGCAGGGAGAGCAGGTGCCCTTCTTGGGAAGCTCCTGCTGCTTCAGCCAGCCCTTGCTGCAGCTCGCAGGTGCTTTTAATCCAAGTGATTTTTTTACCCACCTGCCGGGTGAGGAACTGCTGAGGATGTGCTGCAGCGCCAGCGGGGTCCTGAGTGCAGGGGGGGATTTGAGAGCTTGGGCTAAGCAACAAGTTCTTTCTGCAAAGCATTTGGCCAGAGGCAATGGCTGCAGCAGTGTTGTCACCATGAGAGCAGGTAAGGTCAGTGCTGTGGGGCTGCTGTTTGGGATCTCCTTTGCCCAGCTCACAGCTGGTGCCTGGGGTGGTTTGGGAGCTGACCTGGGGCAGTTCAGGACCTGGGCTGAGTCTGGCTCTGCTTTATGTGTTCCTGCATTTCACTGCTGGTTCATCTGTGGTCGTTCAACTAAGTGAGAGCATCAGGTTGGTTTGAAGAGATGCAGGAAGCCAGGCAACGTGTTTGCTGAAAATTTACAAACTCAGTTCCTTTACTGGCTTCTTGTAACTCTTGAAGTATTTTTTGGTCATGTAAAAAGTGAGACTTGCAGTCAAACTGCTGCATCTGCTGTCCTTAGATTTCCTATGCTGCTCTCTGCCAAGAAAAGACTACTAAAATCTGAAATGGGCTAAGTGTAAACTATGGAGAAAGCACCCGAGATCTTGGAGTCGTGCTTGTGTGGAGTCATGTGGAGCAAACAGATGTTTACTGAAATGAGAAAGCACAAGAGTCTCCTTGAATCAGGCACCACGTGTCTGCTGGCTTAGCATTCCCCAGAGCAGAGAGATGGGTGTTTGTGCAGTTCATGGAAACACTTTACATTTTAAAATGTTGGATGCTGATTGTTATAATGAGTTCCAGTTTAAGTTACAAGCATTTGTGTAAATGCTCGGTCTAAGACATGCTTTGTGCTGGGATACCACCTCAGTTTTGCCCTGCTGAGGGCTATGGGACAGGGATGTGCCACCTCTGGGACCCTCAGGCTTGCTATGGCCTGGGCTTGTCTGAAGTATGAATCTTAAATCCTAAAATAAAATATCATCCTTTTGTGACTCAATTTATCCTCCCAATAACGTTTATCATCTTTGCTCCAGCATTCCTTCTGTTGAGTTCTGCCTGTCTGGCCTCCAGTTTGTAGTTCAGTTACAACCTAAGTACAGTTTTTTTCCATGCTATACAAAAATTCACCTTCCATCCCTCAGTTAATTTTTTACATTGCTGGCAGTCTGCGTTCTGCTTTGACCTCTGCTGGGAAATTTAAGGCCGTGAAGAACAGTTGAGCAACTGGGGAGGATTTGTTCTGGAGAAGAGAGGATGCCAGCGTGGTGTGTCTGGTGTGGAGCTCTGTGAGTGCTGTGTGGGATGAGGGGGTGACGCACCTGAGCTGTGCCAGGCTGGAGCTGGCTCATCACCAGCTCACAGGCAGCAGCTGCTCTGGGGTCACCAGCCAAACATCTGCGTCCCAGGTAGGTCCTGCTTTAATCAGCTGTTCCACAAACAGGCAACCCAGGTGTGCAGTGAGAGTAGCACAAATAACTGAAAAATAACGGAGTAAAAATGGAAATAACAAGCTCCTTCCCTTTGTGGGCAGATGGAGCCCCACTGAGAGTGATCACTGCTCTGGGCAGAGCCCGGGCAAACAGTGGACGGAACCCTGAGCTCCCTGTGGCTATGGCTGGGCCCAGCAGTGAGGGATTGCTGGGTGAACATGCAGGGGCTCGGCTGAAATGTTCTCTAAAGCCACAGTGAAACTCTCCTTCCCCTGCCCCAACACCGGAAACATTGCAGAGAAAATGCTCCACTGTGTTTCAGGGGCTGCTCCTGCTTTCTCACTGCATCATGCTGGATGACCCTTAAAAAGGACACACATACACACATAATTAAAGCCACCCTCCAGCCCAAGGCCAGAACTGTGCTTGGAAACCGCTGTTCCCTGGCACAGAGTCTCTTTTTTCCGTCCCAGCCAAGCTCTGCACGCCGCAGTGGCACCGCCAAGGAGAAAGAGCTCCCTCAGACCCAGTGGGGAAAAACATCTTCCAGTGTCTTTAGCAAGTGCTTTTAAAATCCCTGTTTTGCAAAGGAACAGACATTTTTTTATTACTATTTCTTCCCCAGTAATCCCATCTGAGTCTCTGAGCGTGCTGCCTGTTGAATAAGCGGCTCCCTTTGGGCAGTCTAGGTGTACAAGCCATGCTTGATTGTCTCCCTTGGAAGGAGAGTGGGGCAAGCTGGCAGCTCCTCTGCTCTTGGGAGCTTCTCACTGCAGACAGACCCACGTGCAGGGTCCAGGAGCTCTGCAGCATGTGGCTTCCCAAAGCAAAGCCCCATCCTGGAGAGGCTTGGGGGAGGGAGCATAGGTCAACCTGTCAGGGTGGCCGGCKGCGCCACGGTGGCCTCACAGCCTTTGGAAAATGAGGGCTTTGTTTTGAGACCTTCCCATTAGATGCTGGAATCTCCTCTGGGGCGGCAGCCTGCCACAAGAATGTTGCCTGCATGGTGGGAGCAGGGTCAGCTGCACCCCTGCCATTGGCACAGAGTCTGCCAGTGCCCGCCAGCACAAGGGGAGTCCTGGCTCTGTCTCCTCCCGGCACATCAGAGTGATGAATCTGTCTCCACTCGCCAGTGTGAGGGCACAGGCACGCTGCATCACAGCGGGCTCCTCTCACAGCCTGCCAAGATCCCAAGAGCCACGAGCAGTCAGCAAACAGTCCCTCTTTTCTGCAGAAGTGTGCTCGAATGGGGAATTTACTGCTGTCTGAAACATTTTTCCTTTAGAGACAACTAGGAGATATTTGCCAAGACATTCTGTGGAAAAGAGGAGGGAAGCCAGGACATGGCTGGAAGGAGCCATACCTGATACAGTCAGTACAGCATTCTTTGGGACCCAGCTCTCTGCTGTCGTTCCTGAGGTGCGGGAACATCTCCATTTGAGACTCCATGGGGCTGCCACCAAAACTCTTCTGCTCTTTTCTTAGCTCAGGCTGGGGCATGTTGTGCTATTGGCAACCTCTGCTTTGGCACTTCACTGCCTCAATTTGACTTTCTCCAAACTCTTAAGTTACTAATGTGGCAGAGAGGCTAGTTTACTGGGAGGTGTGGTATTGTGTGTGAATAAATTATGACCTCAGAAGGATGGCAGAGTGTGGGTATCTCTGCTCTTACTTGGAAAGAAATGAGGAGATCAGGGCATTTGCCTTGGGCATGCTAACGAGCATGTGGGCACCCTCTCCTATATGGTGTTCAGAACTATGTTAAACCCTGCAAATAATGAACTGCAGCCGCTTGAGCCAAATGTGACACCTTTAAATTGGCCATCCTCAAGCAGGGGTGATCACACCCAACCCAGATGGTCTCCCCAGTTACTGTACAGCAAGGGCAAATACAGATTTGGAGAAGGTTGAGCTATTTGTGGAAGCTCTGAGGTAGTTTAACATGTGGCTGCATGAGGCCATGTACCTTCTCGCAGGGCTTGTGCAACAGTGTTGGCCTGGCCAAACTGATGGTGCTGGCTGGCGTGTTCAAATTTGTATGTTAAATGGACTTTAATAAAATATTGGTATCAGGCTAAATGTATATCACAGTCCCTCTCCTGGATTAGCTTGAGACAAACTTGAGAACAAAACAAAGAAATGAGAAGGGTGGAGAAAATTATGGGCTAATTTCTAAAAGATCTGAGGCATCACTATGGGTGACACTCTGTAAATGATTAAACACTGTCCTGCACAGCTGAATCTGTGCAGCCCCAACTGCCTGCTCCAGAGTGTTTGCAATTTCTTCACCATTTCATAGTCTTTCCTCTCACTCAGCCTAAATGTTTATTTAATAATCCTGGAAGACCTTTTCAGCTTCCTGGGTTTAATGTTTGCTAAACACCCTGTCACTTCCACTTGTATTGATAATTCCCGGCCCTGTGCTCTGTGGAACGGCGCAGCTCTGTGCTAACACGGACCTCAAAAGCCAGTGCTGCCCAGGCAGGGTCCATGGGAGCTGAGCTGGGGGCTCATCAGCTGGATCATCTCGCCTTTGCATTACCTCAGCCYCCATGCTCCCCGCGGGCCCTGGCAGTATTAGTTTCACAAATTCATTTTCCTGCACAAAAGCTTTTGGTTACTTTGGGATTAGGGACTGTTTAGAGTTCATTGTTTTCCTGAGCTGCCTTGTTTTGCTGTAATGCTGAGACGCCTGGGCTGCAGGAACCTAATCCACCTCCTCTTCCAGCAGCCCTGCTCTGTGAAAATCTGTTCTCTGCTTTAGTGCAAATTGTTGATGGGAGATAGCAGCGGGTCTTTCTGCTTCCATTTAACATGTCAGCAGATAAAGACATCTGCTTGCAATTATGGGTATGGCCTTGCTGAAGGATTGGCCTGGTACATTTTATAAGGTAATAGGAATTCTTTATCAATCCATAATTCCTGGTGTCAGAGAAAGGAATATGTTTCATTTAAAATACTCATATTTTATTTTGCAAAATTATAGGATAAACCATGAGATTGGTATCAAGGGAAGAACCCATGTGCTCTCTGCAAAGAGTGAGTCCTGGGTTTCCCATGCAAAAGGCTCGCTCCCCACTCTGCGGAGCAAGTGGACTCTGTTGCTGGTCCTTCGTTGCACTCTGCAATATAGCCAGAGAGGCAAATCCTTTTGGGAGTGATTTGCTGCTGCCTTTGCAGCATGATCTGAAACAGAAAGATTGTCCCTAGCACAGTGCCCAAAGCATTGGAATCTCTTGGATGGGGCAAGTGGCCTGCAGAGGAGCTGCTGTGCACCAGCACCTGAGCTGGTGGGAAGCCCCTGTGGCTGCAGAAATAGCACATCCCAGCACATCCCCAGTGGCTGCAGGAATAGCCTTGGGTCCAAACCCCTCTGTTCTCACTTTCCCCCAACCCAGAATAGCCGGTGCTGTTGGCAGTGCTGGCTGCCTGCCTGGACCAGGGACATGCAGCCATGGAGGTGCTCCCACCCTGCCTGTGTGTGCCCAGGGAGAGCAGCTTGGGGGCCTGGGGACACACGTGGACAGGCTTGTGGTCAAAGGAAGGGCTGCCCAGGGGGCTGGAGGAGGCTCCCCCTGCGCCCTGCTCCTTCCAGCTAGGTGGGAGCCTCCTGCCTGGAGCATGGAGTGGGGGCTGCTCCCTGCCCCAATCCCTCCGTCCGCTCTTGAAGCTGCTCCTGGCAGGACACACTGTCAGCTATTCTTGGCCATGCTCAGCCCTGTTTGTCAGCCCAATGACAGTCTGCTGTAATTTCCTCTGTGATTAAGGGTCTTAGAGCATGTTCAATATCATTAAAGAAACAAGAAAATAGTAACAATAATTATCTGTGCTCAGGGATGCTCCTAAGAGAAGTCAGAATTGCATGCAGTGCCTTTCAGCTAAGAAAGCTCCTCATGCTTCAGCCTCGACAGATTCACAGGGACTGCATCCCCGGTTCTGGGAACTTCCTATGCTCTTTCATCCATCAGCACCAATTCCTATTCCCTGCTGTACACTCTGGTGCTTGGATGTGGAGCTTCATCTCTGAGGAGAGGTTGAGAGGTGCATTGGACTGCAGAGACAGACATTTTCGCAGTGAAGGTTGGGTGGACGCAGATGCCCGTTGTCCAGAGAGACTGTGAGGTCCAGGTTCTGGCAGCTGGTCTCCTTGCTGATATGGAGATGCTCTCCCTTGTCACAAGATCACTAGGGTTTGGCATTGTTCTGCCACCACATCTGGTCTGCTCTGGGGATGGGAAACATACCCTGGACTCCTGGGCTAATGGCACTGGCAGTGCACATGTGTGTGAAGCATGCACATGCTGCTGCCAGCCCCTCACCATTGCCCAGCCCAGGGAAATCCAGAGAAGCAGTGTGTGATTCAGACAAACTTGAGAACAAAAAAAAGAAATGAGAAGGGTGGAGAAAATTCTGGGCTAATTTCTAAAATGCCATGAATTTCTGGGGGCAGCTGGAATGGCCAAATCTTTGTTAAGGCAAGGAGAAAACATGGCCAGGGCTGCAGGCCAAGTCCGAGGCCGTGTCCCATGACAGGACAGCAGCTGTGCTGCTGGGGCACTCATGGCCCACACAGCCCTGGGCCCAGCTGCGTGTGCCAGGGGCTGCTGAGTACCCAGCCTCAGGACGTGCTTGTTCCTTGCAGAGGAGAAACAGTCTGGTTTAATTTTAAACTCCCAGATGTTTGTCGTGTTACCAACATTTCTTTTTACAGAAGTAAATTCAAACAATCCATCTTTAAGTTCTCAGACATGAGACATGGGGAAGTTTGTTTCTGTACAGCTCCCAGCTCAGCCCTGGTCTGGTGGGACATGCTGTGGATGTGATGTGGTGTCCTGCTGAGGGCAGGGCACCTGTCCCGGTGTCTCTGCAGGGTCTCCACATCCTAGTGCCCCCGGTGTGGTATGGGCACCTCATGATGCCCACAGCCATCTCCATTTGGGTTGCACATTCCAGTGGGTGGGCTGGCTCTTGCCTCTGCAGCCCTTCAATGGAGGACAGAGACAGACGGCCATGCCCCCAGTGCTCCCCTTGCCCGCAGCTCCCCAAATACCCCTGTGGCTGGGGACCAGGCTGCTAGTGTGGACTCGCAGCTTGGAGCTTGTCTTGCAAGTGGGGTCTGGATGTATCTGGAGGTGTTCCCAGACTGCAGGGTCCCCCATTGTTTCCATCCTCCAGCTGCCCTCCAGCAGCACCAGGACTGGGAGGAGATGCCCTGGGTGATGGCACTGGTGTGCTGTTGATCGTCCCCTGGAACCTGCAGCCCTGCTCCGGTGGGAGTTCACCCATCTCGGTCATACAGTGAGAAAACATCCCAAGAGCTCTGACTTTGCATCTTGCTGCAGTTCTGGGGATGCTGCTGGTCATACAGGCGCAGGAGAATTTTCCAGAGCCCCCCAGTGTGCTCTGGACTCCCCATACCTTGGGCTGGCAGCTCCATCTGAGGCCTGCAGGAGATGCACCCAGGGAAGGTGCAGACTGGTGGGCTTGCTAGTGGTCTCCTGCTGATTTGGAGCATTAGACTATGCAGGACTGAGTTTGATTTCTTCCCCTGCTCCCCATGTTTTTAGTAGCTGACAGTTTTTACCAGTGTGAGGTACTAACTTTTTCTTTTGAACKCATGAGTTCAGGCTTGTTAATCACTTCCAAATGTCCCCGTCTAAGGGCGATATTGTTTCAGCATTCAGCCACTAATTTTTTGAAATCTCTGAAATAAGACTCTGCTCTTGAGCATGTGCTGGAGAGTTGTTCCTTTCCGCTGTATTTTGAAAATATACATATGGTTTAATTCAACAAGAGGGCTGGAGGGGACATTTTTCCTCCAGTTTTTTCCTCCTCTCTTTCTTTAGAGCTGTATCTGCCAAACCACCCAGCTCTGCGCCAGCAGCAGCCCCTGGCYGATCCCAAATGCATCTGGAGGTTAAAAAGTGTATTTCTGGGCAAGCCCAGTGCCACTGCCCTGCAATACAGACTGAGGTGTACCTGGAGTCAAGGACAACTGCCACAGCTTGGGCTGCACATAGCAACACAAGGAGGAGGGTTGAGCATCTGGCAGCTCCAGAGCACTGGAGCAGCACTGCAGCAGTGCTCCCTCACTCCTGCAGCAAGGAGGGCTGTGCTTGCTCTTCGGTCTACTGGACAGGACAGGCCAGCTGTGATGGGGGTTCAGGCTGCTGGGCTCAGAAAGTCTGTGAGTGCTGCAAAGCTGGAGGAGAAATCGCAGTGCCTTTCCGTGAACACTCACGGCTCCAGCAGACACTGAAAATCTGGATATATCAAAGCAATGGAATATGATTATTCAAAAATGTGAATTGCAGGGAGGAGTCCTGCCGGGCCTAAAGCCCTCAAGGAACTTGGTTGTGTCTGGGCTCAGGGATCCCAAGGGAACATTTATTTCTGTGACTAAACTGGCTTTTATGTGCCCTGGTTTTGGTAGGACTCTTAAGGAGATCTGGGTGCTCCACAGGGTCTGGCAGATGCAGGAGTTGCTTCAAACCCAGATATCAGTCAGGGACCTCTGGCTTCCAGCAGAAAGAGATATTTTTTTAATTATTGCCACTTGCTTTGTAAAGAAGGAAAGTGGTGGGGGAGGGAGATTGGGAAAAGCTGTTGGTGCAGGATCCAGTAGAAATGGACCAAGGAGGCTGAGCCCGGGTGAGGACCGAGTTGGGCTGTATTCTGTCTGGGCTGTGTTCTGCCAGGGAGCCCTGGCTCCTCCTGGCCAGCATGGCCACTGCCCACACACACCGGAGCTGCATCCCTGTGCCGGGGCCGGGCCCTGCGCAGCCCTCATGGCGCAGCACGGCAGGGGCCACCACGGTGGCGGGGCTGAGCCGGGTCTCCTGTGCCTCTGTCCACAGTCTGAACCACAAAACCCTCTCGCCTTTGCTGGTGAATTGCTGCTGATGGAAATCCCCTTCTGTCTCCAGCTCTTGGAAGCTTTTGAGCATGCTGAGGCTGTTATGTCCTGTGGTTTTGTTGATATTATAAATAGATGTTGTAACTGAACATGAAAGAACTTGTGCTGACCAAGGGTTGTTCTTATTAGAGGCAATGAATGAGGAGGGGATAGTTCCTGTCGGGCCCAGTCCCTTTCCTCATGCTGTCCTCCAAAGGCACTTACACCCCACAGCAACCTTGCAGATGCTGGGATGCTCCCTGCAGGATCAGCTGGGTGGCAGGTCTTCCTTTCAGGAGAAGGGGACACTTGGCTGGGCATACATGGCATTTCTGYGTTAAGACAAAGGTGGTTTTCTACAAAGGAGACTCATGATGAAGCCTTTCCATAAAAGCTTTTTAGAAGGGAATCTGTTGAAGAGGATGGAGAGCTTCCTCTGCCTTCCTGAGCAGAGTGACAGCATTAGGAGGAAGGGGAGGGGGGGCATTAGATGGGCAGTCAGGTTCCTGCATGCTGATGTGACTCTCTGGGGTAGAGGCAGCCCTGGGCCTGAGCTGAGCATTCAGCCCTCTGAGACCCATTACAAGGCACTGCTGAGAGCTGACATGCTGTTTGCACAGGTCATTGACCAGCCTAAGGACTGGGACCTAGAGACCAAATGATCATCTTCTCAGAAATGCACAGGGTCTTTCCAAAATGCTGTTTGTGTTTCCTTGTAAATTGCCTTCTGGGCTAAACCTCCCAGACCCTCTGTGCAGGCCAGTGTCCTGCAGATTCCCACAAGGACTCCGCCATTGGCAGAAAGGCTTCCCACTGGGTGCCATGCATCCAGCGTGTCCCAGTGGGCAGCCCTTTCCCAGTCTCTCAGGAACATACTGAGGTTTGTGCAGACTGAAAGGAAAGTCAGAAGGGGTTCAGCCCTAACCCAACACACAGCCCAGCCCTTCCAGTTTGTTTCCTCTCTTAGCAGACTCTCTGGCTTTGTTTGTCTCGTGGTACATGCAAATGTCATTGTTCATCTCAACAGGAGGTTAAGTGTGGAAGAGCTGGTTTGATGTACTTGATGTATGTTGCTCAGACAATGCATCATTCCTGAGCCAGCTGAGTGCCTGCTGTGCTCATCCGTCTCTTGCGCTGCTGTCCCGGTGGCTCGATGCAGGGACTTACCTCAGGAATGAGGGGAGGGTTAGGGTCAAAGGAAGAGATTTTCCAAGCCCTAGGTCTTCCTTGGTAGATGTCTGAGATGTGCTTGCATTTCTGGGGTGCTGGATATTTAAATTGATATGCTGGTGCTGGGGCTCCTGGCTGGAATGCCTGCATGCTCCCTGCATGCTCCCTCCAGAAGTCAGCCCTCCAGTGAGGATGCTCTATGTCCAGCAGCAGAGTCTGGAGCAGAGATGTGCTGCAGGGGAAGATGTAGAGAGAGATGCCAGATGGATGGATGTACCCTTGACTGGGCAGCTGGTGTCGCTCTGGCAGCCTTTCCCTGAGCACACGTGTGTATGTCCTGTTGTCACCTTCTCCATTTGGGTCAGGAAACTCCCAGTACCTCAGCTGCTACAGACATTTGGTGCAGAAAGTCCTTGTTTTCCCCGTCTCCTAGAGGAGGAAACTTTTCCTTGAGCAGGAGGGCTAGGAAAGCTGAGCAAAGTCACTCAAGGGTTAAAAGGCAAAATATTAATCTAAAGTAGAGAGGATTAAGGATTTAATTTTTTTTTTTTTTTTTTTTTTTGGGGATCTGGGGGGTCCTGGTTTGTGTCCTCCAAGCACCTGGATTCAACATGTGTGACTAAACAGGAGCAGAGATGCTCCCATTTCCCCACGGTGTTTCTTGGCTCCCAGAAATGCACTTTAAGGGCTGGGGTGTCAATGGAGACTCCAGCAGAGTAGAAAGGAGCTTTGAGCAGAGCTTTGTGCGGTTCCTCTCCTGATGAGCAGATCAGGAGCCAGAAGACGCAGCTTCCCACTGGTTGTAACCAGAGGAACAATGAAAAAAGGGCTGGGGGGGCTCCGCGTGGGGACATCGTAACAGGCTCAGAGTTCCGAGGGCTGTGAGAGGCGGTAGTCGCGGTTCGGCTCCGACTGCAGCGGCGAACTGCGGAGCAGCAGTGTGGGCTTTGCGGGGCAGAGGGGGAGATGCGAGGGGGCCATCCCGAGGGGGATGCTCCGTGCGGCGGCTGCCACCTCTCGGTGCCGGACGGGAGCGGGCAGGGGGCGGGGGGCCCCGAGGGCACCGAGAGCTCCCGCGGGAGCGCCGCGTCCCCCGCGCCCCGAGCTGCCGTGCTGCTCCACTTCTGCCTCCCCTCCCCGCTTCTCTCTCCCGAGCCGAGCTCTCTGTGTCTTCTTAACAGAAGCAAATGGTCACAGAATCCCAGAACAGTTTGGGTTGGAAGGGACTGTAAGAATAATCCAGTTCCAGCCATCTGCCACGGCCAGGGACACCTGCCCCTAGACCAGGTTGCCCATAATCCCGTCTGGCCTGACCTG
This sequence comes from Amblyornis subalaris, assembly GCA_018881555.1. Classification (NCBI taxonomy): domain Eukaryota; kingdom Metazoa; phylum Chordata; class Aves; order Passeriformes; family Ptilonorhynchidae; genus Amblyornis; species Amblyornis subalaris. The sequence goes on from JACAXG010000228.1 coordinate 243,592, forward strand.
GAACACTTCCAATGGTGGATCATCCACAATTGTCCCTCAAGGATGGAGATGTGCCCTATGGCATACCGAGGGATGGCTGTGGACGCAATCCCTGGGGGTCTTTGAGTGAGGGAAGAGCTTGGTTGAAAGCGTTTTTTAGCAGCTGAACTTCTAAATGTCTCAGCAACAACAGTTAGGATTTTAACTGCAATGTCAAGTCGACAAAGGGTTAATACAAAAATCTCCTGCATATCCATTCCTTGGCAATAACCTCCACAGGGCCCTCCCCGAGATACAGCTATCTTGTGTCCAGGCTGCAGGAGACAGTACTTATCCTGATCCTGACAGTTTGCTGCTGTCTCCAGACATTTCCTTGGCAGTTGATTTCAATTATCGTCACTATGTGGTACCTCACCTGTTCCTGCAGACTTGGCACCACCAGCTACTGAGAGACTGAGTATCACACTGTGTCCCCACTGAGTTGGACAGGAGTTACTGCTCTGGGTGTCAGCATGGAAGTCTCTCTTATCAGCACCTCTGGGTATTGCTTTGAYTCGTGCCTGGTCTGGGTTTGGCCCAGGGAACGAGAAACGCTTGCAGGGAACGAGAAACACTTGCAGGGAACGCTCTCTTTTCCTCCTGCAGCACTAGAAGTGCACAGGGTTCTGCACCTCACTGTTGTGGATTTTGGAGCAGTTTGTGCTGCTCATCTGGGCAAGACTGCTTCGTCCCAAGCTGGAGAAGGGCTGATGGACACGCACAGCTCCTTCCTTCCGCCTGGCAGCTCGGCTTCCATGGGCAGGAGGCAAAACTGCCCAGGCACCTTTTGCAGGCCCAGAGGCCACTTGTTTCCCAGGGGAGACCATGCGAGATGTGCAGTCCAGAGCTCTGCTTTTTTCCCCCAGCTGGATGCTGGAGCTGCTGATGGCGACACATGAGGAATCACGTCTGTGATCACTGTGGAGATGCGCAAGCGCTGTGTCTGCAGGGCACAGGCACCGCTGCCTGCTCGCACCTTTCAAAATGTGTGTTTACACCAACCTGTTGGTTAACAACAGCCTTTTGAAATAAAGCAAAGGCATCCCAAGGAGAGAAGGGAAGAACCCATTCGGTGAATGGGTGGGTTCTGCTCCCTGGAAAAGAAACAAAGCCCCAGGCCACAACCAGCGCACTCAGAGGCTCTTGGTGACAGAGTCTAGATCACATTTTTTTTGGAGGAGAAAGCATACTGAGAGGTTAAAAAAAATACTACCAGAATGAAACTACTCATCAGATACTCTAAGACTGCTGCAGGTTTCTCCATGCTGCTGAGAGCACCCTTCTCTCCTGGAGGCCTACACTGGAAAAAAGACCCTTTTGGTGCGCTGCAGGGCCTGATCAGCTGCATGGGGTCTGCCCCACTGCACCCATCTGGCACAAGCAGCCCCAAAGGCACCCTCTGAGCTCTGTCCCAGAACTACTGCTCTGGTTGGCCTCACCAGCAAGTCCTGCCAGTCTCACCTCTACCTGCAAGAAAAGGGTCACTGGTGTGGGTGTCTCTGGCCAAATTCTTTTTTTTCGGCCACAGAGAGCAGCCAGTGAAGCAGCCTTCCCACCCTCATGCCCAGGGGCTGTAGCTGAAAAGGGTTCTGCTGTCCAAGTGAAAGCTAGATGCAAGCTGAGGGAAAACAGATGATTTCAAGATCAAGCCCATCCTATGAATGAGAAGCCAAACTGCTGATGGATGGGGCAGTGTTTAGCTCAGGCATGGAGCCAAATGCACTGCCGTCCTTCCCAAACTGTAGKTCTGCTGATGACCAAGAACACAGACCCTTGGAAGGGTCCAGAAGAGCCCGGCTCTGAACAGAGAGTTGACCCAGCTGGAGCTCATGCTGCATCCCAGCATTTCAGCTCTGCTGCAGTATTGTTCCACGGCACAGACTGGGGATGTGCATTTACATTGCAGTCCTGGGACTTGCCCATTTGAGGCAGGTTTTAGCTGCCCATGGCTCTCTGTAGGCTGTTACACTCAGTGGGCCCCCTCCCCAAAAAAGTCTCTGTTATTGGCCCATGGTGAGCTCTTGGTAGCAGCCTGATGTCACGAAGTGTCCCGTGTGCACTGGGAAAACATGACCTTTGCAAGATCCTGGGTTGGTGGCGGGGCTGGGATTTGGAATGGTGACAGAAGCACCACTCATGCTTGCGCGTGGCCATCTGATGTGGTGACAGACACTTGGAATGGGCGGTGAGGCTGCAGCTGCAGCTGTACTGTCTCAACAGTGTGCTTCATCCCCAGCCTCAGAAAATCACTAAGAGGAAATTTGATTTAAAATGGTTCTTCCTGACTCCCAGGAGAAGGCCCAGGAGTGGAGGGCTGAGCAAGGGTCATTCATCACTGGCTCATTAAAGGCAGAAACCCAAAACCCCAGGGAATGCTGCACTCCGAGGCAGCCTCTGACAYGGGTCATCGGCCTGGGCTGCTCCATGCTGGGATTTGGCAGCTGGGAATGCTCACTGTGCCGTGCCCCAAAGCCATGTCCAAATGGGGATGCTTTTGTTCCTTTTCGCATTACATACAAAGTGTTCCCTGTTTTCATCCCATAGGACCAAATCTGAGGTGGTATTTACTTTTGGAGATGCAGATGCTTTGTTTCTGCAAGATCTTTGGGTAGAGTTGTGTTGTATTTTCATTTGCATTTTTCATATATAACTTGATATAGAGCTTTGTGTTTGAGTGTGCATGGCCTGGGGGAGGAACATCCTTCACTGCTGTGGGCTCGACAGGATCACAGCAGGAGTGACAGCTCAGTGGACAGCTGGGATGGCAGGGGGGACTGAGGGATGGCTGATGCAGTGGGACCTGTCCTGCTGCCCGCTTGGGGCAGGAGGGACACTCCAGGGAAGAGCAGAGTGTACACTGGCAATTTTCCATGAGCATCCTCTCCCGGCAGTGTCAGCATCCTGCACCTTTGGGCTGCCTGCCGATGCCTTCAGCTGAGAAGTTGCCACTGAAGAAGGATTTCCCCTTTTCACCAGGAGCATCATCCCCTTGCTCTGCCCCACGGTGCAGCTGCAGTTTTTGAGAAGGAAGAGGGAAGGAGCTGCCAGCATCCCTTCTCCCCCATTGCCATTTGCACATCAATGTGTTCTCCCTTATGGGGTGAATTCAGAAAAAAATACATTTGCACTTGAATATCCAGCTAACATCTGGGCCAGCAGTTGATGTTTCAATCCATCTCCAAGGCTCCCTGCTACAAGCACTTAACTTTCCCCTTGCCCAGATGTGCCTGTTCTCTGCTCTGTGCAGAAAGGCAAAATTTGCACAGGATGGAATGTGTTGGAATTGGCACTTTGGAAAATGCACGCTCTGCTGGAATGTGCTAACATCCAGCTCRCACAGAAGGGCAATTAACTCTATTTATGTTCACAAGCCTGAATCTAAAACTTGCTTCAGAAAGCAGCTCACTCACATTAAAGGGCTTTATAATCATTATGCTAAAGTATTTCTTTTGAAAACATTTTTGGTTTCTTAAACAGTTAGGATATTTATAAAATACGGCATCAATTACTACATATTTCTTTATTCACACTGATTAAACAACCTATAATTATATTTAAGCCTCTTATTTGTGTATCATGGCAGCATTAAGAAAAGCTCTGTGATTTGTCTGCATGTTTTTCTTTCCAAATAGCAGAGGGCTGTGGTCTCTCTGCTCCTTTGGAGCATTAACGTGGTGGTGTTGCCCAAACAGCAGCAGCCAGGTGTCTGCTGCCCCAGCCAGCTCCTGGCAGAGGGGTGGGCTGAGGCTGGCAATGTATTGTGACAGGTAACATTTGGCTCTATGTTGCTTGGACTCTGAATGCAGTGTTTACAGCAGCTTCTCACAGTCATTTACTCACAGGAAAATATTTTCCTGGATCCCTTTTGCTTGCTGTGAAACAGTCAGTGTTGGAATAATCAAACCTTCTCTGGCAGTCTGTTGTTCACAAAGGCAGTATGGGCCCGGCCCTGCTGTGGGTGTGGTGCAGGGACACGGTGAGGGGACCCTGGGCGCTCCCGGGGGGCTGTGCTCAGCTGGCCCCGGTGCCGGGATTCGGGAGCAGCTGGGGCAGGGCTGGCAGAAGGGCCTGGCTGCTGCAGCATTGCTGCCAATCACTTTGAGCTTCCTTGTTAGAAGTATCTGAAAGCAAAGCTCCTGCTCGAATAAGGAGTTCTGAGCGTGCCCTTTGGAGAGCCGTGCTGGCTGGGTTTCCAGCGGCTCAGTTCTTGTCGTGGATTTTGGCAACTTCTGTTGGGGTTTCACTCAATGCTGATATCTCATTGCTTGAAAACTACTTAGTATAGATGAGACGGGTCCCATTGGCTCCTCCTGAGCTGGAGCAGTGACTTCAGAACTTCATGACTGGCATTGCAGTGACTGGCAGGGGCCTGGGGATGCAGTGGTTCAGCCCCAGACTTGAGAGAACTACGGGAGCAAGTTGGTGTAGATGCACTGCACAGTCATGTTGCTGTGGTTCAGGTACTGCTGTGGCATGTGAGCATATTAATGCCTTTTAAGGGATTTTACCTCTAAGCAAGGACTGTGGAAAGAAAGCAGTGATGTCTACTTGCCCTACTTGAGTTCTCACCAGGTTTTCCTATGCACGTGTATGGCACTGTGGGGGTTAGGAGCAGAGCCCTGATATTTCAGTGCATGAAGAGACTCCCTTGCATGGATGAGGGGAGTACACAGCCTTCCTTGTTATGCCTGACAGATGTGCAACACCAGACAATGAGTCAAAGTGTGAAGCCAGAGAAGCGCTCAGGAAAAAGCTGCTGAGAATTACTGGCATGGCTGGGAGAGTGAAGCCCTCCTATAACAGAGAATTGTTCTACTGGATATAAATGTCAACTGAAATATGAACATCAGGCTTTCAAGGACTTCCCAAAGCTGGAATGTGCATCACCAATTACCAACTGCAACGTGTCCTGCACAGAATCCTATTTATCACCTTCAGGCTGAGGCATGAAACTCCCCCACTGCAAGGCCTGGATGACAGACTGACTTCCAGCTGGTGGCAAAGTCAGGGTCAGGCAGAAGGAAAGACTGGTGGAGGAGGGAGTGTGCTTTCCTGGGCGGGAAAAATGGCTGGGGCTTGTGCCTGGAGCCTTCCTGCAGTTCACCGGCCCCTGACAGGCACATCCCACACAACAGCAGGGCAGCGATGCTGTGAGTTAAGTTGGTTAGGTTCACCAGATAAGGAGCTTTTTGGGACAGGACTGCCCTGTGTCTGAGAGCACAGCACAGCATCACCTCTAAACCTTCAGGGGTGGCACTGCACTGTATCTTGGATGTGAGCAGCAACTCTGCTCAGCTCCATTTTTGCCGAGTGTTTCCTTCCCATCATGGATTACAGCCAGTGCCTAATCTGGTGTGGATGTCTCCTTCTCACACCCTTTGGTTTCTCCAAACAACATGCAGGTCCCCGGACAGGGTATTTCTGTGCACAGAAACCGTGTGTGCTTGGATGGGGTGTCTGCCAAGGTAAGGCTGGCAGAGATCAGTACACCATGTGTGATCCCGATGTGAAACACTCCCTCCTTGCTTCAGCTGAGGAGGAATTCCCAGTTTGTCCTGGTACAGTTCCTGGAACATTTGACTGGAGATGACTGAATAATGACCCAGATAGGAGCAGACGCGCAGCTCCTTCCCCCCACAGCCAGGAACTGTGCTCCTTCTCCTGGCTGGAGGGTGAGTTCCCAGCAGATCAGCCTGGCTCCGTGGTTGGCAGCTGGCAGCACAGGGACCCCTCTCAGGTGGCAGGCTGGAATTTGTGCTGTGTTTGCAAGGTACAAGCCATTGTTTCTCTCTTGGCAGAGCGGCTGAGATAGTCCCAGCACAGCGGGGCTGGGGACTCTCTTGCTCTGTTTATGGCTCTAACATTTTGCATTGTTTCTGCTGACCTTTGTGCCTGAAACACTTCCTCTCTCTGTTGAGACTGGGGCTTTCTGCCTTAGAAAATCTTTGCGGTGGAGAAGTCTGTACAGTGGGAGAACTGAAACAGTTTCATTTTTCCACCCTGTTTTTCTTCATTGGCCTTTCTGTTCATTTAGGGATGGAGCAGTGATGGAGATATCTGGCAGGAGCAAACAGATTGGTCCAACTGAGAACTTTAGTCACTTCCAAAATCCCTACACAATATTTCACAAGCCACAACTGATTCTTGAAGCTACTTGTTTTCTGTGATTACACCTTTTCTGTTGTCTATAGTCATCCTGTCTTACCTGGGGCTTCTCCTAATTGCCCTTGCACTTAGCTTAGCTTAGCTCCTGCTGCACCTTTGTGGCACAGGTTGAGATACTTCTGGGAAGGAGAAGGGCATCCTCTGCTTATCCAGGTGTGCACACAGGCTTTTCCCCATCTGAACAAGGCCTCCTCCTTGAGGCAGGATAGCTTAGCTCCAGCTGGGAACCCAGAGCTCCTGCTCTTTGGTAAGCATCTCTCAATACTTGAACTGTTTCCTCCAAGTAAAAGGGATTCAATGGCAAGATACTTGTATCACTTTTGTGCAAATATCAGATTACAGCCTAGAAACCAGATTGTCTGCAATTAGATGACTGAATTAAAGGGAAGACAGACAGCAGCATGTACAATATGAAGGAAGTTCATTGTTTGTCTGCAAATACTGAAATTTTTTCAGTTCAGTCTCAGAAAAGCACTGTTGTGTCTTCCACAGTGGCACAGAATTTGATCTGCTCTTGCTTTCAGCTTTGGGATGGGGTCCAAAGTTAATTCCCCGCAGATCACCTTACTTTATGAATAAGAGGAGCTCCTCCTGCAGTACCCGTGCTGGGAAAAAACAAGTGTGAATGCTGCTGGAGCTGCACACTGGGAACAGGAGTGATTCTGGGGCTCGGAGATACTTCTCCCAGGCTGGTGGTATCCTGGTTGGCCAGGAGTAGGTGCTGGGCTGTGGGTGAGCTGCCAGGGCAAGGGGCAGCATGCAGCAGGTACTGCCCCAAAGCAGAATGCCCCAAACCTGCTGGTTTATTCTTGACCCTCCAAAATACATTTTTCACTGTTTAAGGCATGTAGGAGGAGGAATTGTCTAACAGTAGGAAAGTGTATGAGCTGTCAGATGTGGTTTGCCTGTGATTACACCTCAGCTTTTGACTTGGATCCATTTAGGGCTGGCACCTTGGTGCTCACCAGCCTGCCCAGCACCCCGACTCTCAAATCCCCTGGAGCTTTCTGGGGATGGATCACAGGGACTAGAAACTTAGTTTGTCACTTGTGGTGCCTGTGGACAGGGTTTAGTGGTGGACTCAGCCTTGCTGGGGTAATGCTTGGACTTGCTGGTCTTAAGGGTCTTTTCCAGCCTCAGTGCTTCTCTAATTCCGTGATGCTATGATCCCATTTCTGTGATTCCATGTCTTGCAAGACCATCGGGCGTCATGAAGCCCCTCAGCTGGTGCCAGAGGCTTTTTCTGCTCCCGAAGCTGCTTCTGGGGGGAGGGCGGGGCGGGTCGGGTGGCGAAGCCTCCCTGTCCCCTCTGCGGAGGCTGAGGCTCCGACGAGGAGCGGGGACTTTCCAGGTTTCCCTCTCCCTTAGGTTGTGGTGCCTCCTGCTGACGGGCGGTGGGCCCGTTCTCTGCCGCAGGGCGGCCCCGGGACCGGGGGTCTGGGTGCCCCGCCGGGCTGCGAGAGCCCGAGGTTCGTCCCCAAAGCCGCGCGGTGGCGCGTTCGTCCCGGGGACGGCACCGCGGGATGCTCTGCTCTGCATCTGCTCTGCTCTGCTCTGCCCTGCTCTGCCGTGCCCTGCTCTGCTCTGCATCTGCTCTGCTCTGATCTGCCCTGCCCTGCTCTGCATCTGCTCTGCTCTGCATCTGCTCTGCCCTGCCCTGCTCTGCATCTGCTCTGCATCTGCTCCATCCTGGCGCTCCCCGGCCATGCTCACCTCAGCCCAGGGCCTCTGTCCAACTTTATTATTTTCGTTATTTAGAATGCATTTCTATATTATCTGTAAAACATTTACAACATATTTATAATATATTTTATTATTTTTAATCGCTACTCTGGAGTGAATCTTGGCCAGATCCATTTGCCCTAAATACTGCATTTTTAAAAGAATAAGCCCAAACAGCAGCAGCTGCAGCGCTTGCTTTTCCCCTGCCTAGGTAACAACAGATAACATAACTGGTGGCAGTGAGAAGTCACCGCTGCATTCCTTGTCCTGGTTTGTGGGGTTGAGTGCAGCTGTCAGAGCTCCCATTCTGGCCAACGAGGCATAACCGACCCGGACATATGAGCTGCCACTTTATTCATTTCACTAATTGCTTGTGGCTGTTAAAGCTGTTCATACTCTTTAAAAAAGTGAAAGTCAATCCCCAGAAAATTCAGGAGTTGATATCTCTGTGCTGGAAGGAGTGGACATAAGAAGACTTTTGATTTGTAATTTGTGGTGTAAAAAACTAATTAAGAAAGAACAAAAAAAAATGGAAGTTTTGTTGGTTTTATTTAACAGAAAATCCAAGTTGGTTAATTTTTGCTACCTGGCTTTAAATGCAAACTGTGGGGTGCCTGAGACCTCCCCAGCCTCACTAGGGAGAGGGTGAGGAGCTCCCCTAAAAGCTATAAATAGGAAGGCAGCAATTTCCCCGTGACTTTTTATTTTTGAAGTGTTTTGAATGGCCCAGTCTTGTCCACAGAGCCTCCTCCCTCTCTCCTTCCCTGCCTTCTTCACTCCCAAGTTTCTGTAATGTGGGTCATGCCTCCGTGTTTGCAGGTGGCACAGTACAGAATCTGCATTTCGCTTTTTCAAAGTTAAAGTGTCTTTGAAATACGGTTTTGCATCTAATGCAGAATGTAATAAAGAGACTTTAAAGAGCTGCTGACGCCTTGTGGAAAAGTGAAAAACATTCTGTTGAGAAACAATCCTGCTGGGCTGTCTTATCTGCTGTTCCCTTTGCTCATTTTTGATAGCAAGGGGCACTATAAATATATATAACTATACATAAAAATGAGAAACCTTGGCAACCAAAGAGAAAGTTGGTTGTTTTCTCATGTTCCTTCGCTGTGTGCAGGTGGGTGAGGGTAGACAGAGTTCATCAGTCTCGTTTCACCTTTACAGCTACTGTACTGATGCTGTGGCCGTTTGTTGAATGTTGGACTGAAAGGGAGTCACGTACCAGTGGATTATTTTTTCCTAGAGGTATTTGTTAACCCTCTAAAAATAGCGGCAGTGGTTTCTGGGGCACTCTGACAAGGCTGGCGGTGGAACAGAAATGAAGCAATGCTCGGGAGCCAGAGGACAGGAGCTGCCATATGGCGAGGGGGCTAGGGCTGCGCGCTGCAGCTCCCTGGGCACGGGGCGGGACGGCAGCAGTGCCATGCAGGGCACGGCTCCCTGCACCTGCCTGGCTCCAAGGCAGAGCAGTGCAGCCCCCCGGTGTCACACTGGGCTGCTGAATCACTCTGAGGGTGCTGGTGGGCAATGCCCTGCACCAGCCAGGCACAGAGACCGCAGGGATCACTTCCCTGTGATGGTGTCTGAAGCCCATGACAATTCCTGTCACATGCTCTGCAGGACAGAGGTATTGCCTTGTGGAGCTGATAGAATTGTTATCATCATAAATGGGACCCCGCACAGGCCAATGTCTGCTGCAAGGAGCGACTTGGATTGTTTCCAAATGACTGGGCAAAAGAACCTGCTTGATCCCTTCCGTTCTGAGGGCTCTTGCAAAGAACAGTTCTGTCAGGAGCCCGGCAGAGTCTGCTGAGAGGGGCTCAGCCTCTGTACAGTGGATGGAAAATTCGGACCTTGGAGCCTGGGCTGCAGAGGGGAGCTGGGGTCCCCTGCCACATCGCCGGGGTCCTGCAGATGGAACCTGCAGTGCTGCATTGCTGAGCTAAGTGCTCCTTGGCTGTTAAGTTTTCCAGTAATTCTCCCAGGCAAACGATGCACCTGCCATGGCCTCAGGAGAAAATGTTTATTGCCATATCCTTTCACTGTTCAGAAAAAGAAAGTTATTTTGGCACTGAAATACCGTACTCCCCTCCAAAACTGCACCTTGTTCACGCTGTCATAAACGGGAAAACTTAAACCGCAGAAGGTGGGCTGAAACCTCCATCAGGTGTTGCAAGATGTGCTTTCTTGTCATTAGCATTTTCTGAAGTAACAGCCCTTCTACAGAAATTCTTGAGTGCATTATTAGCAAATCACATGGAAAAGAACTATTTGGACAAAGGACAGCTGATTTCCAGCTCAGATCTGCCAGGACTGCCACGAGCAGCTGAATGATGTCTGACCGTGTGACAGTGCAGAGATCTTGGGAAGGACAGTCATGTGAAAAATGCCCCCTTTCAGTAGGACAAAGCAAGCAGTTGCCTTGTAAATAAGGCAATCCAATTTAAAATCAAGGGTTAATTGGAAAGCTGATATGAAAAAGGTCTGTACGCTCCAGAGTGGTACTTGAGCAGGTACAAACCATAGGTAATGTTTACATGGAATTGCAGCTCTGTGAGATGCCACCCAAGGCTGATGGGATTCCTTTTAGTAACTTGGAGTACGTATGGTTTCCAGACATCTCTTATTTAATATTAAGAAAGACCCTTTTTTTTTGCTTTTCTGCACTTGTGACTTGATATTCTTTGAAATTATGAGGTGACATACAGGTATGTTCTGCACAGAACAATCCAGCCGTGCCGGGTGAGTGGGCTCAGACATCTGCACAGTATCATTCCCCTGTCACCAAGTGATGGTGGTATAATTAGAAAAGTCATTAATCCTTGCTCAGCAGTGCTAGAAACTATTTATAGCAAGGTAGAAAGCCCTGCACATGGGGCTAGGGTGGGTATGGAAATTGCTCCTGATGCCATGTGTGTTGTGGGGCCCAAATCAAGAACGTAATTTGCTTCCAGGAGGGAACTTCCCTTTCTGACCCTACAGAGACAGTGCAAATTTTCTCCTCTTTTTGAGCTATCACCCTCTGGGCTGGCTGTGGGGAATCGCTTCGGACATTCCCTGCAGGCTGCCACCATCACAGGCTTGGGGGTCCTGGAGAGAGCCCTGTCCTCCCAGCTGGTCTGCAGCTCCCACTACTGTGGGCTGTCCCAGCAGACCCCTGATAGCCACTGGCCTGATTGCCCCCAGCCCCAGCCATTTCCTGTGCCGGCAGCGCTGCAGCAACGGAGGGCAGGTAGAGCAAACTGGGAGTGCACCTCCATGTCTGCAGCACTGCTCGGGGCTGGCAGATTGCACCTGCATCCCACCTCCCACTCGTCACGCCTGGGCTCAGCCATCACGGAGGGTTTGAGATGCTTTGGCTGGTAAGGGCCCATTACTCACCTCTCTTCCCACTTGGGGACTCCAGCAGCAGCTGTACCTGTTCATTTGGTGTGTTACTGCTCTCTACCTCCAGATGGATGCAGGTGGTGTGGGCAGAGGTTGGAACCCGGGTCTCTGAGCCAGAGGAGAAACTGGGGCATTGGTGATGCTCAGTGAGCCACAGGCAAGGAAAACTGCTGTTTACAGGCTTCCAGGAGGCAGCTCGGCTTGGGCTAAGGTCCATGTTTTCCCTGCACAGGAGTCAATATTTCCGCTTGAGGGGTTCCATCATCTCCCGGCGCTTGGGCTTCGCCTTGGTGCCCGCCCACTGCTGCTCAGGGCAGCTGCTGTAAGAGGGGTGGGAGGAACTCCGAACTTTCTGAAGCAGCAAAAGAGGCTGCAGTGGAGAACCGCTGGATGTTGGGCAGAGCGGGGAGCCTGCAGAGCTGGCGTGGAGGCGACCACTGCTCGGAAGGGGAGCGTTGCAGGCGGCTGCGGGGGTGGGCGCTGGCGGGGTGCTGCGGGAGCCCCGGAGCTGTGCTGGGGTCAGCTGAGGTGGCAGCGTTCAGAGAAACGCTCCCGTTGTCGAGTTAAACACTTCACTGGGTTTTGCCTAGTGAGGCACAAATCGCCTGTCTGTGTGCTGGCAGTCAGGCAGCAGCGTAACCACAAGGGAAATATGTTTCTGTCTGGGCTTCCTGCATCTTCCAGGCTTTGCTGGAAGGATTTCTCAAAGAAAGCATAAAATTATTTTAGCCTCTGAGATTAGTGGACCAAGCCTTGCCCTCCTCGGGAACTGGACTGAAATCCCTCTCAGAGAGGCCTGGTGGGCAGCTGCTCCCTTCTGCTGGCGCTGAGGTGGGCAACGGGGAGGAGGGAGAGGACCTGTTGGAAATGGGGCACCCGCTGTTTTGGCATTGCGGGAAGTCCCAGTGCTGACTTTGGCTGTCAGAACACAGCACTCAGGCTCTGTGGTGTGCCTATGGTGTGCCTGGATGATAAAAGGTGACCTCGGAAACTGCATTTCCAAACATCTTCCCCTCTCTGGGAACGATGGCATTGTTCCCAGTGTTTCAGGCTGGGACTGCCTGAGGCTCTTTGTTTAAGCTCCCTGCGTGCTGCAATTCTAGCATACAGCTAAGGATGCTTTGCCAAAGCCTGAGATCCTGGGAGGCGGCTGCGGATCAGTCTTTTGTTATCCGGAGGATTAGAAACTGCAGTTGAGGGTGAGCTGATGAAATCAAAGTAACTTATCTCGGGACATCTCGCGGGCACATTCAGCAGTGTGATGGAGCCAGGGTCAGCCACTCCTTCAGGTTGTTTCAAGCAGCACGAGCCGGGCAGGAGGACCCACAAACCTCGGTGAAGAGGCATGGAATATTTTAAACACTCTCAGCAAACTTTGTTTTGCAAAGAACCTGCTGCTGCCTGCTCTGATTTCACTGCTGAACATCAGGAAAGGAGAAGCCCAAAGTGCATCGTGCCGCAGAAGAGGATCTGAGATGTGCCTGTCGCAAAGGCACAGGGACTGCCCCGGGCCAGGKGAGTGGGCGAGTTCCTCTCTGCATCGCACCTAGGCAGCCCCCGGGCAGCCCCATGCGTGCTCACAGCCGCAGGGTTTGGGAATTCTGATGCGAAGTTTTCTCAAGCCTCCGTCTCCGTCCTCCGGATACGCCCAGGAGCTGCTGTGACCAGCGCCAGTGATGCTTTGCTCTGCATCCATCTGCCATCTCTGCTCTTATTGGAAACGAGACTGGATTTGGGAAAAGAGTGGCACAGAACTGGAGGTAGCTTTCACCTGCCCACAGCCCCTTGTGCCAGCAGCAGCAGCTGCTCTGTTTGTCCCACATCCATCAGAAATGAGGTCCCAGCTCAGGCAGGGTTTGCTGCAAGGATCTCTGTCTGATAAACAACACACAGGTGACTGTGCCCTTGCCTATGGTTTCCTCTCCTCTTCATTCCTCCGTGCCTGCCAGTGCAGGAAATGGAACCTGGAGAGCACAGTATAGGCCAAGGGAGGGAAGGGAAATAGAAAATGCCGACAGGAACACCAGATGTTCCTGCATTGCACGATGAAGCATCATTTCTCCTCTCCTCAGAATTAACTCTGAATCCACAGGCTGACATCAGATTGTTCCAGGGGAAGGCCTGGAATGATGTCCCCTGGAGTGTGTGGCATTCGCCACATGTCAGTTGTTTCACTGGAATGAGATAGAAACTAGATTTTCTATCTAGTGCAAGATGCAGCTCCTTGCAGCAATCCCCCTCTGTTTGACAAGGTGACCTACTCCCAGTCCTGGTGCAGATGTGCTTGGGCAGGTTTTGCAGTGTCCTTTGGTGTGCTCTGATGTGCAGGCACCGAGCTGTGAATGCACACAGGAGCTGGGCCTGCCTGTGCCTCGTGAAAAACCCAAGTATTCATTTCCCTTTGCTTCTTTCTCTTCCACTGATGCCTTTGCCATACCTGACCTGTGCCATGGCTGCTGATTAAGAAAATAGCTTTAAAGAAATGGGTTTCTCTTTTTCTTCCCTCAGGAAAGGGGTGTAAAGAACTTTTACACAAAGGCAGATGGATAGTTCTGCAGTGCCTGGTTGTCTGTTATCCTCTGGGCTCTTTGCTACCCCAAGGCTGGGGGTCCCATGTGGGGAACCCCCACAATGTTGTTGTGCTGGGCATGGGCTGTGCCTTTGGCCCTGCTGTGGGGGCTTGGCTCACTGCACACTCTGATGTTTAATTAATGTCAATTAATTTCTGACCAGATAACAGGTCCATATTTAATCTGTGGTTGAAAAATATTTTGCTGAACAGCCCTGTGGTGTGATGGTTACTGGACCATATGCTTGCCATGGGCAGTTAGCTTGGCTTTTGGGAGGAAATGGGGCTGGTGGAAGAGGCAAGTTAATCAGTGCGATTGCCCACCAGAGTAAAACTAGAGAGAAATGGATTTTTTCTTATGGAAGGAAAAAATGTAGTGTTCCCATAAAAATATAAGGAATCTGAAATAATTCATAGCCATAATGTGTGCGAGAGGAAGGGTGACCTTCCTCTGGACCAGGAGATTCGATGGGAAATTCAATTGCTTGCTTGGCTGAAGGACTGTGGATATCTCCTGTGAGGGAGGGAGGTTTGTGCCTCCTTCTCTAGGCAGAGCAACCCAGGCCTGTGGAGGGTTGGAGACTGTGGCAGGGGCCGTGTGTGCTGCCTGGCCCTGGCAGTGAGGGCATGCAGCATTGAGGGGTGAGAGCAGAGAGGTCACACGTACAGTGCCTGCTGTGGGGCACAGGCTGCACCCAACCTGACCAGGCTGCTCCTGGGGGACGGGACACCCTGGCTGGCTTAGGGTGCTGTGTCCGTCAGCATGGGCTGTGTGCAGGGCCAGGCTGTGAGTGCTGGGAGCCGAATGCCCGTGCAGGTGGCACTGGAACGTCTGGAGAACTGGCCCAAGATGTTATCAGAGTGTTTCCTTCCCAGCCAGCAASTTCACTCATCTGTCCTGAACTCCTGCATCCAGAGGCATCGTCAGAGGCAACACAGCATGTCCAGAGCCTTTCCAGGGACGAATCAGCTCCAGTTTGTGATTTGCTTTGTTCCATGTCTGTGGTAACCTCTCCTTCTTTAGAGAATAAGATTTTAAAGAGCTTTTGAAAATGATCAAACCCTTCAGCTTCACTACTGTGATTAATCAATCACAGCTGCTGCTTTACAGCTCCTTGTTTTGATGTGTTTTAGGTTGTTCCAAAGTTAGCCCAACTCAGGGCCGGGAAATATACTCCTGAGCCCTGCAGGGTGCTGGGATGGAGCAAAAGCTGAGTTTTCAACATTATTTCCAACATTTCTTGTGCTGATGCTGCCATTCATTGCCAGTGAGCATGGGATGCTCCTGGGAATTATATAATCCTAAAAAAATGTGAGGAAAAGATTTAAGAACCAGCCCTTCCCTGGATGCAGCTGCATCATTGCAAATATTGTCTGATCTGCCCTTCTTAGCACTGAAGTATCTGAGACTCCAGGTGGCATCTCTAAAGAGTTTGTGTCAATTTTGGAGGCTTAGTTGCATGGCTTAAATGCTCCTTAGCACTTATTTTTTACAGCTAAAGAGCCAAGCAGGATCACGAAGCTCAGATAGTTCGTAAAACTGCTGTCAAGCAGATTAAGCTGGAAACAGGAAATTTGCTGGTGAAGTCTTTTCTTTCTAATGTTTGTGTGATAGAGGGTGATTTAAAGTCCATTTCACCACTGAGGTGAGGCCAGATATCTGGTAGCAAAACAACAGTGGCGTGCCTCAGCCTGCTGCATTGCACATAAGAAATCCTTGAGACTGTCGGCAAAGTATATTTAATAGAAACAAATCAAACTGCACAGACTCACTTCTTGAAGGTCCTGACAACACCCCCTTAGTGCCCCTCAGCCATGGCTGGGCTATGGGTGCCTGCAGAGCTCTCACAGGCCCATTCAGCCATAGCTCCGTGATGTGTGCCACATCTGCTTCCCAAAAACGTGCATTGCTTGAGGTGCAGCATTTTCATCAGACTCTGGCAAAGCTGACACCTGGACAGAGGAGCACTTTGATGAGAAAAGGGGGAGCCCTGAAACCACCCTGATTAGCCAAATGTTCAGGAGGGGAATGGTGTGTGCTTAGTTTCACCTGGCTTTGGAAGTGAAGGCACAAAGGAGCCTTTCCATATCTTGACATGCACGACAAGTATGTCCCTCCAGTTCCTCCGGGGTGCAAGCCCCCCAGTTGCCTTGTGCTGCAAAGCCTTTAAGCCATCTCCCCTCTCCTGTGGAGACCCAGCAACCTCCTCCCTGCTAACGGGTGCTATGGGGACTGAGGGAGGTGGAGCAGAGCCAGATTAACTGCCTTTGTCCTRGTTGTTTGCACAGCCTTACACCTGGAAGCACAGGGCTTGAGGAACAATGTCTCTCTGCTCCATCACATCCCCATTTCTTTCTTACCTCACCTGCAAGGCTTATCTGCTAGCAAATTAGGTGCCTGCCGATTCAGCAGAGCTGGGACAGAAAGCTTCCCTGATACCAGCTAGTCCCACCCTCCTCTCCATTGTAGGCAGAAAGGAGGGCGGCAGGATGACATTGCTGCTGCAGGTGCGTGTTGGCAGAGAGATGGTGCATGGGACTGTGCTCACCTACACCCCGGGCTTCCAGGACTGTCAATCTGCATTCTGAAGTGGCTTTGCCTGGGCATGTTGTGCACAAACATAAGGGAAATCCACCTTCTTTCCAGATTCAGTCATTACTGGATTTCAGAGTAGGGAGGCAGTTTGGTTTGAGCCTGACTTTGCATCCCAGGCATGTGTGCCTGTTGCTGTATTAGGGATTGTCTTCCCATTGCGTAGTTTGCAGGGGTCTGTGTCCCCCACATTTCTCCTTCCCCTGTTTATTGCCTTGCTCTGATCCTTGCCTTGCTCCTCTGCTCTGACCCTGGCCTGGGGCACCTGTTCATTGCCTGCTGCCTCCCCTGAGGCSGTGACCAACCTTTGGCTGAAGACGAACCCATCCCGTTCCCTTTGGTATCTGCTCTCCTCCAGCCGCTGCTTTGAGGAAGCCATTCACTCCCCGTGCAGGGACTCGCCTCCCACTGTCCCCACGTGCTGTGTGTGGTGGGCGCCTGCAGTGCCAGGCATGCTCGCTCCATAAATCCAGAGTATTAAAATAAGTGTGTCATCTGCAAAAGTAAGAGTCTGAAAGTATGTTCCCCCTGGCGACTGATACCCTTCACAGCCTCTGCCCCGCAAATTAGATAAGCACATCCTTCTATTTTCACAGTGGGGAAAACCACAGACTCACAGAATGGCTTGGGTTGGAAGGGATAGTAAAGATCATCCAGTTCCAACCCCCTGCCATGGGCAGGGACGCCTTCCACTAGACTAGGTTGTTCCAAGTCCCGTCCAACCTGTCCTTGAACACCTCCAGGGATGGGGCAGCCACAGCTTCTCTGGGCAACCTGTGTCAGGGTCTCACCACCCTCACAGGAAGGAATCCCTTCACACATCTGATCCAAGTCTCCCTTCTTTCAGCTCAAAGACGTTCCCCCGCGTCCTGTCGCTTTCTGCCCGTGTCAGACTCGTCCCCCGGGTGGCGGCCAGACCGGAGGGCTCCGCGGGGGCCGGTGGCTGCGGGGCCGGGGGCTGCGGGGGCCGGGGCGGCCCTGCGGAGCGCGGCGGAGCCAATGGCGCTGCCGGGGAGGAGCCGCGGCCCCGGCCCGGCCCCGCCCGCCGCCCCCCGCCGCACTCGGCCTGGGCTCGCCGGAGCGGCGGGAGGGGAGCTGCAGCCGCGGCGGCCCCGGAGCCCGGCGGGAGCGGCCCCGGCGCCGGCTGGAGCGGCCGCGCCGCGCCCGAGGCAGCGGCCCCGGAGGCAGCGGCCATCGCCCCCGAGGCACCGGCCGGACCCGAAGGTACCGGGCACCGACCGCCGGCTGGCGCGGGGGTTGTTGCGGGGCTCTGTTGATGGGAGTTGGAGGAAAGTTTGCTGAGGAATCCGAGTCTGTTAATAGCGGCGTTAGTGCGGGCGGCGGGAGGCGATCCGGGACCCGCCGGGAGCGGCTGCCGGAGCGCTTTGGGCGATGCCAGCGCTTTTGCGGATGGAGCTGGGATGAGGGTGCGAGCCGGCGGGGAGCGGGCGGCTCTGCCCCCGTGCCAGCCCCAGCCCCACGGCGGGAGGTCGGCGGTGACCGGCGCACGCCCTGCCAGCGKTCCAGCCCCGCGTCGAGCGTCGGAGCGTTTTCGCGGCGGAGTTTTTACGGAATGCTGCATCCACCTGTGAGGCGGCGGCCGGAGGCAGCCAGGCCTGTGTGTGCGGGACTCTCGGGAAGCAGCCCCTGCGCTGATGGTCGGTGGAGCTCGGGGTGCTCTGGCGGAATAAACTCTGCACGGGAATCCCCAAGGTCCGGCGTGGGAACGGAAGCTCCTGAGGCTGTTGGGATACGAGCGTGGATGTCTGTAGATGGAGGAAAACAAGCCTGTTCTGTGTGTTGTTTGGAAAGTTTGGAGAACTTMCCAAGCCAGCAGGGCTTGGAGAGCAAAAGCACGATTCCAGAGAGGCAGCTGAGCGGGGGGCTGGGGCCGCCGTCCCCGGGGACAGCCCTGAGCGGCTGCTGCGGCCGGTCACGGGGATCGGTCCGTGCAGCGCTGTGGGGCTGTCTGGCCCCACGTGTTGCACTGTTGTCCGTAGGTCAGAGCCCGGCCAAAGCTGTCCCTGACACAGCGTGAGCGAAGTGGTACCTGGTTTGGGCTGTGTGGAGGATCTCTGGCAACTGACCCCTGAGCTGTCTGATTGCTAGCGATTCGTAGTGATAGTTAGTGATACCGTAGTATCAGTTACTGATACCGGACCTGGGCCGTACCCCCCTGGTTCCTGACGGTAATCATGCTTGGGTGGCTGCCACACTCTCCTTTTAACCTCCCGTGATGCTGAAGTGACCTGAGTGTGTGGTATTTGGTGAAGTACAAGGTTTGCAGAGTGTTGAATTAAAAATCACCAGTTTGCATTTTCTGCATGAGGTTGTGCTGTTTGCTCTTGCAGGAGCACGTGCAATCCCTCTGCAAAACACAACCACCGGCCCCTGCAGGTGAGAGGTGAGCGGTGAGCAGGGGAACGCTGCTGGGCATCCCTCCTGCTGGGGAGGGGCAGCTTGGAAAGGGCGACGCTGGGCAGAGGGACTTCAGCTTCGGGGCCCTCGTCGTTCCACAGGAAGGGGATAGCGAGCTGGAGCATTGTCTGACGCTTATTGCACTGTGCTGTGGGGTGGGGAATAGCAGGGACCTGATAAACAGTAAGAGGTATTTTGCTAAAGGTTCTAGACAGTGACTCATCTACTGGAGGAAGGGACAGGAAGGAGAGGCAGCACAGGAGCTTTCTAGAGTACAAATGGGTCTTTCCCCCTGATTTTGCCAGAAGCAGGACGTCAGGAATCCTTTATTACTCCCAGAACAGTGTAGACCTGTAGGTTATAAACCTCCTCATGCAAGTGTCCCTGTACCAGCATCTCCTGCATCTCTGTCCCTGGGGAGGATCCTGCCTTCTGGCCACATCCTGGGGTGGGACTGTTTCAAAATTTGGGGTGATTTCCAGTCCTCACAATTGATTTTATCTGATCGTTCTTAGACACTTCTGAGTCACTCCAAATAATTGATCTTTGTCCGTACATTGCACCATGGCTCTGTGTGTGCCTGGCTGGCTGGGGTATTTCAGAAGACATTTCCCTTGGCTCTGAGTTGCTCAGTCTTAACTTTTCTTCTGCATCCAGCCCTCCTTCTTCATCCAGCCTTCCTCCCTCAGGCTTTTTTGTCTTCTCCTGCCCTGGACAGCCCAGAGGAGGTGCAGTGCTGCTGCCTTTCACTTTCCCAGGTGTGCTGCAACCTCACCAGCTATTTGCAGCAGTGCTGACTTCCCCCAACTTGAAAAGGTGTCTCTGTAAGGAGTTTTGCTGTTTTGCTGATATTTGCCTGTATTTGTTTTATTTGCTGCTTCCAGTTTGCAGGGGAATTGGTGCAGCCAGTTGGTCCTTGCTGACTGAGCACCTTGCTCCCAACGAGCAGCTGGCTTCCTCTCTCTGGGGATTTATGGCTTCTGCACCACTTCTCTCCCTCTTCATGCCTGGGGATTTACCTGGGAATGCTGATGGCTGGCCTCGTCTGGCTGTGGATTTATCAGCCCTCCCTGCATGAGGGAAGGAAAGATCCCCAAGCCCCCCAACAGACAGCCCTCATCCCTTACGTCAGTGGTTGAGGGCAGACAACAATAGTGGGRGTTTGTTGAGAATTGTTCCTTTGCAAGAAGCAACTTTTGACTAGAAGTTGGCATCTTTTTGAGACCCGTGAGTCTCTAATCGTACTCTTTTCCGTTGCAAGGTGTTCTTTCACAGTTGGGAGGGCTCTTCAGACCCTCTTGGAAATGSCTGTAGGGTCTGATTCGGGTCGTGGGGCTGGTCCTGGTTGGTCCTYGCACTGGGTGCCCTGGGCACCTTCGGATCTGGGGTTCTTGCTTTATCTGGGTTAAGCTCCAAGGAAAGAGGTGTGACTTGAGATCCAGAACTGTTTTGAGAGATCAGAACTGGGCCAATTTCTAGGCCAGAACAGGGCTCCTGGTGTCCCCAAGGGTAGATTTGGGTACAGAAACAGTTGAAGGTCAAGGTTCCCACCTCCCTTCATAGCACCTTCCTCCGCTGAACGCTGAAGGGGTCATTTCCCTGACAGCTGCTGGCCAGGTAGCAGGACATATGGCAGGACACAGCTTTATTATTCCTTTCAAAGCATGAAAAACACCCCTTGCTGAGAAGTACTGGAGCTGTGCAAGGCAGACGGGGCTGCCCCCAGGAACAGCAGCAGCCTCAGGGCATGGGGAGGAAGCTTTTCTCCATGCTGTACCACTTCATCCACTGAAGAGATTGTTCACTGTGTCTGCATCCTCCAGAGGAAGGTTTAACAGGGCCAGGCTTTGCTGTAACCCTCAGGCACCGTGTGGGTGAGCCTGGATGGGGAAATGGCTGAATGGGACGGTGCATCTTTTCCTCTTCATTTCAGTTCTCCTGCAATTTTCTGGATGTTTTTTTGGTACCACACTCCATGTCCCCTGCCCTCCAGGGAAGACCGTGCCAAATGCTCCTTTGCAGACCTGCTGGGGTGGCAGGGAGGCAGCCCAGGCAGTGCATAGGTTGTGGGGCACCTGTGGGTGCTGAGGGCTCCCTGTGCCTTGCCCAGGGCACCGCAGGGACTGATGCCCAAGGGCTGCCCTGCTCTGTCCTGCAGCAAGTTTGAGAGGTTTGGTTAAGGCATATATATGAGTACATTTGTGAGTACATTTACAAAGTCAAGAGGAATGAAATACATACTTTTCTGTGCTGTGTCTTGTGTCAGAGCTGTGCATAGGAAAACAAAAGGTTTCCCTGGGTCGCTCATGCTCTGCTGTCGGCTTGTGCCTGCTCAGCCTGGCTCGTGTATGAGAGCATTTGGGTCTCTGCGTTTCTGGTCACCTTGCAGCAGATGCAGGCAGTGGTTTCTGTTGTCCCTTTGCACCCTGTTCTGCTGACACCTGCATTTTCCTCAGCCTGGAGGTGTGAATGCTTTACCTGCTACCACCTTCTGCTCCTGCAGAGCAGGAGATGGCATTTTGCAGGGAACCAGGGGGAGCCATGCCACTTGCTTCTTCCTTATTAACTAGAAAGGAATAAAGTTGCAGAGGGATCAGATTTTGAGAAAGACCCAGAGGTCCAAAATGCTCCCAGAGGATAGATCCCTAATTACTCTCTAATTGCATTAGAGTTTAATTTGTTGTTGTTTTTACTGTAATGTTCCCATTTTCCTTGACAGTTTGCTTTGTTCCATTAACTAGAAATGGCTGGAGATGAATATTCACAATATCAAAACTTGCCTGTTGTACAATGCTTGACAAGTTTTAGGCCTTTACTGTGCTGTCAGGGGACACAGGTGACTTYGCCTGCCCTGGCTGTCGAGGACTCAAGCCTGGGGTGCAGTGCCCACCCCATGGCAGCATTTTGCCCAAATGTGCGGGTTTGGCCCTGGGAGTTCTGGTGGTTGCTGTTCTGCTTCCAGGAGACACAGAAAGCCGAGCTGGGCTGTCCCCAGAGCAGCTCACTTCAAAAGGCTTATTTAATCCATTTCTCCTGAACACAGGGGGGAGCAGGTCTGGAAATGAAACTGGGGAGCTTCAAAAAGGACTTTCAGGAGCTTCATTTAGAAAGCAATAGGGGAGAAGAATATTGCTGCTCTTCATTCCAAAGCAGAAATATATTTACTCTGCCTTGTTAAAGGGGAAGCGGGGTAGAAGATGTAGTTAAGCTTAGACCTGCTTTTTGCCAATGCATCTTTGTTGGTGAAACAAATCCTGTAGGTGGGAGAGTATAAATAAACCTTTCTAGTCTATCAGCCTCAGCACTTGAGGCCCTAGAGATGTCACCTGTCTCCTGCTTTGATCTACTTGCGTATATATCACATACTTGTGTATGTCACACAGGGCACCTGAGCAAGGTCTCGACTGCCTGTGAGCTGGGTGTGGTGGAGTTCCACGCACAGCTCTCAGAAAGTGGCATGAGCATGAGGAGACATGGGGAACTGCACTGTGAACTCAAAACCGCTCCTAAATTTGATCAAGCCACTTAAAAACAGTGGGTGGACCTGGTGGTGAAGTGAGACATTGGTATTTAAAGCTGTCTTGAAGGATGCAGCCAGAGACATGACACCCAGCAGCGAGCTGTGAAGGTGAGACATGCTCTGGTTTCAAAATTCACTCAGAAAATGGGAAAAGCTCGGAGCGCTGGATCTGCAGCACCTAGAGTGGCTTGTCAGAAACCCCCAGGAATGGGATGGAATTGAACACCCACTGTTTTTGAAACCATAAATTAGTTGGCTAAACCCGCTGTTGTACAGAATGCTGTGCAAGCCCCTCTATTATTTGATATATAATAAGCACATGGGAGCTGGTTGTATCAGAGGAAGGAGCTGTTGTGGCCTCGGTGCGTGACAAGGGTGCTCAGGCTGGCAATTCCCCTGCTCTCAGCTGTAACCCTGCGTCTCAGGACGCCAGTGTCTTCCACACCCGTGCTTGCCACCTCCAAGCTTCAGTCTTGGCTGCAGTGACAGCACGTGGCGAAGAGAAGCCAGAGTTTAGCTTGACTTGAAATGAAAACTAATTAATCAATTCTGTGTTTTCCATCCTACAATGTCACCAGTGAAAGCATCAAGATGATAACTGCAGATTCAACTGCTCATTTGAAAATACTGAGCAATTAGACAAGTTTATGACAATATTATTTCCTGCCACCAGAGATGATTCACGATACTACTAATTGTAGCAATAATTAATCTGTCTAATTTTCAAGCACACGGCTGTAGTTCATGGTAGTCTGGCAGGGACAGAAGCCACACAGAGTGTGGGGACCTGTTATTTTCTCTCTTTAATTATCCGAGGGTTTTACTGCATTTTCAGCTTGCTGTGCCTTTGTGAAGAGGTGCCAGGCTGCAGCCCCCCTTGCCTGCTCCCGGGGGCACAGGCTGGGGGTCCCACACATCTGGGGACAGGGCAGTGAAGGCAGAGGGATGTGAGGAGCTGATTTGTAGTGCCCTGCTCCAACAGCGAGTAAGAAAGAACATTACAAAGCAGCAGGGATGGTTTTGCTTTTGCAGAACATACGAGAAGCATTTTTGAGCCTTTTTTCCTCCTCGCCAGACCAGAAGGCTGACAGCCACGGCTGCAGGATAACCTATAAACCCCACTTGGAAAACTGATGTTGTATGGAACACATTAACTTGTTTTAATGCCTTTCTGAGTTGCTTCTGAGTACCACAGGGGATGCCTAAAAAATACTGTAGGAATTGGAGTCCCCAGACTATGCAGGGAGAGGGAGACCTTTCCAAACCTATGAGTCAGAGCTGGTCTCTGAAAGGAGCAGCCAGCGCCCAGCCCGGAGCGTGCCCAGCTCCAGCCCTTCTGCAATGGCAGTTTAATTTCTTACAAAAATAGAACAGTTTGCATTTCTGGAGACCCTTTGGCACATGGAGTTGGAGCACTGCAGTGGGCATTGCTGAACCATTTCTCATTGCTCATCTATTGGTAAGGGACAGAATAATGTTTTTTCCAGAGGAGACAATGAAACATGAATTATCTGAGTGGCTTGCTGAGATGCTTCCAAGCACAAGGAAGGCTGGTCTGACATAAAAGTTCAGCATGCTTCTGCCTAGTGTGGCTGAGTGTGGGAGATGCTCCTGYTTCTTAGAAGAGAGCAAATGCAAACAAAAGGAGGGTTTTATTTTTTCTTTTTTAAATCAAGGATAAGCAAAGATAAAGAAAATGCTGTAGGAAGAATGTAAATGTTTTATGTTTTACTTAAGATAAAGCTCCTTGTTGTTTGCTGGTGCTCACAAAGCCAATTGACAGATTACATGATAATAAGGAGTTTAATGAAATCTGCTGATACCCTTTAGAGGAGGTGGAATTTGGATGTGCAGTTAAATGAGGCCAGGGGTTTAGCTGCTTTTTGCTAACTGGGGAACTCTGGAAACATTTGTACTCCTAGTATCTTGTTTCTAAATCAGTTCATTGATGACAAGAAGCTCTGCTGTAGCAGGAAGCTGTGGCTGAAGGGAGCAGAGTCCATCGGTCATCACAAGCAGGGATGGTTCCTGGCCAGAGTTGTTCAGCTGCCTTGGTGGCACTTGAGCTCCTGTAAATCCTCACCAGGTGGCACTCGACGAGTCATTTCTGGCTGGCAAATACGGGATGGGAGAGGGACTTTCCTAGGGAGGAGAAAGGAGCTCAGCCCACCCACTGCAGCTTGGTTGATAACTCAGGGATTACCAGGAGCATCTCTGCCTCTGCTGTCTCTGACTTGGTTGACCTGTGCTGGGCAGGGAGTATTTAGTGCTGTCAGCAGCGACATTAAATTGATCTGGGGTTAGTGCTGCTGAGGCTGATTCTGGTTTTGGGAAGAGGTGCTTTAGCTTAGCCAGCTAGGTCAGCATGCAGGCTTTTATCAGGGATCCACAATTAAAATAATCCCCCATCAGTGATGGACAGATTTGTTCTCTGGAGGCTTCTTCTAAGCCCATTGCCACCTTACATGGCTTTGCCTCTTGGGTGTCTGAGCTGAAGCTGATGGGGACTGACAAGCTCTGATTATGCAGAGTACCAGAGGCAACGGGCTGCCGGCATGGGATTCGGCTTGCCTCGCTTCCTGCCATTTTGTATGTTTTTAGGGAGCCACAGGAAAAAGTAGGTCCTGCTTATCCAAAAATAAATGTGCGGTCCCGCCGGGAAGTGCAGCGGAGGGCAGCGCGGGGCCGGCGCTGTCCGCTCCCCGCGGGGCCGGCGCCGGGCAGCAGTGACCCCGGTACCGGGTGCCCACAGCCCGGCTGCGCCCGCCCAGGCAGCGCGGAGACGATTTATGCGTCTTTTTGTGAGAAACCACCGTTTCCGTAGCAACCGCGAGCATCGCATGGAAAGCCCGGCTGTGCGGCGTGTGAGCCCCGCGGCGCCTCGGCGCACCCGCTCCGGCCCCGCGACGCCCGCGGCCAACCCGGGGAGCGGCGGCCCCGGGGGGCTGCGGCAGCCGGGGCTCGTGGCTGGGGGCGCCGGGAGCTGCCAGAAACGCGTCCGTGGGTGGCGGGGTGGGAAGCAGCGGGGAGCAGCGGGAGGTGGAGGCGAGCGGGAGTGGGCGCCAGGGTTTCACACCGCGCTGTGCCGGGTCAGGCATCCTCCCCAGGCTGCGGCTTGGCCAGAGCTTAGTCCAGGAGAATCTGTTCCTGCAGGGAGGTGCCCGCAGCAGCTGGGTCCCGGGGCGAGGTCCCTCCTTTGCTAACCATCCCAATGCAAGTGAGTCTTTTCCCTCTGCATCTGACTCCAGCAGCCCCTCCATCTCGAGTGAGGTCTCTGCGAAGCCTGCACAGGGCTGCTTTAACCCTTCTTTCGAGAGGTTTCTGGGCTGTCCCCACTGCTAAGGGTTAAGCTGTGTCACCTGGCCATGTTGGAGTGAGTGACAGAGCTCTGTTCTTGTAGCGTGCGGAATGCAGAACCGATACCCTGAGGCACAAAATGTGATTGCTCTCCCTTCAGTTCCTACAAAGGGTATTAAAACAGTCACAATATATCAATCTCTTTTTTAAAATGTATTTTTATTCAAATCAGCACGTTTGCAATTAAACCCTGCTACACGATGTAGTGTAAATAATTAGAAAAATTCATGTGCTTAACGGGATACTCATGTTTGTAGGGAAGGGATGATGCTATTCCCAGAACTGCAGTGTGGCTCCCTCTAAACTTGGCAGCATCCTTCCCTCATCACCCCTGAAGCAGTTTGGGACATGGAGGGCTTGTCTCTGCTGCATGCCCAGATCTGTCCTTTGCTCTCTGAATCTATGTGCCTGTAATTTCCTTTGCTTGTTGTTCCCACTTCAGACAGGCAGTAGGTCAAAAAGTCACTGGCTGGATTCTACTGCCACACGTAAGCTGGAGTCTCATGCTTTTGGTGCCCTGCCAGGTGGGTGCTGTGCTGCCTGGTGTGGTGCAGGTAGAGGCTGCAGAGGCATGCCTGGAGCCTTGGCCCTGCTGCTGTTCTGCCTGAAGGGCACTGCCTGGCTCTCCTGGCTTCCTTCTGCCAGAGGGCACTGCTTTTCCTGGTATGTTCATCAGGCTGATTTCTTGCTTAGTTCTATTTATAAACGGTACCTTGATGATTAGGTGAGGAGATGGGAGCATCTGGCACCTTTCCCCCAAACCCAGAGCTCATGACTCTTGGGAATTCAGTGAGACATCCCTGGCAATTTCCTCCCAACAGCAGCATGAGAGCTGGGAGGCTCTTTTCAAAAACATCATCTCCATCCATTGAGAGGGCACTGTTTCTGTGTGTGTCCCTTTCTTAGTCCTGGCAAACACAGACCCTGAAATGGTTTGGGTTGGAAAACACCTTAAAGATCATCTCGTTCCAATTCCCTGGCATGGGCACAGACACCTTCCACTAGCCTAGGTTGCTCCAAGCCCCATCCAGCCTGGCCCCTAGGGTACTTCTATCAAGAAGTCAACCCCAGTAAATGAGCAACTTGCCTGCTTACACTGGGAGAAGTTGTGTAGAGTTGGACATTTGGGCTGCTGAGGTTGAGCCTCATCTGCACTGAGGCTCTGTCTCCCCTGTGGTGTTCTCCACAACCTCTCCTCTCTGTGCTGACACATGCAGCAGCCACGTGCAGGATCTCTCCTGCTCCCCAGCTCATGCCACACACAATCTTGTTCTGATTTTCAAGGCTCCAATAAAGCGTGTCAAAATGCATCAAAGGCTTGGTGCAGAAGTGAAGCAAATTGACTCTGTAGAGGATTTAGAGAATGGAGGGAGTCGGGATAAACCCCCAACCAAACAAGAATTGCAGGGAAGGTGAAGCATGGTGGAGATGGCAGATGTGCAGCACAGCTGCAGGGACACGGAACATCTTTGATTTGGCAGGAGAATGGGAAAAACTGAAAATAGCACACACATCGTCTGGAGATGTGGCTTGTAGGGAGCTCTTCATGGGTAGGGACACACCACAATGACCTCTGGGACACAGGATTTTCTGGGCTCCATTACGGCGCCCTGCCCCACCTCTCTGGGACTGCGGAGGGACAGCAAGGAAATTCAGGTGCTGGTACAGGCTGAGGCTGCAGATCCCATGGCTATGAATTTGGGCTCATGCATCAGCTCAGGGTGGGCTGCAGAGAGTCTTGCCATCATCACGGGATGGATGGTCTTGTCCTGTCCTGTCCTGTCCTGTCCTGTCCTGTCTGTGGCTGGGTGCCCTTCCCTGGGGAGAGCCAGCAGGGCAGAATCGTCCCAGGCTGCCCCATGCCGACCCTTTTCCTGGCTGCTGTGGCCTCCAGCACCCGGACTGTCTCAAGGCGATAAAAGCAGGAGGAGGATTGCACTCATGGAACAGCTCGGCCATTGTCTTGTTGTGCTGATAGTGCCAGGAAATCAGGCACTTCAAAAGGCAGTTTTGCATTTCTTCAGATGCCTCAATGTAAGTGCAGTGACAGAGTTGCTCAAAGCACATTAATTATTAGTAAAGGCTTTTTTTCTTTTTATTGCAAGACAAATTAAACAACAGACGAAAACAGRAGGTGTTACACGAGATGTTAATCCATGGGAGAGTGACAGCAGCAAAAGCCACAAATAATTCATAACATGAAAATCAGGACATTTAATTTTTGCCTTGTTTGTGTTTGGCATTTGTGCACATGCTCAGTTGACACTTCTCTTGTGCTCCAATACAGAGATTTCGAAGCTGTTAATTTTGGAAAAGGTGATTATAGGCCTTCAAGAGTAAATCAGATAAGGGACCACAATTTTTTTTCTTTCCTCTTGAGTGGAAAAAACCAAGTTGCTGAATCCAGTGCTTCCTATGGCACTGCTTGTCCTTGATCGGACAGTAGAAAAAACCGGCATGTACAGGAATTCCTGGTGCTCTGCAACCAACAGGTGATGGACCGAACACCTCGGGGACCAGACTCCAGGAAAGACTCCAACTCTTCTGTGATTCCATGAGCCCTTCCCAGGGCGGCCCTAGTGCGGGGTGAGGAGGAGGTTGAGTGTGAGGCTCTGTGGCTGCAGCAGCCAAGTCAGCAACTCCCGGGGTGTCTGCTGGTCTTCTGCCTGTGTCCCTGAGGCACATGTTGTAGAGCTGAGAAAGCACTTACCCCGGGGCTTGGCTCCAATCTCAGATTTAGGCCCTTCCTGCACTGTCCCCGTTGAACACGTCCCCTCCTGAGCGGGTGCTCCAAGTGCCGGGGATCTGCCAGTGTGGGGCTTGTGAGCAGCGCGGGGGAACCTTTGGAAGAGCTCTGTCTCTGATGTCAATTGTGGATTGCTGTCCTCTAAAATTTAGTGCAACTTAGCATCTTTTTGGCCATTGCCAACAACTGGAGTCAGTCCGATCAAATTGATTTTCATTGAGCTGTTACAGTCACTGAAACTGCTGAGAAGAATCACAGCCATATGGCAAAAGGTATTGCAAACGAGGTCTCCTGTGACACGATGAGCCATTCCTGGAGATGCTGAACTGACRTGTGCAGAGGCCACGGATCTGGAGCGGGGAGGGGACTTGGCACAGGAGGCCGTAATAAACCCCACCGAAGGAGACAAAGTGATTGGTGTCTGTGATGGAGGCCCCATCGTGTCCCCACCTGTGGAGGAGGAGAGCAGGGGTTTCAGGGATTTATACCTCAGTGTGCAGACCAAATGCTTCTGCTCAGCACCACAGTTTGTGTCCAGGTGACAAGGTTATTAACCCCATGTTAATTCTTCAGTTCGCAGCAAGAAAAGTCTCTGAGAGTGTTCAGGGATATGTCCCACCCTGCCCAGCACCTGCGGTTCTCCCTGAGTGTCCCTCACAGCCGAGGACACGCCAATGTTAGGGAGAGCCCCTGCTCCCGTCCTGCTTGTGGACAGCTGGGCTGTGTGGTGAGATCAGCCAAGGGCTGGTCAGTCCTGGAGTACTTAGGCATGTGTGGGCAGGGAGAGTCACAGGGGTATTAAGTGATTAGAAATACATAAATATTAATTGCTTATGAACTCCCTTTATGACACTTGCAGGCAGAAGAAGTTAATAAATCACTGCTCTTATTAACCCACAGAACAGTAATGCAAAGTATATCTGAGATGAGACAGGAGCGGGGAAGGGAGCTTTTCTGGAGAGGAGGAAGTGCTGGTTTTAGGCCGGGCACCCACAGCACAAAGCTGGTTTTTTTTCCCCAGGGTTTCATGTCTGGAATCTGCCTCTTGCTGCAGAGGGGAGCCAGCCTTGCTGTGGCATCTCTGTACCGGTCCCTTTGTAGGAGGCAGACATTTGGTTCTTGCATGTAACAGGGTCCCTTCACAGATCCCCGGGGAAATATCAGCCCTGGACCTTCCCTATGGTCTGGATGCAAGACCAGCCAGTGCCACTCTGGGAACTGTGGCAGCTTTAAAACCTGTGTGGTGGAGAGAGGCATGTTCATGCATTCATTTAGGTGCATGTTACCTGCACATCCTTTGGTGGCTGCTGAGGAGGGGAGGAGACTTTTGCTTCTCCGTTGCATTTCTGTGGGACAGGTAATTGTCTGTTTTCTCAAGTCAATGGCTGGTGCTTGAGTTTAAACTTGGTCTGGGGCTGTCTTGGTTTCAGTGGCAGCTCTACAAGGGTGATTTCTATAAATGGGTGCTGGTAGCGGATTGCTGGTATGGAAATCTTCGTTGCTAAGGTGAATCTATTATTTTTGGTCAAAATTTAATTTTGCCAAGAGCAGTTACTGTTACCAGAGCTTTCTAATTATTTTAAGTAGCCAAGCTTACATAGGCTTGAATCCTCACAGTGGTTTAGCCTAATATATTCATGCAAAAACATGAAGGGGGCTTTGCTTCCATTTGTTCTTCTGTTCTTCCTAATCCCCATTCCTCTCTGCTGTGCCTTGCTGTCCTTTTCATCACCATGAAAAAGCAATGCCTGGAAAAAGCAGCAGTGAAACCCTCTGCCAGGATCCCAGGCGTGGGGACACCCAGTTGCATTGCTGCACCTGGACAAGGGGATTCTGCCATCCTGCAGGCTTTGTCAGTCCCCAGCCTGCTGCACTTCCCGGGGGCACAGGGAGCTTTCAGGTAGCCAGGACTTGCTGCTGCTCACCTGTGCATCCCGTGCTTGAAGCCAGCAAAAAGAGCTGGTCCTTGAACTGCCCTGGGAGAGAAGAGTCACCCGGTCCCTCCGCCAGTGGTCCCATGGGGGTGCGGCAGATTGGAGACAGCAGTGGGACCCGAGGAGCTGCTTGGGGAGATGAAGGCAACCTAGTGCCAGGCTGTTCTCTGCAGAGAGTGAGGTGGAGGCAGCCAGGAGCTGCTCCTCACCGAGATGCTCAAGTGACACCAGGCAGAGCAGTGTGGTTCCACTGGTGGCGGGGACACACCAGGATTTGGGAGCAGGGCAGGAGAGTCAGAGCTTCTGTCATGTGTTACCGTGCTCTGGGTGCATTACGTGAGAGTCTCCTATTCCGGAGAGACTTTTATTAGGTAACTGGAATATTTACATAAGAATCGTGCTGCCCAACTGTCACATCAGCAGCAGAACCACTGTGTCCTCCTGGTGCCAAACCTGTGATATCGAGGGGAACACATCCCACACCTGTATCAGAGCTTACTTCTTAGAGAAAATGCCCGAGATCCAGTTCCTGGATAAGCCTGTTCAGCCTCTGCTGCTAAAAAGGGGGACAGACAATTGCATTCAAGGAAAATAGACTTATACTCTGTGATCAGAGCACAGAATGCTGAACTAATACTGAGAAGCTTTTGATTTACTCTGATTTTTGCAGTGAGGGTTTCTACTGGCATTGCAGACTGCATGCAAATGAAGGTGATGTTACCTGCCTCTGGCTTGGTTGCTGGATTGAGGTTTAATGAGATTCTTTGGTTTGCTTTGTGTCAATCTGTTGGAGTTAAGTGAGATTTCTTCCTCCCACTTTGTTTTGCCTTTGATGCAATTTTTCAGCACTTCTTGTATTCCTAAAAGGGTCTTTTAATGTCTTTGAAAGTTTCTCAATGCAGCGTCTCTCTGGACAGAGTAAATGAAGATTTAAACTAGGCAGATAGCAAGAGAAAACAAGCAAATGTCTTTGCAGCATCAAACAAAGAGCAAGCGCAGCAGCAGAGGAGCTCTGAGATTTGTGTCTTTTGTCTGGTAAACCAGAACACCTGAGCAAACCTTTTCCTGGAGCTGGGGGCTGGCTGGTCAATCCAGGTTGGCAGTCTCTGGTGTCAGCTCAGCTGCTTCTGTTCATAAAATATGCAGGGACCACAATAACTGTGGGATGCAGGGCACTGGGAGTTTGGCACGATCACCTCCAGCTCCTCTGCACAGCCTGGCACTGACCGGCCTTTCTTCACCTGACTTTGTCTGCTAATGAGATCTCATAGCCTGTTCATTTCCATGTTATTTTTCTTCCCAATCAGTGGAACGAACTCTATAAAACCTGTTTTATCAGTATTCATTATGCTCAGGTTTGTTATGATTGTGAATTAATAGATTTTATCTTGGCATTAGTCAGAAGGCACCAGCCTCTCTTTTTCCTCTTACTTTGCAGAGGGATTGCTTTTCTCTCTGTGTAGCGGCTTCTGTTGTTTTCTGGCTGTGCTTGGGGTCAGTCTGTTTTAAGCCTCAATCTTCCTGATATACTCCTGAATTGTGAGTTCAGAGCTGTATACCTGCAGTGGCACAAGGAGGAGGCTATGAACAGAGGAGCAACGCGTTCCTGTGAACCAGGGCATTTGGCAAGCTGGTTTTAAAGGTGCAAGTGTCCGTGTCGGAAGTTCTGGGGAACGCTTAAATATTTAAACAGCTGCTGGAGAACAGCACAGCCCAGTAAATCACCCAAACAATTTCCTTCCACATCTAAATTGAGAAATACAGCAGAGTGCTCTTCCGGCTTAAAACCACCCTCCTCCAGGTTGTGATGCTGTTTGCCTTTTCTATAAAACTCTTGATGAGCTCGTTGGTGTTGTATAACAAATGGCTAAGCATGTTTTGAGCCATGAGTGATCTCTGCTACAGCTGGTTCTGTACGTGGTGTTTCTAGATAGGAAAGGTAATGAAGAACAGCCATTCACAAGTAGCTCACACGTGGATATCATGGCAGGACAGCTGTGCCATGGAACCTGTGCTGTGTCTGTGGCTGAAGGTGTTCAGAGGCTGGGTGTTGCGTGGGCACAGTTGTGTGTCCGACTGTTCCTACTGCAGCACAGAGGGGGGCACGCCACTGGTCCCCAGCAGCACCCGGGATCTGCCTGGAACAAGGAATGAACACTTGGCATGGGCTGTTGGTACATAAACCTGGGGACTCTGAGTGGGAGATTTTGGGGACATGGTGGGGACTGTCTTTGTGTCACATTTGTACCTGTATAATGTTAGTTTAGTTCCCTCATGGCGACAAGAACTGCTCGGCTCAAGTGTTGCCTTGCCCTTGGCTCTGTAGGAGCCTTGTCAGACACATCTGCTTTCTGTAACTGATTCTGCTTCTTGTCTCTTCTCTCTGTCGTGAACAGATGAAATCCTCTGACGTCGACCAGGAACTGTTCACTGAAAGTTACTGCAAGGTGTGCAGTGCTCAGCTGATCTCCGAGTCCCAGCGTGTGGCCCATTACGAGGTAGGATGTCCCTGGTCTGTCACTCCACCATTGCGGTTCTGCTCTGAAGACTCGGGATTCAAAGAACTGTTTTTGCTGGTGGCATCCTACTCTGTCAGTGATGTCACTGCAGCGGTGTCTGGTGCGTGTCTGGCTTTTTCTTCTATTTTTGCCAAGTCAGCCTGCAATTTGAACAGGACTGGAGGAAACACAGTTAGCAAGGAGAGCAATTAAGAGTGCAGCAAAACGAGCTCAGGTTGTATTAAATGTCCTGCACCRTGGTTTGCTGAGTAGGAATCACTGATTGTGCAGAGAATAGATTAGAATTTGTGAATGTATTTAAGCACTTAAGAGGTAGCAAGCAATGAATAATTAGAAAGGATGGATTATTAAAGACATGTTAGAACAGCAATTAACAGCACTGCGTATCTTCAAAACAAACTTAAATACATTCCTATTAAACAAGGAGGAAATTATAGAGGGATATGATGCTGTAAAATCCTTCGGGAATTTTAAGGAAACCCACTGCCTGGGTGTAGATCCTGCCGCAATGAGGGGCTCTTGGTGTTCACCCGATGGGAGAACAGAGATTTTCGGTTGAAAAGCGGGAAAGGTGCAGAGTTGCTGTGTGGTGGCTGTGCCTGAGGGCTCAGAGCACAGTCCCTCACCCTTTGCACACTGTGAACTGCGCAGGGACTGTCCTCCCCTGGCGACATGTGAGATGGTCCAGGCTGTCCTGAAGGACTCCAGAAGTGATACATGTCTGCATTATCTATATACAGTGTGTTCGTAGAGAATAAACTATATTAACTCTGTACATTTGTCATATATAATATAGAGATAAGATAGATATTTGAATAGTATGGAATAATTTGGCTTGGTTTGATGGTCTTGGAGGTCTTTTCCAACCTAAACAGTTCTGTGATTCTGTGTGAAGAGCCAGGGGATGAGGGACCTCTGCACTCATGGGAGGTGTGTTTTGCTCCTCCTTTTGGTTACATGAAGACTACCAGTGTCTGCACAGTTCCAACAGATGCAGAGTTTGTGCACAGGGACCTGGAAGATGACGTTTCCCTAAGCGTTTTGCAATGGATATACGGGGGAGACATTTGTGTGGCCGGTGGAGAATGTATGGGAAGCTTAATGTACATGATCTGAGGATGCTGTGCTGCATTAATTAACAATGGGAACAAGAATGCACGTTTACTTGTAAGGCACTTTACATGTCTGTTTTGGTGAATTTCATAAGAGCTCTTCTGTAACTGCTCCTCTGGCTGCCCTTTGTGTGCAGCAGAGATCCCTGGCAGCTCTGGGAAGTTGAAGGCTGCAGTTTTAGGGACACCTTCCAGATCTTGATACTGGGCACCACGGATGCCAAAATTTATCTACAGGAGGCAGGAGCATTGCTGCAGAAACAGGAGCTGCGCCTGGTGAGCCACAGGGTGCTCAGCCAATCTTGTCTCCTCTGTGCCTGTCATTGTAGGTATGAGCTGAATCATTAATTCATAGCAGATGTTTTTGAAATGTGGAAAACAACACGGTTTTCTGTTGTATATTTTAGTGCGAGGTGTTGTGCTCGTTTGTCATCCGCTGTGAAATCCCAGCAGACACTGTAGATGTTCGGCGCAATAATGTCATTCCCAAACCTTG
Source organism: Amblyornis subalaris (assembly GCA_018881555.1). Lineage (NCBI taxonomy): Eukaryota > Metazoa > Chordata > Aves > Passeriformes > Ptilonorhynchidae > Amblyornis > Amblyornis subalaris. The sequence continues at coordinate 278,148 of JACAXG010000228.1, forward strand.
CCTGTGTGTTGCATAACACAGAGCAGAGGGATGGAGTGAGTGAGCTGTGAAGACCAGTTAGGGTCCCCTCCAGTGGCCCAGAGCCTGGCAGTGCCCCTGCCCTGTGGCTGTGCCACACTTTGCTGCTCTCGACAGGGAGGCTTGTCCCTTTGGGACCGGGAGGCTTGTCGCTTTGGGACAGGGAGGTTTGTCCCTCTGGGGCATCCGTTCTGGTCACCACTCCTGAGTGTGACACTCGTTCTCCTGGCACCCTGGTCCCAAGAGCCCACAGGCACAGTGAGAGGCTGAAAACCTGCCCTGAGGTTTTCCAGGGAGGTGGAGTTGGGGGCTCCATCCTGCCTGAGGCTGTCAGCCCTTGCTGCAGGCCATTAGTTAATAGCAGGAGTGTAAAATTCACTGTTTCTTTCCAATTATCAAAGTAGCTGGTCACAATTTTCACACCTTTCTTTTTTTCCTTCTTACTTTTAAAAAGTGCTCTACAGTTAAAAAACAATTATTTTCATAGGGGAAATATCAACTTTGGAAGATGAAATTTTCTGCAAATCCATTTTCAGGAGCCCTGACGGTAGCCACCCCAGCTACCTATGGGCACTGGGGGCCCTTGGTGTGGGTGCAGCCCAGGGTGCTGRGTGCTAGGGCTCCGTCTGGGTTTGTTTTGGTCAGCAGTGCCCTTACCCTTCCTGAGCGAGCCTGGAGAGAAAGGGAATTGATCCACTGCCTTGCTAACGCAGTCAAGTGAGCTCTGCAGCCCTTGTGCCAGGGACTAGAATCTTGGCTCTCTGTGCATACAAAATAAGACATTTCTCTGTAAGAAAATGGAGGGAAACAGCCTATGAAAGGGGGATGTTTTTATCTTGCCAAACAGGAATAGTCAGTTCCAATCRCTGTCTCATCTCCTTCTCCAAATCACCAACCAATAACTTTTCTTCTGTGCTACTTTGCCAGGAATAAAAAATTATTTTATGTCAGTCACGCAGTATTAAGCGATATTATTTCCAAGGGCAAGTGTAGTGGAAAAATGACAAAAGGATCAGAGCGTTTGCAGCATATTTTTGCTTCCAACTTGACATACAGCAAATACTGCCTTTATTCCATGTGCTTCATGCGACTGTGTTTCTGGCTTTGTCTGATGTGCCCTGGCTCTCCTTCCCAGCCTGGTGAAACTGCCAGGTCCTGCCCTGCTCTGCAGGGTTCACCCCAGGACAGAGCTGAACCCAGTAGCTGCCTTGGGATATTGACTTGTAATGATGTTCCCAAACGAGGAAACGCCTTATCGAGCTCTGTGCGTGCTGCGGTGCCGAGCGTCTCGGGGGGCTGGTGCTGGGCAGCTTTTGCGCAGCCGTGAGTAAGAGATGAGACAAATCCTACTGGTTGGCGCTGATGCCCAAAAGAGCGTGCATTTGCATATTTTAATTCTTGAAGCAAATGAATATCTTAATTTGTCCCCTGAAGTATCAGAAAACTCCCTTCCCACTTCTGCTTCTGGAATAAAGCAGCCAAGTACAGATGCCTTGACAACCCCTGGGTGACATGCACTGTGCTGCTGTGACATACCAAGTATCCCTTGGGTATCCTGGCCCCCCATTCCTCCTTGGGAGGAACCAAAGGGAACAGGGGGCTGCTTGGGTAAAGAATCCATAGGCTGACGGTGATGGCTGGCAGTGCCAGGTGGGTGGTGGTCAGACACGGGGAGATGGCCAGTGCAGGGAGGGTATTTCATGCCTCTTGTTCCTCTGTCGGTTGTGAGGGGCAACAATGTGCTGCGCTTGCTGCAATGCCGTTGAAAGTCTGTGCCCCAGAAATGAGATTTCCTTTTCTGTATCTCTGCATCTTTCTTTCCTCTGAAAGCTTCTTTGCTGCTGGTCTCTCTCTGGATCACCTTTAATTTAACTCTTCCTGCCAGCTCTGTCTTTGAGAGAGGTTGTATTAATCACTTCGGGGAGCTGCTCTGTAAATTAAAAAGCTAAAAAAAAGAGAGCTAAGATAGTTAGCTCTTAGTTAGCTCTGAGTCCTCATCTCTATGTAGAAGTGTTCACAGCCATTAGGAAGATGTTACCATTTATTTTCACATTTCCCCTTGAAAAACCTGCAGGAAAATTACCTCATATGCAAAGTTGTTCTCAGATTTCACCCTGAGCTGCACATTCATCACCACATTTGCTCCTCAAGCTGCTATAATGCTTTTTTCCATTTTCTCCATAATCTTTATTGCTTCAGGTGTTCAGATGGTGCTTTGCTTTTCCATTTAAAATGAAGGAAGATGCCAGATCTGGAGGAAGAGCAGCCCAGGAAGGGGCTGTGCAAGTGTCGGCTCACCTTATGGATGAGGGAATGATGCTTGAATGCTCGTAGTGGAGCAGCAGGCGAGGGCAGAGGCAAAGTGTATTAAAATTCAAATGCAGAGGAAACTGGGGAGAGCAAATCAAGTGCCGTGCCCTTTGGCTCCTCTCTGGAGCTGAGTGCTCTTTGGAATTTCTCACTCTGTCTCCGGAGCGAAGCAGGTGAGCGATATTGACAGCCTCATCAATGCTCGCTGCCTGCATGGGCAGGAGCGGTGCTGGGGTTAATCTGCTTCAGTTGGGCTGTCCTTGGCTGGAAACTGCATGAAGCGATGGCTTGTCTGAAGGAATAATAAACATTGTTTACTATTGGCACATTAGTGCCTTAAGGATCAAGATGTGTGCGCACAGAAAGGCAATCCTGTGTCTGAAATATTAATGTGCTGCAAGAGCACATACTCTATTTAACAAAATAAATGCTATGCTAGAAAGCAAGGAGCTGGAATGCTATGTTTCTGCTCCCAGCTCCCTGTGTGAGATGCTGCAGGCATTTCCAGGATGGAGGAGTGGAAAGGATGTGCTTTAGCTGGAAATAAAGGCTGCACGGGGCTGTCATTTGTCAGGGTTCTGCTGATGTCAATGATCATGAAAGGGAAAGCCACGTTTGCTGGCCACAATCTCTCTGGTATGTTGTGCTGCTGTCACTGCTCACCTGCCATGTTGTGTCTTGCTTTGGGGGCAGTAATGTGTAAATCCTCCAGAGGATGAAGGAGGAGGGGACATACTACCTGTTGTTCCCATGTCCTTTCCCACCTCTGCTGGAATCTGCTCTGCTGTGGTGTTCACGGTTTTTGGTGGCTGCTCAAACATTACTGTTATCCTGCAGATCGTGCTGGTGTTTGATAGAACCTTGGCTTGAGGAGAAAAGGCTAAAGAAAGCATATTTGTGTTGCAGAGATGATGAAGGTGCTGCTCCATTCTTTTTGTGTGCACATGCAGGCCTGCTGCTGATATTCCTTGGCAGTTTGTGTTGTGGTAACAGCCCCAGTTAAAATATGTTGAGGTAAACGTCGCCACYCATTGCATATGAGGGAGATAGGTGGGTGGCAGTGTTTTAGGGCACAAGGCTCGTGCTGCCTCTCTGCACACAGGGCTGCAGCAGCTGCTGGATCACAGTATGCTGTGGGAACCAGTGGAGATGGGATGGGACTTTACAAGGCTCTGTGTTACTGCTCTGTTGTCAGCATTAATGGCTGAACATTATTTTTAATGCACTCCCAGTGTCAAAGGCTATTGCTAAACAGCAGCAACAGCAGCAACAGCAGAGCAGCTGAAGCCCTGTGCAAGCTTCCTTCCCAGGTACTTCTGCACAGAGGCCTATTGCTGGCTAAAAATAGCTGAAGTTAAAAGGTCTTTCCAGAGCAGTAGTAAAACACACTGGGAAGATGGGACCCCAGGGTTAGCAGTAATGGAGAGGCATGAGGGATGTCACATTAAAGCTACATGGAATGAAAGCAATGAAAGGTTGCACTGGCTCACCCTGGCCAGTGTCCCCAGGAGAAGTTCCTGCAGCTCTTGCCTTTCCGCAGCATTCCCTTCCTGCTCCTGCTAAACGGGAGGGCACCTCTTTGCCCCAGGTAGTCACTCTTGCTTGTCTTTAATATTTTAAACTCACAACCCCTGTTTGKCTTGGAGTTCTAGGTGTTTGAAAGCAGAGTCTTTAGTTGGCACCGTGTGTTGTGACAGAGCCGCCTCCGTGCTCGGGGCTGACGGGCTCTCAGCAGTGACTGGCACTGATGCGCTGAAACAGGGATGCGTTTCAGACAGTGAAGATGGAATGGGAACAACAACACTGCTGCTGGTGCTGCTGTGCTGCAGAGCCGCTGCTGGGCAGCAGACATTGTGTTTGTGTCAACTCTTCTGTTGCCCACGTGGTACTGGGATGGTGGGGCTGTACCAGCAGTGAAGTCCGTCCACACCTTGAACATCAGCACCCAACAGCAGCGTGGCCCAAGATGAGGAACCTGAGCTGCAGCTGTAGGTCAGCAGCAAGGGTTTAGCTTGCTGTGTAGAGCACATTTCAGAAGTTCCCAGCCTGTTCGCTCTGTCCCTGYGTCCCTTTTCCCTTGGCATGTTTACAGTATCATAGAATGGGTTGGAAGGGACCTTTAAAGGTCTAGTCCAACCCCTGTTGTCAAGAGCAGAGACACCTTCCGCTCAATCAGGTTGCTCAGGGAGGTACATTGCCTGGAAAAATCCCTTAACGCCAACAGAGAAGTAAATGCGTGGTTGCATCAGTGTAGATGTAAGATCCACCTGCAGAAGGAATGTGAGGGACTGATGTAAGAAAGGACAACCAGTGGGTTTGAGGAGGAGCAGGTGCCTGTGGTGGTCCTGGCTGTGGGAGCAGGCCTGTGGGCGCCAGCACCACGTGAGCCAGGTCCTGAGCCTGGCTGGTCCTGCCATGCTGCTCTGGCAACAGCCTCTAAGGAGAGTTATTTCCTCTCCAGTGGGTAACCAGCAGTATGTTGGACAAGAGATGCTTTGGCTACAGTCAAAATCAATATAGGAAGCAGTAAAGTTAAAGATCACTGCTGAAATGGTGATTCCTGAGACGAAATTCATGCTCAGGGTCCACACTTGGGAGTCAGCCTGGCAAGCTGGGAATGATCACAGATGTAGGCAAGTGGAGCTAGTGGTTGCTTGGCTGAATAGATCCTCAGTAGTTGCCTTTATGTGTAAACAAATCAATGTCCAAACCAGTAATGTGCCTCCCTGTTGCTTTGAAGCAGCCAGTTTGATGGGGGTGAGAATTCAGCTGAGCACTTGGGAATTGCAGACACATATCTGTGTGCCCAGGAAGGCAAAAGCATGAGTAGACGCTTTTTAAAAAATGAACTCATGGAGGAAAAAGGGGAAGTTGATAGAAATGACCATAAATTATAAATGAGGCTTTTCAAAAATTACAAAGGGAGAAAAAGGACATTGGCATCCAGCAGCGTCTGGAATAACAGCCGGGAGTTCAGCTCTGCAGCGAACCACGGGGATCTTGACAGTGTTTGCTGGTCGTGTGGGTAGTAGAGGCAGAAAAGGGAAGGCATTTGCTGAAAATACTTCTCCCCTCTATTTAAAAAATGCAGGGGACGTTGTTATGTCATAGAGGAAGGAATAGATTGGTTCTGTTCCAGTAGAAATTTGGAAGGTTGTTAGGCGGCGATTATGAAATCCAGAATGATGTTATGTCAGCAGGTCCGGTTATTCACAAGTGGGTGCTTGGAGTGCACTGGCCACGTGCTGTGCATGGTCACTGCTGACCCTCTGCGGGCGTGGGAAAGGGGAGGAAGTTTCCAGGAGGAAGTGAGTGCAGAGCAGGCACGGCAGTGCTGGGGTCCCATGTAGGGAGCCGGAGCCTTCCAGTGTGGCACGGCTCCTGGGCACAGCAGGCTCGGGAAAGGGGCTCGAGGACGGTGTAATTGAGTTTCTGCATAAGATTTGGAGAACTGGGCTAGCCAAAATAGCCAAATACCAAAAATTGGTATAATCATGGGATTGCGTGTTGCATGGCAATTTAATTAAGAAACTGCCAGCACACGAAAAATCAACACCATGTACACTAAAAGGATTAAAACCCAACCAACGGCCTTCTGAAAAAGAATTTATTACAGACTAAGAGAAGCTGCAGCCATTTGGGCTGCCATGGTGGTTCCTTCCTTCATCTGGCACCCGTGTCTCTACTGGTGCTTGGTGCAGCCATGTGCTCCCCAGTGTGGGGGTCCCTGGCCTTTGGCTGGAGAAGAGGTTACAGAGAAGGAAGAGCAGGAGAGGAAGGGTAAACTGCCCAAAACTGTGGAGCTGCCAGCAGGGGAGGGAGCAAGGATTGATGAAGGGATATGTGGGGAATAGGGAAATGACATCATATGCTAGCGCAGCATGAGGGAAGGTGCAGAGATAGTTGATTTGAACCTGGCAGCAGGGGACAGAAGCAGGCCCTCACAAATGAAGTGTTTTAGACTGCCCGGTCAGCTTGAATCAGGGATGCAAAGTGGCAGCAGTTCCAGTGTCCTGGTGGGGTGCTGGGCTCATGCAGCTGGTGAGGGGACTCCTCTCCCAGACCCCCGGGAAGGGATGGGACGATGTGTGTGTGTCTGTGTGAGCTGGCAAGCCCTGGGCTAACGCCTCAGCTGGCAACTTCTGGCCATGTGAAGAGAGATGGGTCAGTCGTCCCCAGAGCTGCTGGTAAATCCACAGGGCAGGGATGAGAAGCCCCTTCATCAGACATGGCGAGCAGGGCTGTGTGTCCCAAACCGACCCGTCTGCGGCTTGTGGGGCCCTGCCAGCTGCCACTGCTCCTGCACAGACCTCGCTGCTGCCCGCTCCAGGCAGAGCGTGCTGCAAAACCTGATTTATGCAAAGTTAAATTGCATTTCATAGCACAATTTAGCTCTGCTTTGCCCTTTTATGTTTTAGGGTTGAGTTGCCAGAATGCTGCTGTCTTTGCCACAATCCTCTGTATTAGAATAGATTTGACAGAGATAGAAATGATCCATTTATTTACTTTTATTGATGAGCCTTACAGTAGCACATGAGCTTGCAATGCAGAACTCTGCAGCAGTTGTGTGAGAACAGGCTCTGTCTGAGCGCCCTGCATAGTCAGGGCTGGTTTTCAAGCCTGCAGTATTAAACCAGACTTAAAGCCTTTGGAAGGTGCGGTTCCCACTAGAGATAGGAAAGTGAAGCGAAAATGCCTTTGGCATAACACTTTGTACAGCTACAAAAGAAATATTCACGGGCACAGAAACACCCTTATTGCACCCAAAATGAGGTTGTGGTGGCTGTTGGAGGTGCCGCCACAAGACAGTGTGCTCGTTCCAGACTGTGGATGTAGGGATGTGGCAAGGTTTTGTCTTTCTAAGGCTTGTGCATGCTGTGAGATGCATCAAAATGGGAGCTGAAGGTGCCCTAATCCCAGTTTATCCTAGTTTTCTGGCTCCTGTTCATGGTTCTTCCTTTGGCCCGCCATGTGTCTGGCACTTGCCCTCCTGGTGCCTTGGAGCTGCAGGTGTCCAGTTGCTTTGCAGAGGGAGAGGATAACCCACAGGGCTGTTTGMGAGCAGCACACTAAGAATAATCACTGTGCTCCTGCCGTGCTCCTGCTGGGGTGTTGGGATGATAAATACACATGTAAATGTAGAAAATACCAGAGATAAAATGAATGACAAATGGGCTGTGCTTCCCCTGCTCGCAGAGGGAAGGAGATGCTCACTGCATAAGCGCAGAGGCCAGGGATGATTTTAAGCTCTGCTTTTATGACTGTAAGATCATAAGGCTGCATAAGGAGCTGTGTAGTTTTAAATTTTGCCAAACATAAGTTATTTCTTTGCCTTGGCTTTCATAAATCCAAACAAATGCATAAGAAAGGTGAGAGGTGTTTTACAGAAGGCTGAAGCTTCGTTGTCTTTTAATGACGACATTTGGGCATCATTTAAGGCCCAGCTGAGCGCCACGGAGCAGAATCATAAAAATGATTCCTCTTAACATCTTTGCAGCTTACACACACCCAGCAACCCCTCCCAAACTTTTTACCCTCTAAACTGAGCGGGCTGTGGCTGTGTGTGCGTGGGCATTGTGACGTGCTGGATGAACTCAACCGAGGGAAGAGCCTCGTGACTATGGGGAGGATGACTCGAGGGAGGCTGACTGCTCTGCGGGGTGTCAATGCTCAGGGAAGAAATTGAGCTGAAAAACTCTGGCCACATCGCCTTTACGGCATGTTTGACTCTCCCTGTGCAGTGCGAGGGACCCACCAAGCATCACTGCAGGCAGGAAGATGGGCCCTCAGCCAAGCACCAGGAGTGGTGTTGCCCCTCTGTCCTCTGCATTTCAAACATCTCTTTTGTCATTTCCTTATTACTCAGTCGCTGTTTGGGTTGCTCATCTGATAGCTGGAGCTTTGGGGTTTCCTGCGCTTAGCTCTGACCATGGCAGGTCACATTTGCTAAGTGCAGCAGGAAGATTTGCTGGGATATATATTTGACATTATTTATCTTGACTGATTTGCTCTGTGGAAAAAATTATTGCATAGTCACATTTCTGCATGCAAATACAAATATAGCTCCCTGCAAATTTAGCTCCAAGTTTATACCACAGGAAAAAGAATGTTCCAGAACATGCTAATGATAATTTAATGTTTTAAAGTTGCAGCTCTGTGATCTGAAATTTTAACATTGCGGTGCTGATGTTCTGTGGGGCAATTGGAAAGGGAGATTCAAAGGAAACATTTGCATGGTAACAGCTGCCCACGTGTCTGCTGCCCGTGTGCTGGTGCAGGTATTTTGTGGCTGCAGGTCTTCTGTGGCTGCAGGCTTTTCCCCCCTTCATCTGCTGGAAGATGAGCTGATGTAAGTCAGGGTTTTGAAGGTTTATGTCTGTGCTCCTGCTGTAGAAGCTTTAAAATCTTCCTTTAAGTCTTCCAAGTCCCAAGGATTTGCTTTGGCTGCTGCTGCTGGRGTCACCAGGGGATCTTCTGTCCCTTCTGACCCTCGCTTGCCAGTGATCTCCAGCCATGCTCAAAGGCAGTGTGAAACCTGTTCGTGTGTCCCTCACAGGAGATTTTATACCCCTTTCATATTTTATCATTCTGGAAGCATAGGAGCTGTGGGTTTGGCTTGTGTGTGTGCCTCTAACCCCTCAGCATGCTGTTTCGTCTCCAGCTGAAGCTCAGTAATCCCCATCTTTCTATTTGCCCCACCGTGGAAATGGTCTGGTAACAAATGCTGCCCTTCCCTCGCCATCTGAGCCCTGCTGTGTCTTGGAGGGGCTGCAGGCAGCAGGACTTGGAGAGGGGTCAGGGTGGACCATTTCTTCTGCTAATGGTAGGTTTCACAATCATCCCAGAGGTCATTTCAGGTGGGTGCAAAGATCTGTGAAAACTCTGTGCAAATGCTCCTCACCTGGATCTTTCGCCCTTTTCTGCTCTCCTGTTGGATATATATGTCAAGGGGTTGTGAAATCTGACTGTGGGTTGGTATAGTGAGCACAGCAACAAAACCTCTTGCTCCTTGTAACTTCAGGTCTTCTTTTTATTTTCTTTTTGCATTCCAGAGTCGGAAGCATGCCAGCAAAGTCCGTCTCTATTACATGCTTCACCCCATCGATGGAGGCTGCCCGGCAAAAAAGCTCCGGTCAGAAAATGTGAGTATAATCCAAGTCCCTGTTTATTCAGCTGTTTTGTGAATCATTGACTCTGGGCTACAACATTCTTTCTGTTACAGCCACAGATGATCAGGTGCCCAGAGGTCACATTTAGATTAGCTGAAACGCAAAGTAACTGGAAATAATTTTCAATCAACTACACAGGAATTATTATGTGCATCAGCAACAGTAATTGCGTTTTTAGTTATTGTAATGTTCTTTCACAGGAAAAAATATGCTGATAGCAAATACTCAGGGCTTACTCCATTTCAGTGTGATGGCTGGGTTTGCTGGTGAGCACCTGGGGCAGGTGATTGGGTGATGCCTGCGGGAAGCTTGTGCCTCCAGGCATGGGGTAATGGCCACTTTCGGGTGCTGCTAGCAGGGCCTTTGGGGTTGCTCTGGAGCAGCACTGGGGTCACTTCCAAATCCCTTCACCCAACTTCCAGCATGTGACACCACTCTCAAGGGTGAGGGTCACTGGGCAGAGGGGAGGACTCACACCTGGACGGCGTTTGGGGAGCAGTGTGGGGCGGCAGTGGTGTGTATGGAGCTGCTGTAGGTTCACCTGGCGCATAGTGCCAGGTACAGAGCTGCTGTAGGTACACCTGGCATGCAGTGCCATGCCCTTCTGCCAGCAGGAGATCAGGGGATGCCAGCAGTGCCACTGCAGTGTCATGGCTGAAAACCCCTGGGGCAAGCAAGAGGTCCCCAAGAGAGGTGTCACTTCCTCAGGGCTCTGTGGACTCCTTCTTCTGGGAGTTGATGTGCTGGATCCGAAGGCTCGTCACCCATGTTTGCTCTCAGTCTGCCAATTTAAAGATTGGCCATTGGCTTCCTCAGCTGTGTTCAAATAAACAAATGAAGGTGAGGAATTGGACCAGCTCACAGCCATTTGTCAGGCAATAGATAGAAGGAGACTGAATTTGTAAGAGACGGATTCGTGGGGAATTATTCATTCGGCTCCTTCCCACATTCTCAGGCTGGTGTGAGGTTCCCAGCACACAGCATCCAAACCAGTTCAGTGGGACTAGGGCTGGGTGCTATCGATATTTAGTGAGATATCTTGTAATTAAAGGGCAAAGCATGCAAGTTTTGCCCAAGGAATCTGAAAGCTCCTTCACATAGTAATTAAAACACTAGTGAACATTCCTGTTGCACACAGGGTAAGTGCAGATGCAGTCTGCCCCTTGACAACAAGATCTGCAGCGATTTTATTGAGTTATTAGTGACAGTGTGGAAGGTGCAGTGGACAGGTACATACGGACTGGGAACATGGTCTTCTAAGGAGTTTGATTATGTCTAACAAGGAACCACATACTGCATGTGCACCTCAGCATGGGATATGGAGGACAGAGAACCAATCAGACCTCAAATAAGTCAAAGTTGAACTATTTCCCATTTCTTTTGTGAAAGGCAATATGGAGAAGGAATGTAATTCTGTGTTTGCTGATGCTTGTGCCAAGGGCAGCCCTAGTGGGGGTGGATTAACGTGTCCTCATGTTCTAGGTGAATGCTAGGGTAGGCCAGACCTAAATTCTAAAATTATTTGTGTTATAAAAATATAGCAGGGAAAATCTGCCAACATTTACAGCTCAAAGTAGGCCTGTTGCTGATCAGATATTATACAAGCCTTTGCATTTAGAGAGAACAGAACTATTTAGGACATCTCTAATGCTGCACAGTAACATCCCTGCCATGTACACGTGCGGCTGCRGTGCCCAATCCCAGCAGTGTCACTCAGGCCAGGGCACAGCAACTTCCATCAGTATTAGAAACAATCCGTGAAAACCAATTAAATTCGTGTAGAAGTATCTGCAACTAAAAAAGGAATATTAGCCTTTTTTTTCGTCAAAACTGTTACATGGCTGTGTGCCATTGGGTTTGTGTTCTGCTGACCACAGAACTAACACCTTGTCCTTCTGCCAGGTGGCAGTGGGAGGGAGAGGCGGCTGCAGTTGTGGATACCCAGTGCAATGGGATTGGAAACAGCGTTTGCTTCCTGACCTTTCTGTGAGGTGAGGGGAGGAGCTGGCTGTTGTTTGAGGACTGCAAAAATAGTGCTTTTCCAAAACACCCGTTAGCCCTTTGGAGTGAGAAGTAGGAGGCTTATACAATTAGTCTTGCACTAATGACTCGGTTGTTGTGCTCTTCATTATTGGTTTAATTTTGTGTGGAGGAGGGGAAAAACCTCATGTCTTGACCTTTCATTTTAAATTTCTGYTTAACATTTCAGCTGAGAGTAATCTGAGAAGGTATCGGGGCCCTGCTGAAATCAGGAGTTATTTCCTTAAGTCCCAGTATTGGTGAAGCAGGTTTAAATTCTGATTCTCACTGCCTTTAACCCTGTTTATGATCAGAACAGACATGGTGAAAATATCTGATGTGTTATGAAGCACATTTTTTGGGAAGGGAGAAAAGACTTCAAATCCTTTTTAGCCCTACTTGTACTGTAAGGTAGTAAATTGCTTTAACCAGCTTCATCTTCCTTAAAGAGGAAAGGGCTCAACAGTGAGGATGAATGGTTTGAAGGAAGGTAGCATGATATTAGATTCTGTTGCTGAGGTGGTGTGTGTCCTGTGAGGTGGTGCTGGGGGTAGTGGAGCCAAGGGCTTGTGCCTCTCTGCAACTGCCTTAGGAGGCTTGGCCTCAATCAATGTGGAAGTCAGAGCCTTTAACACTTCTGGGGCAGAATTCACCATGTGTTGTAACTGAAATCTCCAGCACCTACACCGAGGCTGGCATGTAATGACTGGTTTTAGGCCCAGCAGTCTTACTGTGTCTTTTGTACCCAACTGGAGGTTTCCAACCAAAGCATCAGGTTTTGGTTTAGTGAGAGAAATTAGCAATGGAAGGCTTGAATTCTCCAACAGGTTTAAATGCCCACTGAGCCGCATCTGGGTGGTGGCAGGCAGGGTGTCCTGGGTCATCCCATCCACCCCAGCTGCCAGCAGCTCTGTTTCTACTGGAGAGGGGACCATGGGGCACGTGCTGACCCTCACATCTCCTGCACTTCATTTAGGGCTGGTTGTTCCTCAGGACATCCAGGGTCTAAGGGGCTCCAGACTTGGCGTTTCAGCTTTAGAAAGCCATGAACTGCTACTTGCTCTTTGCTTGTACCATAAGAAAAACAGGCTCCAGAATGGAAATGGCCTGAATTTCTATGGACCGTTACAGAAAGCAGCTCTTTAACAGCAACATCTTCATGCACAGAAAATTAATTCAAATTTAAAAGTTACTTAGCAGCACTTTAGTGCTGTGGTTTATACTGCCATATTCAAGGGTTTGTATAATCTTTTCTTCTTAGTAAAACCTAGGAAAGGAAGACAGCAGATTTGTATCTGTGGAATAAAAATCCTTACTTTTCCTGTGGATTGCTTAGGGAACATGCAGCAAAGGACTGCAAGTGCCCGGCCCTGTGTGAGGATTATGCCTTTTAGGCAGCTTGTTAACAGGCAGCCACATAACTGAAGTTAATTCTGTTGGATATATGAGACTGCTTTTGAAGTTTCTAATATTACAAAAAGAAGTCCTAGAAATTAGGCTGGCTCGGCACAGCTACGGAGTGGGGGAAGAGGAGGGATGTCAGTGTTGGGAGATGGGTGCTTTAACTCCAAGCCTGTGATGTGTTCTGTTGTGCTTCAGTTTGTATGAAGCCAGTGGCTTCCATGCTGCATTGTAGTGAAGGTTGGCAAGATGGAATGGGCTGGAGAAAGCTGCAGAAACAAAATGTAGAAATATTCCTTGGCAGGGTCTGGCAGCACGGGGTTAAGGAGCTGCCGTGGATTTATAGGTCATTGGAGCTGTTACTGCCTGTTCACTGTTTCAGTCCTGGGAGCTGGGCACTGGGGAGGAGGGATGGGCGGATGCACACGGGTGCAGAACATCCCCAGGGAGCAGCCTCTGCCTTGCATGGAGCCCTGCGCCCCAGCTCAGGAGCCAGTGTGACCAGTGGTGCGATTGCACCACCCGCACAGCCCTGTCAGCACCATGTCACTCGGCGGGTGACAAAGGACACCCGGATCGGCTCCCCCCAGCCTCTTTGGTTTCAGGTAAAACAGCCTCTGACAAATGAGAAGGCATAATTACCCTTCAGGGCTGGATCAGCCTAGAACACCTCTGGCTCAGTGCAGGGGCTTGGTTCGTGGAGGAGGGAGGGGAGGCGAAGCTGCTGAGGGACTACACAGACCTGGGTAAATGCTGGGTAACAGCCGAGCCCAAACACCTCCTGCATCGCCCAACCGAGGGTGGCACTTGGTGTATAGAACTGGCTGTCAGGGAGCAGAGTCTGTCATGTGTGTGCAGAGGGACTCACAGACCCACCAAGAGTTTGGGGACACCCCTCTCCTGCTGGAGGCTGAACTCCTACCCATGCATTGAGGTACTTGCCCAGAGACTTGGGTGAACCCAGATGAGCTGCACAGTGAACTGTGGGTCAGTGTAAATGGGACCGTGAGTGCTACATGAGATGTTGGAGGGCTCTTCGAGGGGGTTTTAATTTTTTTTTTAACTGCAGTCTAGCTGAGAAAGTAGGTTGGAAAGGAAAAAAATGTCACTGAAGAGCAGCTCTGGCAGAGAAAGAGACCCTGGTGCATTAACACTGAAGTGTATCAGCTTTTCAAASGAGCTCTGTTGGAGGCTCTTTATATGTTGCCACTGATGATCAATAGATTCTGGAAATTTTTTACTCTGTTCTTAACTTTCAAGTGATTTCCCTTTGAAGACATAAAATATCTTGAGAGAAAGCTATTTAAAAGAAGTGCAAATTACACTCAGAACAGTACTAATCACCTCTTGAGATTTCTTCCTAAGGTTTGGTTTACAGTTATCAACAACAAAAAAGTGATGAAAATCGGTCGTTTTTTAATAGTGCTTTTTTGGGGGAAGAAAATGACCTTCAGCGGTGGGTCAGGTGTCCACTCTGGTGGGTTCACCCGAGGCTGGTGTTGGATCCTGCTGGAGGCACCTGTGCAATTCCAGATGGTTCATTTGTTTCTCCCACCTGCAGAGAGGGTTGTGCCTACCCAGCCCTGTCCCCCCACATGTTTGGGGGTCTCTTAAAAAAGTGCATCATGAGGAAGCACGTGTGTCAGATGGCAGGGAGAGCTCTGGGTCTGTGTGACTTCCTCAGCCAGAGAACAGGAATGCAGGCTGAGGGAAGGGAGGCTGGGGGATGTGCCGGCAGCTCCACAGCCATGCGGGACACAGTGACAGGCTGAGCTCCCAGTGCAGAGGAGAGCGAAGGTGCTGGGGAGTTGGAGGTGTCCCAAAGCTGGGTGGGGCTGGGACGAGGCAGGAGCAAGGCTGGAAGAGATGAGGAAGGGAAACCCCTTGGCAGCCATGGCCTTGGCATAACAATCTAGATTCCTCTCTTCTTTCTCTGTCACTATGCTTGGTGGGCTTATACACCTCTTTTTTTTTGTCTGTGTTTTTATCTCCACATCCAGGGCAGTGATGGTGACTCAGTGGATAAGAACAAATGCTGCACACTATGTAACATGTCCTTTACCTCAGCGGTGGTGGCAGAATCGCATTACCAAGGGAAAATCCATGCCAAAAGGTTAAAACTGTTGCTAGGGGAACAACCAGCATTAAAGGCCACAGGTGGGTCCAGAGGCAGCAAGCAGAGCGGGAGGGGCTGGTGCGGGTGGTGCGGGCTCACAGCGCCGAGGAGGGCGCTTGGCCACGGCGCTGGCGCGGGCGTGGGGCAGGAGATGGGTACACACGGACACGCGGGTGCTGGCGGCCGGCAGGAGCAGCTGTTCACTTGCGTTACTTTCATAACAACCTTTCAAAATTGYTGATGCTCGTTATTGTCTGCTTTGTTTGTGTAGAGTAGGGGTTTATCAGCTGGGACTGGCCCTGGTGTGAGAGCCCTATCGCCAGCTCCACACTTCCAAAGTGTTTTCTCGGTGGAAGACAATGTCTCCACTGGGCGCAGATAGCCAAGCCCGGCTTTAATTATCAGCAGTTTAATTATCAGCTCAGCTAATATGTTTAAAAAACCTGTGGTGTTACTGTACAGTACAGAGCGTCGTCTGCTCTTACCACAGAGGGAAATCCAGGCTTTAAAAACCCTTGGACTGATTGTCCCTTGATTTTTGCCCAGATGGGTTTCGTGCTTTCCTCCACAGTGATTCCAGTAATGCAGCCTATTAACTTTCACATTTAAAAAGTCAAATGTTGGAATTGGATAATTTAACCATCTTATTGTTTGCTTAACCATAAACTCCCTGAAAACCACCGATAATCTGTGAAAAAAAATTCCTCTGTGGTTGTGGAGGCAGAGAATGCTCGAACAAAGCACTCCCCATTTTCCAAGAAGGATTGCTGGGCTGAGATCCTGCAGACACATGTGACACAGAATTGCTGCCAGTGTCACTTCCTTCAGCAGAAAATACAAATGGAGCTGTGTGTACTGGACCCTGCCTAGCACGTAAATCCTAGATGTGGTTAGATAATGGGGTTGACGCTCTGTATGTGTGGTTTTGTTGCCTCTTTAACTTCACAGACTGTAGATGCTGATACAGAGAATATAATTTGTCCTTTGCCGGGGTGGGCCTGGGGACTCTTGGCCCCTTTGCGTGAGGGAATGTGGGGTGTCACGGCATGGCCTCGTCCAGCTGGAGGTCAGTGGCCGCAACCTTCCTAGAAGCCTCACACTTGTCCGGTGGTGCCTCGGTGCGGTGTGCGACAGCCAGTGGGAAAGGCACAGTGCTGTGCTTTCCACCTGCTAATCCCACCAGCGCAGGTGGTTAAGCAGGCAGTCACACAATGGACACTTTGAGATGGGAATAAAGAGTCGGAGGTGGACTCTCCTTATGATGTTCCACAGAAGGTCTTTATTCTTGAAGGGTCAGGGAAGGAGAGCCAAAAGAATAGGGTGACACAAGGTTTCATACAGTACAGACAAGGGGTAGAGTGAACACTGAGGGCCAACCACACTAGGGTTAGGGGGAGGAGAAAAGGTGGGGTAGCAGTATACAAACCAATAAGGGTAGGCAAGGGGAGGAGTAGGGGAACAAAGCCAATGGGGCRTCGAGTGAGAGAGAACATTGTGGACCATAACCATATACAGAACATAGATTGACARGGATATACCAAATGAATGGGGGAGAACACTACTCTAAGGCCTGGGTGAGAGATACTTTCCTCCTTACCACAATCTAGGGGGAGAACTTGGACTTCGGAGCTTTTACTTAATACAACACCTGGGCTCYCTGGCCCCACTGGCTCCTCGGTTACTTGTGTGGCTGGCTTATSCTTTGCAGCATCTCTAGCTGCAGGTCAAGCCACTACCATAGTGGGGAGTCGTGTTAGGTGGTGGTTTGCTGGGTTTAAATGGCTGTGCTCAGGCTGCAGCCGCAGGAGCCTTGGGGACGAGCCCTGGGCGAGCTGAGAGGAGGACTCTCACATGAACTCGCATGGTCATTCACATGGTCACTCACTCATGTCGGGCTCCTCAGGCTGTTCTCTGCAGCTGGCACATGGTTGCAAGGGCACAGAGAGCAGCCGGGACTCAGGTTTGGTGTTTATTTGTCCGAAGCTTGCGTTAGAGCTTGAACCCCATCCCTCATGTGCAACCTGCCAGCAGCTCCTCCTCCAGCACCAGAGGATCTGCCACAAACCCTGGTATTCCTGGTTAAGTTCTGGTGAACTGATGTTYACAGGAGTGCTGGATCTCAGGGAATAGTGCATGGACTGATTGCCATGGAAGTTGACAATTTGGATTCACCCTCCAGCCATGGGGACTGTACAAGACTCTGCAAGCAGGTATGGGGACCACAGGGCCCAGCCAAAGCAGGGCTTGCTAAAAGCTGCAGCCTTGCATCATGTTTTTGTCTCACTTTTTAATCATCCAGATCAGCCTCAMAAGTCTCTCAGTGAGCCGTGCTGTGTGCTCTGGAGTAGTGGGCTCTTCAGCCATCCTAATCACTAGGAAGGAGTAACTCAAGGACTCGTCAGCTCTTACAGGCACTTGATCTGAAAGATGAAGCTGAGCTCAGGAATACATTAATAAGCACCTCCTTGATCTCCAGGAGTTCTCAGAAATATGCCGTTTGGACACAGCATTTTTCTGGGCTTACTACAGTCACCCAGCATTTTTCACTGAATTTKTGTCCCAGTCCTCTGTGGCTGGCACCAGGGAGCTTTAAATTTGTCAGAGAGAGCTTCAGAGACTCCATTGCTCATGAGTCCTGAGAGCCAACCAAGCACAGCCCTGAGCATGCTGGATGCTCCTGGGGAGGATTATCTACTGCTTGATATTCTGGGGTTTCTCTCTCATCAGTCCCAAAGAAAATCACATCTATTCTCAGTACCCTTGCAGAAATCTACGTTTCCCTTCACTGTTACCATCCAGATGGAACACAGATGTCTCATTCTCTGCTGTTGCTTTCAGGAGGAGAAGTGCTCCAACAGTCGGGTTTCTCACAAAAACGGTGTCTCATCATGACAGCGAAATAGTTGTGATCTTTCCTGTTGCTCTGCTGTACAGGGTTGTAGCCCTCAGAGGCTTTATGTCACCACTATTGCTGATGAATTCCTGTAGTCATTTCCAACATCCTCTGTCAGCTTGCATCCCATCATCGCCACGAGTTATAAACCGAAGAATTGTGGGGGAAATAGCTGCTGCCTTCATCAATCCAAATGCAAGAACCTGCAGTCCTCATTCCAGGAAAGCGGCGATGGCCTTGGCTTTGGGACGTCAGAAGGGACTGAGTAAATGGCTTTTTGGTTTGGGTGCAAGGATCCATCCAGCAGCAGCTGGAGTCTGCCTTAGTTCCTAGATTTCTGGGATTTCTTCTGAAGAAAGCCAAGTTTCCCAGTGCCCCCTTGTTGTGGCTTGGTTACTTTCTTGTCCTCATGCTGAGTTCCTGGAGTGTGCCAATGGAAAAAGTTGGGTGCCATTTAAATCCAGCTTGGAATAAAAAGCTTTGGATGTGAGAAAGAAGTCAAACATTAGTTCATTGCCGGAGTGCTAAAGTGTTTCTAACTTTGTATTTTGCCTCTTGCAGCAAAGTAAGACTTTCTCACTTCCCTCCCACAGCGAAAGGGAACGTAAGGCAGACTGTCATGAGCTATTTAGCATTTTGAAATACTTGAAATAGTCGAACTCGCAGCTTTTATGTTTGTGTTTTAGAGGGAGAAACATTTTTAACATTTGACGTTTCGTGAGTGTTTATTATTAATTTTCATGTTGCTGCTAAGGGAATGATGGCATTTGCTGTTCTGTAGCAGTTATGTAGTGCATATCAAAATGATAAATTCACATTTGTGGAGAAGTCAACTTTCATCTATTTCTCTTTGGGAGGATCTGGTAGACTTGGCATGTTTTCATTAATTGCCAGGCTGGGCTCAGCACACCTTAGGACTGGTGGGGGTTGTCAGTGGGACCCGAGGCATATGACTTTACAAGAAGATATTCGGTGCTGCGAGTGCTAAGAGGAAATCCTTGCATGTGGCAGCCCCCATGTGATGCAGGCAGGGGGTCTCTGCTGTGGAGCTGAGCCCCTGGTCTCATGGGGAGCCAGGTGTGGGTGTGGGCTTGGAGCAGGGCTGAGGTGGGCATGGGGGGCTCTGGTGCCATCCCCTGAAGCAGGAGTGCCAGTCCCCTGACAGCCTCCCTGCTACATGGCATTTGGGGGAGCACAAGCCTGCAGCCTCATGCAGAGGGGCTCAGAGGCACAACCGTGGGGCTGCTGGGCCGGCTGGTGCCCGAGAGCGGAGATGCTTCTGTCGGGTGTCCTTAGTGAGCAGGAGATGTAACTGCTGTGGACATCACCAGCTCCATGAGCTTCAGCCTCCCTGGTTCCCCTCCGGCAGCAGTGTACATAGAAACAAGGAGAAAGCTGACCAGAAGATTGGATAGATTTAACTTTATAGCCTGGGGCTTGTGGAACAGCAACTCAGATCTGTCACAGAGCTCCTGGGCTGCCGAAATCGACGATTGTTTATAATGGTCCAAAGGTCTCTGCAGTTCAGGAASTGCCCTGGTGCGACTCAGCTCTGTCCTGGGGTGCTGCAGAGGGATGGGTCCCCCTGGCATCAGCAGGGCTGTTCCCAGTCCCCCCAGTATCACCAGGGCCATTCCAAGTCCCTGTGGCATCACTGGGTTCTGGGCATGGACCCCTTCCTGCAGGGAGGCTCCTTGGAGAGTGCAGAAACATGTGTGCAATAGGCAAGCTGTGCTTGCTTTTTGTGAGTAAAGCACATGCAAAGTCTGTGTAATTCCAGTTTGGACAGGCAATACTGCAATTCCCTAATTTTATTCCTGATGACTGTGCTGGCCCCTGGCTTTGCTCCTTGCTTGCACTGGCAGTTCTGCCACGTGCACCTTGGAGGGGCTGGGCTGTGTGTCTCTTGCTGGAACCATAGAAAAGACTTTTTTTGGAGCAAAATCCAGCCAGACCCTGCCTGGCCCTGCCTGGAGCAGCTCTTCAGAAACAGCATTGTCACTGCTGGAACTCTGACACCTTGGCAGTCATCGTCAAAAACAATAGAAGGTTATAAACCCCTGGAAATTGATAAGGTTATAAGTAATGTTATATGTAAGATAGAATTTCCTCAAAGAGTGTCTCTTCCGGAGCAGGTCAGCAGAAGATTTATAACAACATTAACTATCTSAAGCCATGGAGTCAATCACAGTGGGCTCCAGGCATAATTATATGTCTAAATATATCCCTGTGATGCCATTCCTGGTGTCAGACACTGAGGTGGGTTTGGCATTTGCTGCCCTGTGCGCTCATCAGGGCTCAGCTGGATCATCTCCTGATCAAAGAGAGCCACCACGCGCCTCTTGCCGCCTCCAAATGTGCCTATTCCAGTACCACGGAGGGAGCAGGTTGTTAATTATTTAAAGAGCAGACATTTCATCTGGAAAAGAAAAGAAAAAGCCACATAAAAGGGAATTTTTGAATGAGGTGTGATAATTAAGTGCTAGTCATTGTATATTTTTGTATCCCAGTGTTACCTGAACTTTATTTTACTTCACACTGTTTTTCCATGGGTTTGTGACTTGTATTGTATGAAGTTGGGAAACTGTGTTGAACAAAGTGCACTCCGTTATATAAAGACTAATCACTGATTTTTCTTTGGAATGATTTGGGGGTCATGTTTATATTCCTGGATGGGCTTTTGGTGAATCTGAAGGAAAATGGAATTAAATTAAGGTTGTATGTTGCTGGTACCTGACAATTCACAATGTGAAGATCTTTGAAGGACGAAATTGACTACTGAGTATTTTTTTTTAATCTGTGACAGTTTGCAATGACAACAGCTTTCCCTGTTCTTTCTGAGAACAAATAAATTGAAAAATAAGAACCCTGAGATAATGATAAATATGTCTCTCTGTCATGAGGAGATGGCTCTGCATGGTATATTTATTCTCCACTGACGATTTTTCCTGGGAGTAGCAATTCAAGCAGGATAAGTTTAGCAGATTTAGTCACAACAGTGGTAAGACGTGTAACTGCACTGAGAACATCCTCCTTCCCCAGTTAGTGAAATGCAGAAAGCTGAGGAACAGTCCCGGGCTGTCCTTTCGCGATGCCTTTTTTAATGAGAAATGGTAGCTTTCCAAGCAGCACCATCCAAAATATCCACTGGGACCCTGTAACTGCTGCTAATTATTCCCCGTGTCTAATGTGGGATCTGCCTCAGGGTCTGATGTTACTCAGGCAGCAGCATGAGCCTGGGAAAGCTCATGTCTGAACATTCCCTTTTACAGAAGCTGCTCTGGGCTCCCTGAAGCCGCCGCACACGGACAGTGCCCCGACGGTGCCGTCCCCGCCGCAGCGGAGGGACTCAGACAGGTACTGCCAGCTCTGCGCAGCCTGGTTCAACAACCCCATGATGGCACAGCAGCACTACGACGGCAAAAAGCACAAGAAGAACGCGGCCAGGGCTGACCTCCTGGAGCAGCTGGGGAAGACCCTAGACCTGGGGGAGCTGAGAGGTGAGAGACCTGCACATGGAGAGCAGGGACCTACTMCCTGTGGAATCTGGTGACCCTCGCCCACTCCAGTCACCAGTGGTGCAGGGAGCCCGGGATGCCGTTACTGCTTCATGAGGTTCCCACTTCTGTAAAAAAATCCCCTGCTCTGGGATGCCAGCCTACAGTTTTAGCAGCATCCTTTCAAAGTTGTTTCCTAGGTATCTCTTTTGCCTCCTCCTAAAATAGTCCTTCCATTAGCGCACAGACCTGTGCTTGAGCAAGTGTGGCCTATCCCTGGGAGAGGAGAGCACATTGCAGCTCGGCCTCGCAGGGAAGCATGGCCGGGAGGATGTTGCTAGGGGTAGAGCACTCCCTACATCTCCCTGATGGAGAGTGGGACGAGTGTCTGCCGTGATTTAATTAGTGCTTGTAAAACGCTGTGATGGCCCTGGGTCAGCAGCAGCAAGAGGAGCCAAGCATTTGCCGTGGGGATGTTAAACAAGTTTTTTGTGTTCCTGCTGAAGGGAGAGGCTTCATGTGTCTGTGAGTCCATCCATGCTGGCCCCACAGGGAGGGGCTCTGGCACCTGCAGGGTCTCTGCAGGGGCTGCACCCTGGGGTTGCACAGATTTGGGCCTTGCACCCCTCTGGGAGCTGCCCTCAAGCACAGCAGAGCTACAGCCACAGTCAGGCCAGTGATCTCAGCAGCTGGAGCCCCCCAGCATCCCCAGGCCCTCCTGAGCGTGTGATGGAGAGGTGCGATTTGTGTCAGCTGAGGATGTGTCCAGGACTGAATCTTGACGAGTACCTGTTTACTCTGAGGTGTAGGCACAGGAGAGGCACGAGCCTTTTGTCTCCAAGGTCTGGGTTACGATCCCATGTGCACACAAGGACCTGACTGAGGCAGCTGAGGAAGAAGGGCAAGTTTGATTCAGAGCGACGTGGGAGAGGTCTGGTTTGCCAGACAGGCTTTGCAATAACGTTTTAATGTACCTGAGTTTTTTTTCCTTGCTAAATTAAATAATTTTCCTTTAGATACTAATGGCTATACAGTATATTGTGCATTTCTTGATCTCCCATAAACCTTGTAATGGTTATCCAGATCCTCCTGTGCTACCTAGTGTGACTCACAGTGCCATCAATGATTCATGTTGGCTGAGTCACTGCCCGCTACTGGAAATACGCAGGAATAAAACCTGGGACAATAACACGGAAGTGCTCAGTACTTTGAACTGTGCCAAGCTCAAGAGTGGCTGAGGATGTCGTTAACTGTGAATAAATAAATTGTAAAGTGTTTTATTCATTTAGCTTGTGCCTGGGAGAGTTGAAATTGGAGACCTTCACAGCCTCACCAGCTGTTGGTTTTTACCTTCATGGTGGTGCTTGCATCATTGGGGTTTGTTCTGGATCCAGTGTGGTCCTACCAGCATCTGTGGATGGCAGGAGAGGGGACAGCAGAGCTGTATCCTGGCTGTATGTGTGCCTGGTATAGGGGAACAGGTATGGTCCTCTGGTTGGACACTCCATGGTGCTATTTCGGGGGTTCAGTCTGCGGTGCCCAGTGCTCCACAGCACCAACGAGGTGCACAGTCAGCCCCGGGGAGCCAAGGAAGCCGTCCCTGAGCCTGCTGAGCTGGGAAACCTTCTTTTTCACAGTTTTTCTTAACTGGGTCATGACCATCTGTCCATTTGTGTCCATCTAGAGATGCTCTCCTGGATGCATTTAGCTGCATTGTCTCTGCAATGGCCAACACAGAATGATATCCACCTTGTGCCCAAGCAAACAGCCTCACCTTGGCAGGTAACATCATGTCTGATTGCAGGGTAACAGTGGCAGCAGGACGTGGCTGTGGTGGGGACTATGTCCCCGTGCACACCGTGCTCCGCACGGTCTTTGCTGCCTCAGTTTTCCCTGGAACGCAAAGTCATCTCCTTCCTCTGCATCCCCAGTGGCTTCTCCCATCACAGCTTAAATATTAATTCTATTTTGACTAGTGTGGGAGACGAACATTTGATGTATTGTGTGAGCCTGGAACAAGCAGTGTCAGTTGAAGTACAACATTTCAGCAGCCTTTGATGTTTTGATAATGGCTGTAATAAAATATTTATTGATAAATATGAATGTGTATTTGAAGAAATAAGAATAGAGATATATTTTTGGACAACTGATATTTATAGGAAACAAAAACATTGATTCTTCTCACCAAGTGCTCATCCTGCAATTTTGAAGTCTTATTTTCTTCTCAGAAATAAGAAAGAGGAGAGAAAAAAAAAGAAAAAATGAGTACTGTTTCTGCARTGTGTGTTGAGTTAAAGCTGCAGCACAGGGGAGTGCATGGGCACACATACCCCTTTGCCTTGGCCGAGTGGAGGGCAGGGTCCAACCCATTCTCTGAGCAGCTCTGTGTGGCTTTCCAGCCGTGCTACGGAGCCACTTTTGGACCCCCCTGCTCCATGGCTGACCTGGAATCCCTTCTGCTCCTGCTGGGCAGGGAAGCATCTGAACATACCCTGAAAGAGGAAGAAATTGGGAGTTTTCTTCCCTCAGAGCTGCCTCCCCTGGCTGCCCCTGCACCCCGGCATAGATCATAGAAAGACAAAACCTGGTTGTAGGAACCCTCAAATTCCAGGCTCTGCCCCAACAGCCTGTGCCTGTTCAGCAGCAGGAGTGGCCATAGCTTGGTTGGAGGCACTGGTGTGGCTCTGTCTGGCAGCTCTCGCCCTCCCCAGCCTGTGCCAGGCACAGGGAGGAGGAAGGTCAGGTTTACTCCATTAGGTCACATCTCACCAGTTTTAGTTCATATCTGGTGTCCTCCACGGCTGAATTCCCCAGTTCCCTCTCCGGGGCAGGTGGGCTCTGCAGTGGCAGGTGGTTTGTAGTGGGCTCTGCCTGGTGCTGGGGCCGAGCCAAACCCTGCAAAAGGTGCCCTGAATCTCTACAATAAAGCACAGTGGCCTCTGCAGGAGACGGACAAGGGCACAGGTATGTTGTCACCTGGAGCCTTTGTGCTCTCAGGTGAACTGGCAGTGCTGCAGATGCTTTCTTCCAGAATCCGGCAAAGAGCTGAGTTTCATTTTTCATCTCAGCTCATAATTTCTTTGTAAGCCTTATAAATACTTCTTGTTCTGTGCTGTCACTTGTGGTTAGTAAGAAGCAGTTTAACAAGAACTCCCCTGGAATGGGTTTTAATGCATTTTATGCAGAATGACATTAATAACTTGACTTGTTAATATTTTATTTAATGGGCATAGGAGGACATTCAGTTTTACATGAATGCATGTCATGCTGCAGGGGAGAGAATGCTGATGTGTCTTGAGGATGCAAAAGGGGATGTGAATACAGCCAGAGCCCAGCAGGTCCCAGTATGGACTGCTCAGGCTGGGACCACCTTTCCCTGGTGGGTGGCCCAAAGGGCTGAGCTCAACCCCAGCACACTGGTTGGGGAGTTTTCTGAAACCAGCTTCGACCAAGTAGCAGCATTGGTGAGCTCCAGTGAGGTCAAATTCTGGTGATTTTGGTATCCTGGAAGTGATAATTGCCTGTGGTCTCATCCTGCTGTTCATCTGAGGCTGGCTTCCTTTCTCAATCCCAGTTTATGGAATCATCCCAGTCTGCGGCTGCGTATTCCAGCCTGTGGGAAGAGCTCCGTCAGGGAACAGCACTGAGTTCCCCTGCGCAGGACACAGGGAGTGGGAACAGTGTTCACCCTGGTTCATCACTGTGAGTAGCCTTGACATGCTGAGGGAGAAAATCATCCTCCCCGGCTGGAAGCTGCATTCGCTGAAGGCGTCTCCACCTACACCAGTAATTAAGATTCACTGAGGCTGCTGTTAATGTGCTGCTAAATTGGCTGAGCAGCAGAACCTTATTACCTTAAATTAAAGTATTACCTGTTTCTTACTTCCCCAGTCCCACTCTGCCATGTGGAGATCCTGGTGTGGTGTGAGCGCTCATGCTGCTGCAAGGTGCTGACACACCGTGCCAGCCATGCACTGCCTTTCCCATCCCTTCCTGTCCTTTCCCATCCCTTCCCCTGGATTGTGGTAGATTCATGTGGGCTCTGATGCCCGTTGGTTTAGTAAAGGAAACAGGAGCTGCTGGCAGTGGACAAAGGGTTTGACTGTAAAATCATCCCTGCTGCATCACGAATAAATTCCACAAGGAGAAGATCCGTTTGCATATCTGCAAATTGATTTTTGTTCTGTGCCACAGCATGGCACATAGAAGTACAGAAGCTACTTAAATACCTCTGCAGTGTTGCTGGCTTGTTGTTTTCAAGCACTCATCTGCATAGTTTTGAAATATTATTTAAAGATGATTTTCATGTTGTGCCAAATTCCTGGATGAGAGATATATGAGGTGTTTGGGAGAAGTGGGGCTGTTGGTGTAGTTGGTGTCTGGAGTTCAATACAAGACAAGGGATTTTTTGAGAGCCTGTAGGTCCCGCTGGGGAGAGGTCAGTGTGTTTATTGCCTGTGCAGTTAATTATGGTGAGCATGAAGTGATCAAATTTGAGAATGCCACACATTATTAGTTCTAAATGAGTTGTTCTAACAATTTCATCAAAGAAATAATACTGTAGAAAGCCAGGAGAGACTATTACAAGGAACATTAGAACTGTTTCTAAGGAGCACAGCAGCCCCTGCTAGGAATCCCATGGCTCTGGTGTTTTTAAGCAGAGCCCTTAGTTCAGCTGGAGTTGGTGTACTCGGTGTACTTGTCTGTTCTGCAGCCAAGAGACAACCCAACAGGTGAGAGAGCTCCTGCCTTGCCTTTGGGTGGCTGCCTGGTGCTGGTGGCTGCCTCCAGGCTGCYAGCCTTGGCTTTCAGCCAGAGGCTGCCGAGCTTGGACTGTCAGAGACCAACATCTGTGCTTGGCTGTTTGCTTCGGTGGATAAATCAGAGTGGATCCCTTTGGGGAAAAGAGAGTTCCTAAGTGATCTGGCTGCTGAATGTACTAATGGGGAATTGCCCTGAATTGTGATCACTACCAAAAACTAGAGGGATAAATGGGGCCTCGCGTGCTTGTTAGTGTGAGCACAGCGATGGTGCTCTGACGAGGGCACAGGAGAGGGATGCACCACACTGTCAGGAGGGATTAGCCTTTGAACCCAGCTTTCTTCTGCTCAGTCTTAAAAATATTTCTTCAGGCTTCGCTAATGCTTGGATACTCTAGCCTGGAAAAGTAAATAGATGGGTCACTGTAAAGAGAACTGTCTGGGAAACTGGAAATGAAATGTGGGATCCCAGTACCTTCTAATTAACTAGAAGTTTGCTTGGGGCATAGGTTACTGCTTTTTTTTCCTGTTTTCCATTTCTCCCCCTTTCTTCAGTCATTTCACTTACTTGTACTTTCCAGATGCCATTTTGACTCTGAATCATCTGTAGCCCAGGCACAAGAGCATTTCCCTCCTGGTGCAGCCGTGTGCTTCCCTCAGCCTCACCGAGTGGCGCAGCCAAAGCCAAGGGTTCGTTAACACTCTGGGTTTTCTTCACAGGGCTGAAGCGCAGCTACACCTGCAACATCTGCAACGTCACCCTGAACTCCATAGAGCAGTACCATGCACACCTGAAGGGCTCCAAACATCAAACCAAGTGGGTATCGTGCTTCTCCCAGTGGGCTCCAGTCAGTCTGTGTCTGCCAAGATGGAATTGTCTTTAACAGTGCTTTGCACTCGAGCTCCCTGTCAGCAGAGGGGCTCCGGGTGGCCGTGCTCTGGGGACCATGCGATGTCCTGGTTTCTGTGAAAACACAGGTACCAGAGACATCTCCAGCTTGAGGAATTCTGGGCCAAACCCACATGGGCTTCCTGGAGTCCTGCTGACTTGTGGTTAATGACACTGAGTTTGCAGTTTCTTCCATGTGTGAAACCTCAGAAGAGACACTACGAGAGTAATGGGATTAGGTGTTTCCCAGTAAAACTCTTTTGGCTATGATTTAGAGCAATTATGCATTACCCAGCTCTGAGAACTGGGGGGGAATCTGTCAATTAGTACAAATTATTAAAATGAAGTGATGAAGATACATGGTACCAGAGAGTAGATTAATGAACTAATCGCTCTTAATGCACTTGTATGTGAGCTTTGGGAACCATTTCAGGCTGAATCACTTGGAACCGCCCAGATTAGGAGAGGAATATAAAGGGATATACCTGAAGTGCTTCAGGTAGCTTAGAGGGCAGTCTGAAAGGTGAGCAGGATGAGCAGAACCAGCAATAACTACTAATGGCTCATTTTGCTTAAGCCAGCAGAGGATAGACCCAGCCCTCCCCTGGCTGATGTCAGATCTTCACAGATTCTTAGTATTATTCACGTTAGCTCTATCCTATTTATTCAGGGAGCATTTGAATGTCTTCCAGATGTAGTGATCCAGCACACCTGCCAGTGTAGGTGTGTCGTGGAGCAGAGGGCTGGGGCCAAGTGAGCACGCCAGCCTTAGGTTTGGGCTATGTGCCACAGGCAATCTGTGACTTTTGCTGCCTCCTCCTCCTGTTCTTCAGCACACCTCCCTGATGGGTGATCCCTGCTCGGCCAGGTTATGTAGGAGCAGTTGGAACAGGGTTGGGATCCATACCCAGTGCAACAAATTCCCACTGCTGGAAAATAGAGCTGAGAGCTCTTCCCATTGGAAACCTGGAATGACAGCATCTGTGCTATGCTGCCCTGGCCCAGAGCTGTAATTTATCCTTCCCTTGCCAGTCCTTCCAAGTCTGTATGATTATTGCTGTGGTTACTGTTGGTATTATTGTCAAGGATAAAGAAGTTCATCTCAAGCCAGAGCAGCCTCATGGATGGGAGACACAGATGTGCAAAAAGATGTGCTACAAATTCCCCACACCAGAAGGGTGCCTGGTCCTCTGGGTTATCGCCACACCTGCTCTGTTGTGCAGTCTCCTGCACTTAGCAGAGATTAAGAAATCTTAATTTCTAGTGCTGTGAGTGAACACCTTGGGAAGTTGTTCGTGCCTTGGCTGTTGTAGGAGTGACCGACAGCACTCGCGTCCTCGGGTCAGCCCGTTCTCAGAGCAAAGAAATGTGCTGGGCAGCACAAACAACAGATTTTGGCAGGGCTGCATCTGTGTTTCTCTAGATTTTTCCAAGAAATTACCTCTTTATACAAAGAAAGGGACTTTTGAAATGCAGACCTGGTCCTTTGCCGATTTTCCACAGCCATTGTGTCCTACTGGGCCCTTTCAGCACCATGGTTCCCAGGCATGCTCTGTGCTGGGGGCAGGTGAGGATCATCCCCTCCTCGTGTCTCAGCCAGTGTTTTCCCACTGGTTTCTGCTGTTCTCGTTATTGTTGGTTAATGTCAAGACTGTCCTCTGCCTCATAACTCAGGCTGAAGCCACTGGACTACAGTTGCCAAGGCAACAAAACATTTTATGTAGCTGTCATACTTCATATAATTAAAGACTAAACAAACCCGAAGAAAGGGGCAGCAGTTTGTGAAGGACAGGGATGAAGGGATACAGGGATTTTGCTCTGGGACAGGTGAATAGGGAAACTGATTGAAGGGCAGAAGCTGATAGCACCCAAAAAATACCAGGCAGATGAGTTTCCTGGAAAGCTGCATCAGGAGAGAAAAACTTTTATGAGGAATGAGCTGCATTGTGGTTATTTATTACTGTTCCTGAGACCTCTGCAGAGAGCAGCACGCTGAGAGCCCCAGTTAGACCTGCTTTAAATACCCCACCATGCACACTGTGAGCTTGGCAGTTGTGTTAACTGGGACCSTGGCACTGCCCTGTGTGGGGTTGGGGGTCCTGGGCTCCAGGGGCAGTGCACAGTTTGAGGCTCATACCCAGCAGCTGAGCTGCTCTTCCTTAAGTGGTCTGGCTGGGAGAGCTGGGCTGTTCAGAGGAACTGTAGGGGCTACCCCGAATGCTTCTGACTGCATCTGTTTGACCAAAATGGGGAAAATAGGGCTTAGGGAGGAAGCTGGAAGTGTCTTGGCTGGTGTTGAATAAAAGATGCAGGAAGAGGGAGCTAATACTGAGCCGGTTCTTTCCCTCCAGCCCATGCATGTGCAAAGCAGATATATCTGCTAGCTCCCATTTTTTTCTCCAAGGTGCAGGTACTTGAGCTGTGTATTTGAAAATTAAGGTTAAATGCTGCATTGAGAAGTGCAGGGCTCAGCTCAGCCTCTGATGGGTGATGCTGCTGGCTGTGGGCATGTGCTGGCATGGAGCAAGTTTTGGAATGTGGATGGACTCTGGAACATCTGCAGTGGGGAGGAGCGCTAAACCTTTAATTAGGGATTTATGAACTGTGTAGAGATGATTGAGTCATTGTTTGACTTGCTTTCCAGAAATAGATGAGGGTTTTTTTAATTTCCTTTCCCCTTCCCTCCTCTGCCCAAGAAGAAGGGGAGCAGCAGTGCTGGGCAGGGTCCCAGGGAGGGGACAGTGCCTGCTTTGGCTGAACCATGGTGGGCACCAACAGCTCCTTCCTGTGGGGACCAGCAGCAGCCAAAATCCCAGTTGTGAACATTACCTCCAAGAGATTGAGAGGGAAGCACATGCCAGCCTTGCTCCTCACTGCTTGCCATGGGCTGGCAGAAACAAAACCTCCCTCTTTTCTGCTTTATGTAAACTGCAAAGATGAAAAATCACTGCTCAAAGTGACTTGCAACAAACAACAGGGATTAAAGTCCAGGGTAGTTGTGAGAAGAGACAGAGGATATTCAATATGCTATGATATTCTGCTTTGACAGAGGAGCCAAAGCAATGCTTGTGTGGAATGTTACCTTGGGGCTTTGCAAAAAAGCACTTCCTTCCTTCCTGGGGAGGGGCTGGGGACAGGCTGGGAGCAGGTGCTGGGTCATCACCGGGGCTGGGAGAAAATAGGTGCCTTTAGGGGAGATACTCCGGAGGGCTCGGGTCTGGGTCTGAGGTACCTCCCCTGGGCATGTGGGTAGAAGGGCCAGCGGAGCTTTCGCAGAGCAGAGAGCACAGACCCACATTTGGAGTCAGTCTCATCCCTGGGCCAGCTGTGGGTCTGTCACATGCTGCAATGATGTGCTGTGAGCTCAGAGCTGTGAGCTGAGAGCTGTCCTCCTGTCCTCCTGTCCTCTGCYGCTCAGGCTGTCAGCGATGGAAGGCTGAGATCCAGCCCTAGTAATTAAGAGTCTGACTGTGTGGGGATAACGATTCCCACTTCCATAAAGAAGAATTTTATCTTCTCGCCTTCATTTTGTCTCTTTGATCAGCCAGACCTCTCTGCCGTATGTAGAGCTCACAAATGTATTCCGGGATTTTATAACCACTCACTTACACTTTCATAGATGCTAATACATGTATGGGTTTCCCTTTCAGACTCAGGCTTCCTGGTTAATTTCAGGATTTTTGCGGAGAGGGGACCCAATCCTGCAGCCATCATTGGGGTAAAACCAATTCAATGGTCAAAATTAATTCTGAGGGGTTAAGAATGGTCATGTCCAGTAGGGGAGGTGGCTCTGCAGCCCTTCCTGCAGAACTCTTAGCTTTGACTTTGGGCTGCACCCTGTGGACGCCCAGATGGTTGATGTCCTGCTGAGGAGCAGAGACAGCAGGCTTGGGCCTGGGCAGGCTCTTTTCTCTGTTCTTTTTTTATTTTCAGGCTGAGAACACAGATGTCTAATTGGAACAGGCTATTTATCAACATAAGCTGCTTGGCTATTCAGGAATGAGCTAATCAAAATATTGTAAATATCGTGCCTGGAGAAATGTCACCCTTTCCCGTGGTTGCGTTTACATCACTTTTCCCATCTATTTAAGAAAGTGTGAACAAATATTGACAGCCTGTTGTGGCTGAAGTGTGTCCTGGGGTCTGCATGTCTGGCGCAGCCAACATGTGGGTGCCTCCAGGGGAGGCTCTGGGGCTGCCTGGCCTGACTCCACTTGGGGCAGATTTGGTGCCAAATGTTATTTCTGTTTCTCCTGGACGTTTCCAGCCCTGTCCCTGTTGCCAGAAGGTTGGGCTCCTTCCGCGCATCCTCACTCAGAATGAAGGTATTCTTTGATATGAGATTGCCAATAGATTTCTGGAAATTAGAGTAAATGAGTTGTACCATGCACTTTACACACAAGCCAAATGATTTTGTTCTTACCTTGGTGGCCACAGTAACACTAACATTTGGTAATAATAACATTTCCATGTGCTTTCTGTAATATATAGTGGCTTGTGCCTAAAGAAGCCTTTAGAGCAATAACTACTCCAGAAGATGAATAGCTACAAAAGGTAGATGGAATTGAAAGGCATTTTAATTTGTCATAGTTTCAGTTCCAGAGAGCAGCTGAATAATTACACTGCCTGTGAAGAGAGAGTATGTAATACTTTCGCTCATTATAGATCTAAATTGTCTCCCTTCCCTTTTAATGTAAGTGAAAATAAAGATATCTCTGATATCTTCTGTTTTGATCATAATTTGAAAGCCCCAGAACAGCCCATGCAGCTTTGTGTTGCGGTGTTGGGTGTACAGATTATTTTAATGTAAAATCCAAACATTGGGTTAATTGCTCAAAGCACAAACCTGAGTTTGCCAGTGCCAATTCCAATGAGGAATTCCTTGTCAGCTGAGCCACACTGGGTTATGAAGGAGGCGAATTGGGCAGGATTTGTGAGGCTCTTAAATTCAAATTGAGGACCTGAAGAAAGGACACTTTTTCCAAATTGTTATGGTGGTTTTCTTTCACAAAATACAAGACTGTCCTTAAAATTGTAAATATGCTTTAGGTAGAAAGAGTCCATATATCTATTTTTTAGAATTGGAGTCTCCTCATGGCTCACATAAAGCCTTTCTTTGGTCATTCTGTGGAGAGCTGCAGGTGTGCCCGGTGCCGGGTCCCTTGGGCACTGCCCACACCGTGGGGGGTGAGCAGGCAGAGCTCCGGGGCGGGATGGGGCCGCCAGCAGGGAGGTGACTGAGGCTTCCTTTCTCTCTTGCAGCCTGAAGAACCAATAGCAGCTTGTCAGTGGAGGACAAGCACCACTGCTGCTTCTGCAGAGAGGAGCGGGTCAGCAGGAGAAGAGGCTTTCTTGAACAGTGATCCTGTGTGGATTCAATAATTAACATGTAACTAACCTTCGCTTTGGACAAATACATGGATTTTTTTTTTAATTTTGTGGTGAGTTAAAATATTTCGATGGATTTTTTTACCCTTTCAAGACAATATTTATTCAGCACAGAGTCTAGAGTATGATAACTATCCTGTAAATACAGCACTTACTCATCAGTCATCTTCAGGGACAGTGGAAACAAAACTATTTTACTTTTTCATATTTATTCTTAGATTTCTCCCAAGAGTATAAGATTATTCTATTACATTATCCGTGATAGTGATGTAATCAATCTTCAATCAGAAATAAACACACTTTCTTCACCTTCTCCAGCATGGTTTGTGTCAACACATAAAGAGCAACAGAAGTGAGTCGCGGGGATTGTGTAATGGATGAGTTTCTTCCTTCCCTCTTTGTCTCTAGAGAAACAAATGGTTCCATGAGTAAAGAACACTAAAATCAAAGTGTGAATTCTTTTTCCTGCTGGTAGGATTTCTGCAGGCTCAACAGAAGCTGTTTGCTTTATTGACTTTGATGCCAGCCTGAGGCTGGACGCTGCTCTGCCCACCAAGCTATTCCTGGGAGCCACAGGAAGGATGGTGGGACCAGAACCTGGCAGAGGCTGAGCTGGCCAGGCCATCCCACGCAGGTAGCATTGGTTGCCTGTGCACCTGCAGGGAGGCCGTGGAGAGGCGGCAGAGACACGGAGTTATCCCTGCACGGAGTCCAGCTCTGACTCTGCAGTGCACCAGCCAGCGGCAGCTTGTTCTCTCTGCCTGGTTTGGGAACCTGAGCAGGGAGAAGGAGCCAAGTCAGAGGAGAGACCTTCACTGTTCTGCATCCCCAGGGCTGCCCAGAGCTCTGCTGGTCAGGAGCCTCAGCCCCTGGGCTGTACTGGAGCCTCTGGTCCCGTGAAGGGATGGGTCAGGTGCGCTGCAGCGTTGCCTCCTTCACTCTGTGGGGACAGTTGGAGCCACTGCAGAAGCTCTTTGTGATTAATTTGTGCTCTTGCATCGATGCCTTTCATGTGTGGAGGAGAATGGGTTTTTCACAGATGAGTAAACATCTCCTTGGGTTTCATAGCTGTGGGGTGGTTTCATTTATTGTGTTTTGGGTAATAACACAAGCCATCAGTGTTCCTGAAGCTAAACTGCCTCTTTAGAGAGAGAATGATTTACAGAAATGGGGCACATCAGTCATGTGGGTTCAAGCCTGGCTTTTGTGAACCTCCTTTCCCCAAAGGAACCCTCCCCCAAGCAGCACCCAGGGTGCTGCAGAGGCGTTTTTGTCAGAAGACAAAACCAAAAATCTTCTAACTGTGTGCTCTTGTAATCACTACAAGCTAATTGCGGCAAATTAATTACAGCACAAACACAATTTCTTTCCCTAGGCAGGTGTGAAGACAGCTCTGCAGTGAGCTGGGTCAGACGCAGCCTCCGCTCCCAGCCCGTGCAAGGCTGACTGTTCTCCCCTGGGTCTCCAGCCTGGCCTGGAGTTGGTGGCTTGATTGATCTAAGAGAATGACCAAAGACAGAGGACCTGTCTCTAATTTAGAAAAATCTAGACTTTATGCCACTCTGGCAGCTCTCAGGTAGATGGTTTGTCTTTTGGCACTGCAGAGCAGGAGGGTCAGTGCTGCCAACAGGACTCCTGCATCCCACCCCACATCCCACCCCACATCCCACCCCCTGGCCTTGGCGAGTAAGAGGCAGGTGAGGTGCCCTGTCAAATCCCCCTGGCTCTCCTACTTCCACCTGGAGTGACGGAGCAGTGCAATATTTCCATTTGTTGCCAGTATTGTCCTGGTCCAGTCAATCCGGCTTTGGTCCCTAAATCCTTCTAATCTCTTGCTTTTCCTAAGTTCATTAGGCCTTCAAAGCAAGACAGAAAAAGACAAATCTCCTCATGGTAAGTCAGTGATCCCCGCAGAAGTGCTGCCAGATCTCTGATGTCAAGCCTGGTCCAACCACCCCAGGCTGAGACGCGTGAGCGGATGTATTGGAGAGCTTTGAAAATGGTTCAGTGCAACCATTGCATCCCCCAAGGTTACTTTAAACTGAAGGGTGAAAGCATTTGCATATATTTTCTTAATTAAAAAAAAAACAAAAACAGAAAACCACTGCATTTTTCATGCAGAACATCTATACATAACTATTTGATTTTGTCTGTTCTGGCCAAATGTTTTCCTAGCTTAAAATTCTGTGCAAGATAGTCTGTAAAAAAAGTAAATCTCAATAATTTATCATCAGTCTGGTTGTATCTCTCCCCAGACTCACTTTACAGGCAGTGCTAACTGGAATACTGGTGGCACTGGGAGACAGTAATTATCCAGACTGAAGCTGTAGTCTTTTAGATGTGTTTCATTAGAGTTTGTAGCCCATACTAATGCAGCTCTCTAGATTCTGGTGCAGGTGTTTGTTTCAGGGTAGGTTTTGTTTCAGGGGTAGGACACTGACTTTCAGGGGTGTTTTATGCTCAGACATAGCACAAATAATATGTGGTTTTATCTGGCTCCTTATGTGGAGGCAATGGAGCTCTATGGCAACAGGGTGTAACGTGAGGCTACCCTGAGACATGCAGCTTCATACAGAGATTAATCATGGGAGAAGAATGCTCCTGGTGTGTAAGTGGTGCTTCCTTTGTTAAGTTCCTATTGCATCAACTTAATTAGCAAGTTCTGACCTTTAAAACCACCTTCTATAATCTTCAAATTAAGTTTGTGGAAGTCTGATTCTTCCTGTGGGCTGTGCTGGCAGCTTCCTGCACCTGCCTGAGGTCATTGACCTGACCAGCTGCCAGCCCAGCAAGAGGCTGTGGGGAGTGCCCAGGGCTGGGGCAGGTCTGGAGACAAGCAGGACCCAGTTTGGGGGTTGAACATTTGAGATCGAGAGAGAGAGCAAATGTCCATTAACACTGCGGTGTGTTCCCTGCTGAAGTTACTGCACTGGTATCAAGTGCAAGACTTCATGATAAATTCTGTAGTGGGCCACTGCTCCCTAATCGAGCCCTGTCGCCCACTTGCAGGTCTCTGACAGAAGCCTTTGTCTAACATGTTTTTAATCAGTGTGTGCATTTCAATTTGCATATTAATAGCAAGGAGCTGTTATTACAGCTGCTGTTGATGAGATGGTGTCAAGCCCATCTTCCCATCTGAGGAAAGAAAGAAACTGCATCTATTATGTAAAGAATGACATTGGCAGAAAACGTCTGAGGATCGTCCATTCTTTGCCTCTATCTTCTTTTATCTCTGCCTTTATTTTGCTCTTAATGGCTCATATGGATGCATTCATTAATCTTCTTTTTTCCCCTTAGAACAAGGATCATTTACCAGGAGACTAAGACAGGATTTTCTGCCTGTTATGACAGCTCCAAGCTAAATATGATAGTTTTGCTCAGTGTTTTTGACTTGTAAAATGTCAAAAGGTGCCCCCACTCTGGGAGCCATTTATTGCAGCTGACCCAGAAGAATAATTAACATGCTGCAATGAGCCATGGCACTGCTTGCTCTGCAGGTTCCAGCCTTTCACAGCTCCCCAGGTGTTGGCTTCACCATCCCTCTGGGTGGCAGAGACCGGGCCGTGGCGCTCTCGATGGCACAGGGGGCAGGTGGGGCACGGCTGCTGTGCCACACAGGATGCACAGGAGGAATGGGACGAGAGAGGGCTCATGGGATGGCTCAGAGCAAGCCCTGAGTAAAGGGAAACTTACAGAAATAGGAAATACAAAGAAAAAATCCCGAGGAAAAAGCAGTCCCCACCAGCCCAGCTCCATGAAAGGAGCTGGAGGAAGAGCAAGCCCTGCTGCAGCAAGGGGAGCGCTGCACACACACATTTATTAAGAACAGTGCTGGTTGTAACAGACAAACGACCTCAATTCACCCACCGCTCGGTGCTATCAATTCAATAGCTTCTCCTAATGAGGAAATTATTATCCATGTTACAGAATGTGGAACCCAGCAGGTGCATGGGATTAAATAATGAAAAAGCATCCTTGCTAGTGCCGAAAACATGATGGTGCAGTGCCAGGGATGAGTGAGGCCCTCAGATGAATGCTGGGAGGATGCTTCCATTGTGCTTGGCCTTGCAGAGCATGAAGATGGAGAGGTTTGTGCCACTGGGCATTTTGGTTGGGGCTGCCAGGAGCAGGGCTCTGGTTCTAACAGGAACCACTGTGGATTCTTCCCTCAGCCTGCCCTCAGCAGTGGCACAAGGCACAGGCTGCTCAGGGCATGCCTTTGGCTGTTCCTGCAACTTTAGGCAGCTGCACCTTTGGAAAGATCTGGCCAGAATCCAGCTCAGATCGTGCATCCCTAAACCATGGGAGTGCTCTCTCGATTGCTCCCACCGTGACTCAGTTTCTAATGCAGATTTTTAGTTCAGTAGTGCAGTGATGCATTAAAATGAATCAGTAAAAAGGCAAAGCTAATTTTAAAAAAAACCAAATGATTCCCCCTGCGCACTTCCCCCGAAATTCTCAGGTTCATTTCTGCCTTGACTTGGCCAGAGGGAAGGGCCAGTTTTCTGCAGAATTCCATCTGCTGGCTGGGGAGTCGTGGGTCAAGCCCTGAGGACTGTATGTGTGTTGGACCTGCAAGGCTTCAGGATCCATCCCCTGGAAAAGCTGAGAGGTGACTGAGTGACCRTTGTGTTTTGCTTCAGCTCCAATGGAATTGGATGGAGATCTGTGGTTAGTTACTCCTGAGTCAAATTGGAAAAAGCAAAGGAAAGGGGAGGACAAGAGGTAAAGCAAAGCAACTTGTAGGGGAAACCAACATCCTCACTGAGCTAAAACTTTACAGAGCAGAGCTTAAAGCAAGGTGAAGAACTCTTTCCTGCTGCTCTGACTTGTTGGGCAGTGAAGCACAGCTAGTGAGCAGGGCAGGGTAAATCAGGGAAGTCTCTGATACTCCCAGCACACACTGAGGGTGACCTGGAAAGCTCCTTAAGGCAAGCTATTAAATCATTTGCACGAGAAAAGCAGGCAGCCCTGCTTCATCAGTGTGAGCCAGCACATTGGCAAGTCTCATCTCTGTTTTGAATGTTGTCTTGACCATCTATGGCCACTGACCAGTAAGTGCCTACAGGCTCTGGAAACAGGAAGGCGGAATCAGTCTCTGCTCTTGTGCCCAAAGGTTGTTTCCCTCTCCAAATGCCGTGTCTGCGGCCTCTCCCTGGCACTGCTCGGGTGGTTATTTCACCCTTATAATTAGTTCTGTGTAATTTACTATTAGTGTTGTAGTAGTGAGGATCTAAGACTATAGGCTAATTATGTTTATAGTGAAATTAGAGTATCCAATAGATTTAGAGACCAGACAGGCTTTAGGGCAACAGATTCTTCTTTGGGTCTGGAATAGGAACAACAAGCTTCTAGTTAGATCTAGATTAGAAAAAAATTCAGCTTGAGTTTAGCGTAGTTATGGCAACAAATTAGACAGTTTGGGGGGAAAAGGTAGTAAGTCCCTGTAAAATTAAGTAGTATAAACCTAATTTATTATTTCAAATTTGGGAGGTTTAAATAGTGTTACAATCATCACCTAATTTCACAGGGTTTGAAATAAATTTGTTGTTTTGCACTGGACAAAAAGTTGGAACTGTCTGTTGCCAGCTGTGATTGCACATGTAGGTTGTGTTTGGGGGTTTGTTCAACCCTCTGTTGCCATTCAGCGTCGTGCATTTGTATGTGAAAATGCCCAGCGTGGTGATTTCTGTTCTGAGAACAGGATATTTGTATCTGTGCCAGTTCTAAAGTGAGCACAACCATAGACATGCATTGCAAAAGGAATGTTAAAAATAAATTATTTGAAACTGTGCTATATAGTTGGATTAATTTTGGTGTTTTGAGGATTTATTTCAGTTGCGTCTCTTTTCCCCCAGCCAAACCGTGTTCACCTCAGGGATGCTCTGGCACCGCGGGATGCCTGTTCAGGTCACACCAGTCTTTCCCTCTCCCACCTGCTCCTCTCTGAGGTTTCCTCTGAAAACAAGAGCTCCTGTCCCCCACATCTGTCCCAGCAGTGCAGGAGTGGGAGCAGGAGCAGCAGGACCCGGCGCAGGGCTGGCGGCTCCGTGAGTCACCGGCTGGCGAGGGCAGAGCCCAGGCAGCCTTCCACTGCCAGGGGAGACGGGAGAGCAGTGCTGGGAATCGCAAATGGAGCTCAGGAAATAATCCATCACCCTCTCAGTGCTGAGAGCACCATGGCAAGCGTGCTGACAGGCTGCCCGGCCCTGCCTCCCTGCTTTCCCAGTCTCCTCAGTATGTTCACAGTGAGCAGTAAAGTAATATTTTAAATGCAAACCCAATGGTTCAGACCCATTTCTCGGCATAGCAACACCAAGCTCCTGTCCCAGGAGAAGCATTTAGAAAGGCCTCAGAGACATTTAGCAGCATTTTCTCTTGGAAGTCGATCTAGAGAACAGAGCCATTCCCTCTTGGCGGGCTTCGATATGTGTGTTTTAAATAGTCAGCTGCTGTGTGAGTTTAATATAAAACACGAGTATTCTATTTAATTAAACATGCAGTTAAAGAACATATACCGTTTGCAGAGGGATGCTCTGTGGCTCCTCTGCACCTCTGTGTGTCAACAGGGTACTGCTGTCTGCTTGCTGAACAATAAGCTGGCAGCGACTTCGCCAGTGCCCTTGGGGATGATGCTGGTCCCCAGAGCAAGTCCCTCCCCTTTGCTGCTGAGAAGGACCCATGACTTATTAAGTAATTTGACACCTTGGGAAGATTTATTCCTGTGACAGAGCGCAGATGATGTGGCTCTGTCTGTGCCACTGCTGAGACTCACACCCCAGCAGGGCACTCCTGAGGGCTGGAGGTGTTATCTCTGGTCTGTATCAGACAGTCAGTCTGGGTCATTAAATATCTCCTGGGTCTTCTCCCCTCAAACTTTGACTCATCTTTCTTGGCCAGGCATTTCCTCCCACCCTTGCAGTTGTACTTTGTGCGTTTTTTCCCTTGCTGACTTCCCTTTCAGAGAGTAGCAAAGCCACACCTGGGGGTCTGCAGGGCAGTTGGCTCAGCCGTGAAAGACACTGTGGAAATTCAATATATTGTTGCTGGTGCTGTCACGTAGGCAACACAGATGCTGGAGGACACAGTCCCTGAAACTTTGACCCAGGCAGGGTGATAATGACCCAGCTGGGCTAACAGGGGTGACTCTTTGCCTCATCTGCTGCAGAACTATTGAACTCATTGGTTTCCTGCAGGATGCAGATTCACTGCTCTGGCTTCTCTTCTGCAACATGTACCCAGAATGTCCCTGGCCTCTCCAATCCCATTTGATAATCAGCAAGGCAGAAACAGTGCTTTTATACCTCCTACATATTAGCTTGGGTGAGTTGTGTAAAGAAAACATTGGCCAGAGAATGAATCCAGAGTGCAAATTGTGCTGGTTTTTATGTGCWGTCTGTGCTAGTGTTTATCCATGCCTCAACCAAATATAGCAGACTTTGGAGATATTTAGTAGTTTGCTGCTCATCAACTCATAACCTTCCTGTTGCTGTTGTCCAGCAGAGACTGTCTGAGCTGCAGAGCAGTTTCTGCCACCTGAAATAGATGTACAGGCAGAGCAGGGGTCCTCCCCCTGCCTTTTGGGGGGCTTTCCTCACTCTGCATACCAGCTGTACTGGGTGAGAGTGCACCATTTGTAGGAGTGCATCCACCACAGAATGCCCAGGATTGGGCCAGTGACATTGCAAAGCACACACCACTCAAGCAGGTAACCACCATGCACAAACCACTCATACGACCCACCCCAGCAGCTTTTGCTTTAAAACCGTGAAAATTATTTTGCATGTTTAACACTGCTGTAATAGCTGCAGTGGTATTTACAATCCCAATCATCCAAAATCTCCGCCAGAACTGTTGTGAGCGGTGGCCTTGTAAAGTCAGTCTCTGCTTTCACTCAGGAGTGAGAACACAGGGCTCTCAGGGGTTGCCACATCGGTCACGGCTGTACAAAGAAATGCTCATTACCTGCCTAATCCCCCCGAGTGGGCAGCACAGTGTCTGCCAGGCACGAGGAGGCTCCAGCTGGCAGGCAGTTCTGCTGGGCTTTTGCTGGAAAGACACAGAATCAGCCCTCTGGAAACTCCTGTATGGAGCATTTCTTAATTTTTCTGTCCTCACCATCAGTCACTATGCCACAGAAGAGCAGCCAGGCACTGTGGCTCAATCAGGAAAGTGCCCGTGACAGCACCTGGAGTTAATTAAGGAAGAATTAGGGAATGGCTGGGGAAATCCTGCTGCAGCAGAAGCAGAATAGCTGGTCCCCTCTCATCTCTGCCAGCTCCTGCAGGTTGGTCTGTTGTGTGGGTGACTCCCGTGTGAGCTGTGGAGCGAGTCGGGCTGCTGGCCTCCTGGGTGGGCTGGGAGCAGCACTTGCCTCTAGACTGTAAGATGGAGGACTGGTGAACTGAAGCGATCCATGCTACCTTGCAGCCAGATTCCCTGTTGCTGACCACTTGCAATAAATTGAACTAGTGGAATTYGTGTGACAAGTCAGGTGAGAGTGATGCAGCAGATTTATCAAAGTTGTGGTGGCAGTAACTCAGTTCTCAGGCATTGCTTTGCTCCCTGGGGTGACAGGCAGGTGACATGATGAGCTGAAAAGGTCCATGTGTGTCTACACGTGCATTTTGCAGGAGAAGTATCGTAAATGACAGACCTGGAGGTTTCAGACAGTCCTTGCAGTCAGTTCTCTGTGTTTGGCTCCTGTTGAAAGTGCTTTGCTGAGATGTCTTTAATGTTTAGTAAATTATCTCATTTGTGTTCCCTCTGACCATATCTGTTTGCCAACACACACTGCTTATTGCTCCACAGGAGCAGGGGCACCTGCTTTTGGCATGTTTTTTTCACTAATGTTTGGGTTTTTACTCAAGTGGATTCCCAGCAATATTCCCTGCCCATGGGTCATGCCTCTGTTCTGTGTGGACTCAGGATGGTGCTTGAGTAGAGGCAGGAAAACCTCTACTCAAAAAAAAGTAGCTGCTGCTTTTTCACTGAGGTGAGCTGGGGTGTGAGAAAGCAACATTAATGCTTGATAGTTTTGAGGCATCAAAGTTTGTAAATCTACAGTCTAAAACTTGTCCATGCAGCAAAATAAGTTTCTGTGGCCTGGTTTGCTCTGTGCCCCTTCAATCCATTAAAACTCATGCTCCCTGTTTCCCCTCACTTCTAAATGCCTCTATCCTGCTGTGTGGAAAGCTGCTGTCTTTTGTTTTCCTCTTGCCAAGCCTCGTGCCTCCTTTACAGACGAGTGGGCTGAGGCGAAACCCATCTGGGTGGGAGCTGGGAGTGAGGGGAAGCGTGGGAGGAACAAATGCTTCACGTCATAAGATAAACTGGGTGAGTTTGCCTTAAAAGCTCCCCGTGGCTTCAGCACATATTAATGGCAGCAAAAAAATTTCAAACCRAACCAGCCTGGAAATCTGTTAGCAGAGTGCCAATCCCAGTGACACCCGTCAGAGTGTCCATCTGCAGTGCCTGCCGAGGCCCCCAGCACCCAGGGGACTCCACATCACTGAGCCACCAGCCTGGTCCTCACAGCAGCCCCAGCCCTGCCCCTGCCACCTGCAGGGCTGTGCCAGCACCAGGCACCATCCTTGCAGAAAGATGGCTTTTGGAGAGGGAGTCAAGGACAAGCTGAGGAGGAGAATGGGAGATCYCCGCGTTAGGGAGATGCCGTAACATGTGGAGAGCTGATGGTGATGAGCCACTGCTGGTGAAGCACGAGAACACTTCGCAGTTATCTGGAGTCTTTCACCTCAGGCTCTCAGAGCTCCTTAGAAATATCAGCTAATTAAACCTCCTGTGTTAATTAACCACACTTTTTTGCTGATGAGAATCCAGTTTGGAGAGCAGCTGCCTGTTCTCCAGGCACTGCCAATGCCCTCCCTTGTCATTGCTCTTCCTGGCAGCGAGGAAGGCCTGGGCAGGAGGATGTGGCTGTGTCCCACTGCGGTGAGACCTGGAGGTCTGGGAGCCTTCCCTTTGCTGAGGAAACCCTCTCCCACAGGAGGTGAGGGGTCCTGTGTGGATCAGCCAAACTGGAGAGTGGGAAAAGCCCTGTGGTAGGATGGGCCATCCCTCTGGGTGATTGCAGCAGCAATGTGGAGAAATCCCGAGTTAATGAGACCACAGCTGGATACGGAGCAAGAGACTGAGAGAGTGATGAGAAGGTCATGTGTATGAGACTAT
Source organism: Amblyornis subalaris (assembly GCA_018881555.1). Lineage (NCBI taxonomy): Eukaryota > Metazoa > Chordata > Aves > Passeriformes > Ptilonorhynchidae > Amblyornis > Amblyornis subalaris. Next base: position 320,796 of record JACAXG010000228.1, read on the forward strand.
TCTGAGCCTGTGCAGGCTGACTTATTTCTCTCTGCAAGGTCTGGGTTTGGGATGACATATAGTATTCATATACCAAGAAAGGGTGTCTTCTCTCCTGGCTTTCTTATGAAAATATCTTCTATTCATAGCACTGCAGAAAGTGTGGTATAATCTATCTGAAGGTACAATCAGAATTTTTTAAATATTCCAGAGCTGTAGTCAGCAGGGACTGTGATGGTTAATATTCAGGGCCACGAGCCTCCAAGATTTTGAGTCACAACAACTTCTTGGTGTATGAGACAAGAGGAGTAGCCCTGAGTGAAGAGTGCCTGGACACGCAGGCACAGCTCCTGGCTGCCTCAAGGCACCCCAGCTGGGCTGGGAAGTGTCCTCCTGCCCTGGGCTTCCTGATGGAGAGGTGGTGGGGCTTGACCAAATGCCACCATTTGAGCTGCAAAACCTCTGGGCAGCTCTGAGCTTGCTCAGCACTGCTGCTCCTTCTCAAGTCCTCGGCAGAGTCTTCCTTGTTCCTCCTCCTTCTGGAGCCTGAGGAGAGTGATGAGCTGAAAGTTTCCCTGCTGCCAGAGCCCCTCTGTGGCTCTTGCCTTGGGGCCCAGCTTTCCCTAAGTGTTCCTGATGACTGCCCTTGTTTAGTGTCAGAGGAGTCATGGAACAGAATTTCAGGGAAAGTTCCTCAAAATCATGAATTTAATTCTTTCCAGTTCAGGCCTTTTACCGTTGCCTTTCAGAATTTCAGGTAAATCAGCTCAATCTGTGAGCTCTGCCCTAACCTATGGTTCTCATTTTGCCTCTGGCGACAGCGTGACCTCATTTTGAAAGGTCTGAATAATTTGCATTTGGCTGCTGGCTATGACACAGAGTCCGACTCCTTCCCTCTTTATTATACCTGTGGCAATAATTATTCTTCCTCTCCAAACATGGCATTTTCCTCTTTACAAGGGTTTTTTCTCATTCTCATTTCCATCCTGGAAGTGCTGGTTTCTGTTCTATTTTTGATGGAAAGGCTGGAGGGAAAATGCAATTAAATCACAGTGCATGAACTGTAACTTGAAATAGATTTTTAAAAAACCCCAAACACCACCTTGTCACTCACAAAGGACTGGCTTTCTAATCTGGGCTCCATCACAAGTCCAAGTTTCAGTTCTTGTGGTCAGTCCAAGATCTGAGACCAGATCACAGAGGATTTGGGGGGAAGTGAATTGAGTGTGCTAACGAAGGAGATCCGGGCTCCAGTTATCCCAGAGTTGGAATTGGATGACAAGGCAGCTCGCAGGATCACTCCTGGTGTCATGGGATGTTTTGACAGGGGGCCCAGCTGTGTGTGAATGTGGAGCTGCTCCCCTTGCATCTGGCACCAAGGATTATAAAGGTGAATATGTTATCACCACCTCCAGTGTCCCTTGTGGCCCCAAAGGTGTGTGGCTGTAGGATGTAGCTCCCTGAGGCTGCTGGACCCTTCCTGTGCAGACCTCATGAGCCATGGGCGAAGAGGCAGCTGGGCAATGTGGAGTGACCTGCTGTTATTGCTAATAGATAGGATCAATGACATGAAAGGTATCATCCTTCTTCATTTTCTCACCATGCTGGGATCGATGCCCTGCCTTGCACAGGGGCCGCTACTGAAGGCTCAGCTCATCTGTTATGTCTCACCTCCTCCTGATTTACACCAAATGTTACATTTCTGTCATGTAAAAAGTGAGCCACACATCAGTGTTGCTGATCATATCTTGGGCTTGGTAACCTCAGAGTGCCTGCTCCAAAATTATTCCATAATATCATCTACTGATGATTTATCCTGCAAATTGCATCGTGATGACTCAGGCTAGTTGTTGCAGACAGTGAGAAAGGTATGGCTGCTTCAGTGAAATGGAGTATTTCCGTGGAGAAGTGTGAAATTATTATTAAAAAATAGTTATTTTTTAATATGAGCAATAAAATCTCAGCAAGTGCTGGGAAAAGAGCATCTATTTAAAGTATTGCATCGAGCCCTTGCTCAGCAGAATATCCAGGATCTAGTGGGGAAGTTCCTTGTGGGAGTCAGGACTGTGGGTGTGCCTGACAGGGACTAAAACCAGAGACCCAGCTTGCTCCATATCTCATTTGGCATCAGGGGCTCAGCAGGACGGTGCAAGCCTTCAAAACTGACAACAACTGGACAGGTACAGAATGGAAAACAGAGTTCAGCTGTGCCCTCCAGCCTGGTGCGATTGCTCTGCTGGTGTCCTGCTGCTGCCTGAGCCCTCCTCACCCTCTGCTTCACTGAATTTAACACCTTCGTAGTTACTAAAGGAAAAAATGCATTTGTAAAGTCAATATGCTTTAAGGCAGGAAAACAAATTTGTCTGTGGTCCTCCTAAATGAGAGGATGAAAACTGCCTGTCACTCGGCTATATGGATGTGGGATTTTGACACTGGGATCTTCAGCTCTTTTATTAGCAGCAACTTTTCCCCTGCTTTAATTACCTTCAGCTGCAAAACCTCTTCAGGAACAGACTCCTGCAGCCCTGTATGTCTCCCCATCACTCTCATCTGCTTGCAAATGAGTTTGTTCCCTGGGGAGATGTCTCTGGGCTGTGGAGAGGCACAAACAGGGAGTCAGAGATGTCTTGTCCATCACTTGTCTTTCCTGCTCATACCGCATGGGTGAGGAGGCCAGGATGTGCATTTCCAGTGGGGATTGCTCCTGATAATTTCCAGAGGTGCAGTACTGGCTGGTCAAATTCTGACATGTTTAGACAAAACTAATTACCAATTCTAGAAAACTGTCTACATCCAAGTTTTAAGAATAGTACTCATGTGGTAAGTCACTTGTAATACCTTGTTACTTCCCCAGTTCTAATTATGCTTATCAGTCCATGCTGGTAATTAGTGTCGTGCAAGGCAAGAGCTGGTGCAGTGCCCAGGGAACAGATAGAAATCTCTCACTACTGAGGCTGGAGAGACGTGCCAGGGACAGCGTGGTGGCAGCCAGGTGGCAGTCCTGTGCTGGGGATGCAGTCCTGGCTGTCCCCAGCATAGCGGGGGATGCTTTCTGGGGTGGGTCACACTTGCACCTGCAGCCCCAAGGCAGGACAGAGGAGCCTCACCAGCACATGGCGCCTGCTCCGTGCCCGAGATCCCTGGCAGTGGCTGTGGAGCAACCTGGTCTACTGCAAGGTGTCCCTGCCCATGGCAAGGGGGTGGAATTAGATGAGCTTTACGGTCCTTCCAACCCAAACCATTCTGGGATTCTGTGATTAACTCAGCCACCTTCTAATGCCATTAAGTTGTGAAAAGGTTTAAGGCAGCTACCACGAGCTGTAAGAGCTTGAGACCATTCAAGCCATCACCCAGTGCAGCTGTTCCTGAGGGTGTCCAGGGTGGTCCCTCCTGCCCCCATTCTCCTGGGAATCGCTCCAGGAGTGTCTGGAAGTGCAGGTGCAGAGGGTCTGTGCTACAGCGGCCGTGCTGCTTTGCTGCAGTGCAGGTGAAAGGCAGAATTGCAGGAAGGTAATAAACTGCCCCATTTACCAACCGATTAAACATGTATTTAAAGCCTGACTTGGCTGCTCAGGCAGCAGAAAACAAGGTACAAGGCAGTACAGCCTGGAACAACTGCTCCATGGCCATTCTGGCTGCAGCTTTTCAAAAGTTGAGGTGCTGTTAATCACTAGGGTATGGTTTCATCTGCCTGGAATAGCCGCCTTTTGCACATTTTTTCTAATGTTTATAAGATGTTCCTATTTTATGTAAAGTTCACAGCATTTAAATAATATGTTTGAGCAGATTAAAAATAACACAAGATGCCACCTCTCTCCAGACTGTGAGAAAGACTCCAGTTAACAGGAAAATCTCCCTGTCCACCCTGCTGATGCCAGACTCTCTTCCTGCTGTAGTTCATGTCACTTCATTTTTTAAATTGGCAGCTTATTGAAAGTAAAATATTTCGTTTGCATGTGTTGTCAGTAGCATTTAAGCAGTTCACTTTTCGGAAATCTGCTCGTTCTCCATGGGGCAAGCACAGGGATAAATTCCAAATAGTAGGTGGATGAAACAGTCTTTCATCCACATACTGAAATCCTCCCAAGAAACCTGCTTTAGAGGTAAAAAACCTTTAAAAGTTATCTAGAGCAGCTTCCTGGGATAGTTCGTATTTTTGTGTAGTAAACAAAATTATCTCAAAACAGATGCATTTAAGTTGGAAGTCTGGTGCCTTCTGTGGAGGTTTTCTTTAAGACCTAAATGAAAACCTTAAGGGACGCACACTTACCCTGCAAGGTGGTGGTATAAAAAACACAGACTCTAACAGGCAGAGCAGTTCCTTCTGCAATGCCTAATAAATGACTTCTCATCGTGGGCTGCCAGTCTGTTGTTCACCATCAGAAAAATTTGTATTTATCCCTGGCATTTCCTGTGTGCCCTCCTGAACATACAGGAGGAGTTGCTAAAAATAAATGCTGCCAGCATTGTGCTCTGCAGCCTCCTTACGATACCTGCAGAGCAAGTGGCTCTACCAGCAGGGTTGTGTGTGTGTGTTAAGTAGGAAAGTATTTTAAAAAACCTTAAACAAAAAAGCTGGTTAGAGGCAGCAGAATTTTTGCAGTTTTATCCTGTTATGTCTGATACCAGGAAGACTTCATGAGGAGTGTGATGATGTGCTGTGACTCGTGTTACCAGGGCCCAGGTCTCGCGGGGTCAGCATCAGTTTTAGCAGAACCTGAATGTCAAGTGTTGTGTGAGGATGGTCTGTGCAGGCAGGTATGTCCCAGCATGGGAGCTGGGATTCACATCTCTGGCTGTGCATTGGTATCCCTCTGCTTCATTATTTATATGCAATTGATGGGGTTTAATGCTGCGCAACTGTTTCAAATGTGGCAGCACCTGCGCGTGGTTCCCTGTGAAACGCTGCTTTGCAGCTTTGGGTGGCACCCACGTGTTCAGGTTTGCACTCAGTAAATGCCTGACATGTACGTGTAGGGAAACAAAACATTAATAACACTCTGCTTTGCCCCTACAGAAATGAAATATATGAATACTTATTGGTAACAAACTGCAGGAAAATGATAGGTGTGTGTGAGCCAGAGAGGAACAAATTATACAGGCACAACTGCGTTGGTTAAATGTCTCCAGCCTTGTCATCACAGGGCTTGACTGGGACAGAAATGGGTGAACGAGACCCTGCTCTAAACTCAGTTTTAAGCCAATCCATGTACCTCTGTGTTTGTGGGTAGGTGGGCGCTTGCCCTCATGGCCAAACTTTGGTGCCAGCCATGCCAGCCATGGAGACCATTCTGGAAACAGCTCATTGATGGGTGCATGGCAGAGGCTGGTGGCTGCAATAAAGTGTCTGTCACATTCCAGGTGATTGCACCTGGGTGCATTTTGAGTGTGACTTTTTCAAGATATTGAAGCTTTTTGCCCTGCCACTGGTGTTAGGACTTTCTACCCCTTACAATTAACCTTCCACCATTGTGTTTCAAAAAAAAMCCACCTCAAAATCCAAAAAAAATTCTCATTGAGAAAGGTGACAACCAGGTACACGAGGAAAATCAGAGACAGTGAAATCCAAGCTGTAAAGGCTGGGTGATGCCTTATCACAGGGCTGCAGACTGGAGTGGGGAATGAACTGACATGATTATGCAGAGGATGGAAGAGCCACAAAATGCAGTAAGAGAGGAGCTGGGTGCAGCGGGGTGCACCCTTGGCTCCTTCCAGAGTGCAGGAAATAGATCAGGTTGAGTTACATGAGCCCAGCACCCACAGCTATGGCCAAGCTCTCAGAGGTGCTCAGTTCCTACTTGCAGCCATTTGCTCAAAAGAGCCGAGCCCAGCCAGGCTGGACACTCCCTCAGATCCGGGATCCCTGGGAGAAGGAGTTGTGTATTGTCCCATGCTGTGCACGAGCAGCTGGGAACTAAATTAATCTATTCCTGAATAAAGGCCATTTCTAACGGAGCCAGTGGTTTAGAGAGGGAAGTGCTGCTGACCTAATGCATGGGGCTTATCTTCCAGCCAGTTCAGTCTTGTTAACGTATTTCTTCCCTCATAATTAGCCTTTCCTGTCGTGACTCTGGGCACATGTACTATTCCACACAGGGCATGTGGGCTGGAATTGGTGTTTTCCTGCTGGTGATGCAGCTTTGCTGGGTGAGGGGTTGGGGTTGTCTCCCAGAGCTCAACTGCAGCCACCCGGGAAAAGGGCTTGGAACAAAGAATATGCTGGAAAGCAACTCACACTGTCAGGTTTGGAGTCAAACAGAATAAAACTGATAGCTTTTAAAAATTCATGGTTGTGTTAACGCACTCAGTCAAGTGTAATTAAATGTAGAGACTCAATGGATTCATATAAACACTCTGTGGGAGCCTGTCAATCTTCCAGGGAAATGAACCCCCAAACAAATGAACAAACCTTTAATATCTTCAGCACTGCCTCTTGCAGCAGCAGAGCTGAAGGAGAAACATCTAAGGGTCTCTCTGTGCCTGCATATTTCCAGGGGAGATGCTTTCCCTCTTAGTCTGGAGGGCTGAGGGACAACTCACACCTTCTGCTGTGCACACCTTCGTGCTGCAGCACAGACCTGCAAATCTGGTGATCAGAACAAGTCCCGGGCTTTGAATGCCAGCAGATGGAGATGCTGTGCCTGGCACTCAGCTACATCCACCAGCAATTCCTCCTGCCCCTGCCTTGTCCTTCAGCAGCTGCTGGAGATATAGGACCAAGAACTGCTGGCCAGTGCTTTGCTGTACCTGGATCTCTCTGCTCTGGTCCTTTACCTGTCAAAACACAGACTGCCTGATGGAAAATAGTTGTCTCAGTTTCAAAATCTGGAAAAAAAAGAACCAAAAAGGGGTGGGGGGAATATACTGCTTGCACAAGTGAGCGATGGATGGCTGCCTCAAAGGTGAGCATCTCCTCCACAGGAGAGGCTTCTCCTACAAATCACACCTCACTACTACTAAGTGTTGAAGCCAGGTATGTGCAAACGGCACTGAGACCAGAGGGACCTGCCTGGGCCTGGTCAGCTCCCCGACCACAGCAGGGGTCAGGCAGTGGTGGGTTCCTGGCTGCTTGTGGGGGCAGGACAGAGCGCTGTGCCCCCGTAGCTCCTTGTGCGTGCCGAGGGCTGAAGTGCATCTTCTGGTTCCTACACATGGACCAGGGCACTTCTGGAGGTATTTCTGCTAAATTTCTTCTCAGAAACTCCTCTGTGGTCATGAGCAGAATTGGGAAAGTCATCTAAAGCAGAGTGAGAAAGGGAGGATATGACAATGCTGAGCTCATTTTTGTCCCATTTGTGGGGGGTTTTTTCTCTTTCCTTTTCTCAATTGAATTCTCACCTTCTTACAACAGTTGTTGCATATCACTGTAAATTTCATTTAATCCTTTCGTGAAGTTAAAGTAAATATGACTGAAAGACAAAATACATGCTGTACTTGATGTAAGACTAATGACACGTCCCCCAGTTATCTTCAGCAGTGATATAGCTATAATCAAATTTAGAGAGCAGCTGTGCTACTGCTGACAGGGATGCAGTGAATTAGAATTGATGCTGCCTCTCTCGTTAATCCAGCAGCAGCCCACTGGCCCCAGTGGTGATGTGCTCACCCAGCCCTGGCACAGCTCTACACACCACCAGCAGCATSAGGCCATCACCAGAGTCTGCTCTGCCCCTCACCTTGGCACTGGCCGGCTGCTAATCCTCCATCCCCAGAGCTGCTGCTCCCAGCTGTGTCCTGCACATCCCTAAATGTGGTGGGAAGTGGGACAGAGCTTCCAGGCATGTTCTCCCTGCTGGGCTGCCRTGCCCTTCTGAGCCATCGCCTTACATTGTGCATTCCCTACAGCTCCAGGGAAGCAGGGAATTTCCTGTTGGGCTTCAAAGTCAGCCAAGCACCCAAGATACTTTTATTTTTATTTTTCAGCTTTAGCACAAATGGTTGTTTGAGCAGAGGACTCAGTTCAGCTGTCTGTTTTATCAAAAAAAATTAAAAATGTCTCTGGCTCCCTGCTGTCCCAGCTGCAGCAGGGCGCTGGCTGGAGCGCGGCGCTGCAGTAGGACATGTCCATCAGCAGCAGGGAACCTGGTGGTTTAATCTCCCCAGAACCTTCTGTGGTACTCTGGGGTTTTCACAGTCAATCTAATAGTGGTGTTCAAAATAATTGCTATAGAGGGGAAAATGTGTCTTATCACAGGGACCAGCACATGGACAATGGAAGCGTTTCAGAACATATTTTTAGGAGAGGAAAAAAATCAATCTAAATCTTGTGCTTTTTCATCATATGCCTTGAGCAGTGAAAACTGGGAAAAAGGGATCAGGATTTTTGCTGGTTGGATGGGCCTGTGAGAAACCTGGTCTTGGTGGAAGGTGTGCCTGGGGTCAGCAGGGGCCAGGGCAGCAGATGCACCCAGCAGGTGCCATGGTGGTTTTGCCTCTCCTTGGTGCCTGCATGGGAAAGTCAAACGTTTATGTRTAACTCAAAAGAAAAGCTGTTCTGCTGCTGTGAGCTATTGGGTAATAAAATGAGGAAAGGCGCTGCAGTCAATAAAAGTAAATTAATAACTAGAGACAACAAACCCTGCTTCTCTGACTGGCATAAAGCAATCCTGTGCCGAAGGAAGAAAAAACGTCACAGTTTATGAGGAGGCAGGTCGAGTCCAAGAGGAATGGGCCATGGCATTTTGTGGGATATTTGTGATCATGACATTCTCTTCCTAAACCCGTGTGGTTTATTCACAGCACAAGTCAAGCAGTCCCACGGAGCAGAGGGGACCCAAAGCCCCTCGGCGTCGTGGGTGGCTGCCCGCTGCCCACACCTGCCCTTGCGTTGTACTGCTCATGCAGCACAAATTAGGAGGCTTAATTATTTCAATAGAGGTTAATTACATTAGTTACTACAGCAAATCTCCACTTCATGCCACGCTTTCTACTTCATTTAATTCATTACCCCCTGTGACAGTAGATTTCTGCATAGAACTGCTCCTTTATATCCCATGTCCCTTCCAAGAGCAATCCTCCATGTCTGCTCCTTGCCTGCTTTTGCTCTTCTTCCTCTCAGTGTTCCTGGTGGCAGCAATAAAGTGGTTTGGTGGGAGCAGGTGGGAGCAGCCTGGGCCATGCGCTGCCCCAGGTGAAGGGGTGGGTGGAGCAGCACTGTGCCCAGCTTGGCAGCAGATCTCGCCCTGCGGGGACAGGCTCTGAACCCCACCCTGTGTGCCCTGTGCTGGAGCTGAGCAGATGCTGACTCTGGATTGTGCACGTCATTCCCGTCCCTCGTTGTGTACATCATCCCCTTTCTCTGCTGTGTATGTCATCCCCTTCCCTCGCTGCATCTTTGCTCAAAACCTTACAGACACACATCCTCTCCACCTGTCAAGCAGGGTGCCGTGCCATGCTGGTCTTCACCCATGAGCCTGCTCTCTCCTGATTGCCGTGTGTACAAGACTGTTGATCATGGGAAAATTCAGCCAGTTGTGCACCCCTTGCAATGGTTCTGAGACAGCCGTTCCTCATAGTTTAATGTATTTCTGTAAATGGCAGAGTAAAGTTCTCAGATGGCATTTAATTAGTTTTACTGTGCCTTCCCTACTCAGCAGAGATGTATCATAATAGCTGAAGGATTCATAAAAAAACATGTTAATCAGAAATTCAAATGAAAAACAAAATAGAAAAACAAAGATCTGAAAAGAAACACAGAATTTTTTAAATCGTCCAGATGAGACTCAGTGCCACAGGCACACGGTGCTGCTGTTGGAAGCTGATGAGCTGCTCTCGTCAGCCAGAAGCCCCATCTCTGACCCAGGTAATGCTGGACCACACGGTTAATTCTCTGTAGACATGGTGACACTGGGAGGGGCATTGGCTGGGCTTCTCCAAAGGCTCACAGTGACTGTGTAAAGCTGCCCCAAATTATGGTGAACTTGGTGCACACTGTCATTTGTTGAAGCACGTTTGTCATACCCTGGGCTGAGCCCAGAGTTTCATAGCGACCACTGTCAAGATGCCCAGAGCAAACCTGTGTGGGCTGTACAGAAACAGTGTTTGCCTTTCCAGGGCTTTCCAGGGCTGCCAAAGCCCAGGGTACAGGAGCTCTGTGCTACTGCCTGGCTCCATTTCTCCTATCTGTTTTAGAATCTGTTCTATTTTGTTTTTAAACTTAGTTCRTTCCTTCATCACTGCACCTGGTAATTCATCATTCATGAGTCTCCTACTCCTCCAGCCCCCTGCGCACACCATGGGGGGAGATTTCTGCAGTCGTGTAGCCCCAGTGCCCAAACTGCGGCTGCTGACATGTGCAAGGGGGAAGTGAGACATTCCCCACCTGTTCAGCTAGTTTGCAGCTTGGTGGGGTATTTCCTATTTTTAACTGTAGCTGCAGTTAAAGAAATAAACTTGTGAAGTCAAACATAAGGTAACAAGCAAAGGAAGTGGGTTTTTAGCTGCAGATCTCTGTGATTTAGTACCTGGTGAACATTTTCTTTAGCATAATGATACTTCTTAAGGTGCATGATAAAAACCTACAGTCATGAACAGACACTGTTGCCAGTTTTCAGTCTCTTCATAGAAAATGATAGCTAATGATAGCATTTTGCTCTCATTAACCTGAGCAGGATAAATTGCTTATAAAACAGACATTTGTTGGGCATTAGCAGGTCTAGTTGTGGGGAGGGATGTGGAATTTGGTCTACAGAGTTTTGCATCCTGAATGTGAACTGTGTGTGGTTCAGACACTGGAGGTCAGGCCAGCGTAAACCAAGGAACTGTTTCCAGATTTTAATCTGAATTGAGAGGTAGGGATTTAAAGATATTTAAACTCCCAGCCAGGTGTTCACTTTGGCTAGGAAACAATCAGTCTTGTTGCCTGCAGGTGGAAGGACCTTCCAGAGAGGTGGAAGCTGCTCTGGCTGTTGCAGGTAAGGCTCTGCCCTCTCTCCTCTCCTTTCTGACATTTTAGCACTTTTCTTCTGGCCAGGCTTTTAGCGATGCTGCCCATGCATTTCTGCCCATCTGTGCCAGCCCCCGTGGCTGCTGGCATCTTGCTCAGAGTGCTGTGGAACCAGAGACCAGCCGGGATGCTCACTGGGATGCCAGCCTTGGCTGGGAGCACTGGAGGGGCACACAGAGCACTTCAGCTGCCAGAAAATTAGATTCATTTATTTGGGAATCTGTGGAACACAATGCACTTTAATAACCACACTCATCTAAAGGCCACATCAGGAGAAACAGTACTGCCTGTTCCCTCTCAGATGCCAGTTTGTGGGGAATGCCGTTGTTAACATTTAGCAGGAGCTCCAGGTCACCTTGATACAATTGAGCTAACACACATTTTAATGGCTGTTTAATTAGATTTACCATAGGGAAGGTGCCATGGAAGAAGGCTGCATTTCTGCTTCCAGTGCTTGAGATGATAGCTGGTTTAAATAAAAATGCAGATAAAAGACTGCAAGTGATAGACAAAGATGAGGGGTTTTTTTACCCCTGTTCAATATAATTTTTCACCTTGATCTGAGTGATGTGCCTGCTCTTGCCCTGCACTTGCAGGGCTGGAAGATCTCACACCCCTGCAGGGTGATGWTGTTTCCTGCCTGCCACAAAATGCAGGTGCTCCTCAATGTGTGAGTTTCTTTTAGGTGACCTGAACTTTGAGCACCTCACTGTAAGGCTCCCACTAAATCATTCCTCAGAAGCTGCCCCTGTGTCATAAACGGGATTGAAGCAGAAGGGAAGGAATCCATCTGGCTTACAGTGGCAATATCCGAATGTTATGGCAAACTGGTCCATGTATTAGAGAACAAATAGCTCATGTTCATCTCACACCAGTTTTGATTCCTTCATGCGGCTGTGGGAGACTCCAAGCAGCATTTTGTAAAGTGGCCAGTTGCTCCTTCATAGGAAATAAAACACTGAAACATATTGCTATAAAGGATATGACATCTCTCCCGATGGATTTATTAAGAAGACCCCAAGAGTAACGAGTTATAAAACCTGATCCAGTTGGCAGTTCAAGCTGTGTAATTGATATCCATTATTTCCCATTGACTGCTCTGCACGACTTCACTTTCTGTAGCATCAACAGATTTTGCCTCTGAGCTGCTGGGGCTTGGCAGAGAGCAAAGCTGACAGCAAACCTGGAGCACAAATCCCAGGAGAGAGATGAGGTGGTTTTCCTCAATTTCTTCCCATAAATACATGCCTTTATCCTAATTTACACAGTTTCTCAAGTCACTCCATTTGCAAATGGCAATACAAATCTTCTGTGGCTTTGCTGAAGCAGAGGCTGGACATCAGTTTGGTTTCCCCAATGATACAATTTCTTCTCATCTGCTTCCTTTCATAGCAATTTTATATGCCTTACCGAAATAGGGTTATTATAGTAACGAATTTACTGACACAAAACAGGCAGAAAAGGGCTGTTCCCACAAATGCAGGTTTATCCCACGCCAGAGCAACCCTAGCTCATTCCAGGCCCATCAACGTCCGTCTATCCTGAGCATTGGTCTGTCAGCTGGCAGGAACAGCACATCGCTCCTCAACGCTTCCTCAGGTGATTTCAGTATTGGATTTATTTTTGGTGGATGTAAGAGCAATCAGGAATAACTGAGAGACTGATAGTAACTGAGTGCAGGCTGTCCCGAGAGTTGGTGTCTGCTCCCAGGTGCTGCACACAAGGAAGGGCCACGAGCCCAAGCCAGCCTCCTGCCCTTGCCCCTGCACAGGACAGCATTAGGCAAACCCTTCATTTCTCCCTTATTACTCAAAGCTGTTCTATGCCATTGACCTCCTGCCCCTACCTCCTGCAAATCATTTGCTTTTCCAGATGCTTCACTATAAAGTTGTACCATTTCTTTCTTCTTTTTTTTCTCCTTATCTCACCTCAAGAAGGAGAGGGATTACCTCATTTCCACTGCCTCGGAAATAAATCCTCATTATGGATTTGTACCTGGGGAGGAAGAAGCTGATTTCCACTCCCAGCCAGTTCTGGGCAGATATTTGAAGGTAATTGTTCAGTCCAGGGACATCTCACTTGTCTAATAACCATAAAGAGCACTTTTATTAGAGCCAGGCTTGGGGTTGAGACTATTGAGATGATATTTATGGGGAAGATATTATTTTAGAAAACTAGAATATGGACATCAAATTTATATTTTTATTTTGAGGTGGAGCAAAGGGAAGGACCTAACATCCAATAAATGTCTSAGTGCTTGTGGGGCCACATCCCTAGGCCAGGGTGGCTGCACTGCGCTGCCGAGAGTGCAGCTGCCTCCTCACAGTGCTCACCGGATTGCTTCAGATTTGTACAAAATCATCTTCTGAGGTGGCTAAATGCAGCAGTAGCTTTTCCCTCTTGCTGTAGTTGGGAAAACTCTGATGTGGACTAGCAGACATTAACAGTGTTTGTATTCAGGATCCAGAAGGTACATCTAGGTTCTGCCTCCCTAAACATGCTGGAGCACAAGGCTGAAATGACAGTATGATGAGGCCCTTTGTTCCTGGCTAATTGCTGCAGGATGAAATAAGGGTCAGAATAAAATGTGGTTATCTGCTAAATGGTTGCTGCACCCAGCTGTCAGGCTGTTTGCTGCAGCCCGGAAGATATGGACTGTGGCAGCTTTTGGATGCTCCAGCTCAGAGCAGAATCGTGCAGTGATTTCTCTGGACTTTGACAGAGCCGGGTCTGAGTTTCTGCTAGAGACATCAGTGATGGACTAGATGAAAATAAACAAACAGCCCATGAGAACTTTGTAGGGGAGAAACAGCTTGGTCCAGTGTTGCAGATTTACCCTGAGACACACCCAGACGAGCAGAGGGGTGTGACAGACGTTCGCAGTTCTGAGGCTCTGGAGCGCTGCAACTCGCAATGTCTTTGTGTCTGTGCCCTGCGCTGCTCTGCTGCAGCTTTGGAGGTGCAGGGACCCCTCAGACACCTGCTCAGCGTCCAGCTGCTGCTGAAACTTTGATGAAAGGTCCTTAACGATTGATCTGTTACACAACTCATTACACTGTGGGAGCGTAGTCATTTGGTACCTGATGCTTCAGGGCAGTGGGTTCTCCCACCACGAGCTTCTCCCCAGCCTCTGATCCCACCCATGGAAGAAGACACGGGAATTTGTTTGTACAGGTCCTGATCCCAGTGAAATGGAGAAAATGTAAATCAGACTAAAGTGCCAAAAACAAACATTATAGATGAGTCTTGGCCATGCTGGAAGCACACAGCAGCTGTGACCCAAGGTGCTCAAGCCACCAAAAAACTCCTTCCATGTGTGTAACCCCTGGAGACATGGGAGCAGGGATTGGGAAGGTACAATGTGCTTTTCTGGTAATTAGCTGCTGTCTTGCATGATTGATTTCAGGAGCTCTTTTCTCGTGCAGCCGGTCTTGTTGAACATTTTCTGCTTCTGCCTGATAGCACTGGCCCCAAGGAGGGTGGGTGATTAATTACCTGCAGCAGCTTTCACTGAGGTGCCTTTCTGCTGTGCTCTTGGGTGGATCTCCAGGTGCTGCACGTGTCCTGGGGCTGAGCATTGCAGGTGAACATTGTCCACTATGTAGCAAAGGAGATGGAGCCACAGGAAGCGCAGGGAGGAACATTCCCTGTTCGGTGTCCTCACTCCAGAGCTTCTTGGCTCCACACGTGCCTGGGGTTGTGCTTCAGCCCTCAGCCATAGCCTCTGGTAAGTCCATGGGCTGTCTGACAGCAGGCAGGAAAGGTAACAAAGAGAAGCAGTTATCTTCAGTGTCTTTAATTCCCTTGACTTTTTTTAGAGGTCCAGAAATGGGAAAAGCAATCGAAAAGCATCACAGCTGCATCGCAGTGCYTGTGCCACGGTGACAGCACCAGGGATGTAGCCTTGGGCCCTTCAAAGCCTCTGCAATTGCCTCTGGACCTAAACTGTTGTGACTTTGTGTTGTCCAAGGTCTGTATAAATTTGCCATTTTCTAATAGCCCGTGCATAAGAAGAGCAAGCACTAGAAAGCTGTAAAGCTGAATGCTTTAAAGTTAAACTGAATCCCAGTCATGGTTTCCTTCCCATGGAGCAGTTTTAGATATAAAGAAGATGATAGATTAAGTTATGTTTGACTGACAGATTCAAATTGGGACTTCTTTCGGCAGCCTCCACATCCGTGCTCTAAATAGGATACTTGAGATTAGGGCCATTAAATTACTTAGTTTATTTGAAAAATAAAATATCAGGAACAGATGAAGATGAAAAGAGAGAGAAATGCAAAGTGAAAGAGTGCTTAAAAATGATTAAGGTAAGGTAGCAAATGAAACAGAATAGCACTAAAACTAGATTACATGTAAGAAATTCTCCAAGTGGCAGTGTTGAGGAGTCAGGCTTTCAGGACACAGAGCTGTGGAGCTAAAGACAGGTGAGCTTGATATTGCCAAGAGCTGCTCTGTGCACCCACGCTGCCCAGTGCCCAGATCTCTGCCCGCGGGGATGGGAGAGGGATGGAGAAAATTCAGTGCAGCTCATGGATGGAGCTGATCCTCCAGCTGTGCTCATTGGGGCAGAGATTGCTCCTCCTCTCTTGGGCCGTGCCCCAGCCCAAGGGAATGTGCCTCAGCAGTGGGTGGTTGGTGGGTGGCCTCGGTCCTGCCTCCAAGCATGGCAGTTCCCACGTCTCCCCCAAATCTAGGCAGAGATGGGTTTCTGTCTGCTGTCTTTGGATAAAATCTTGTAACCTCTCTTAGTCTTTGCACCTGTATTGCCTCCTTCCCTCCTCCCAGTAATTGCATACAAGGCCGTGGAGAGAGATCAAATCCTGCCCTCTGCTTTGGATCCTGGAAATGGCCTCTTACTGCACCCTCAAGTCTCTTTAAAGGAAACAAAACAAACTGCTGCACCAGATGATTGCAGGTAAAGCCATACTCCTGAGGATCTGCCTTTTCTAGATAGCCCTATATATGGGGAGTGAAACATTTCCAGGAGATTTGATTTCATCTCAGGTCTGGGGAAATTCTGCAGTTCCACAAACAATCCATCATTACCTGCCCAGAGTGGAGCAATAAATTAATCTTCTTCTGGAGCAGCAGAGCAAACTACCTTTCCCGGAAAAGAGCCAGATTTGGGTCAAAGGAGCAGCTTTCAGCTTCTCCTTCCCCTTGTACCGTGATCCATGTGAGCCCGGCTGCTCTCCCAGCAGCTCCACTCCCTCGTGCCCATACAGCTGTGCTGGTTGGCAGGAATTGTTGCTGGCTTTTTCACTGCCTTTGCTTTAGTCTCATTATGGTGACGGTTGTTAAGTCTCCAGAGCAGCAGTGAGTGTCCACTCGGGTGATACCAGTATGCCCATGCTGACATATGCAGCCTGACTCAGTGAATGTCGCTGTCCTGAAAAACAAAATGCCTTCAGGTAAGCATGGGGCTTGTGCTCTATCCCACGGCAATGCTTCCCAGGGAGGTGACCTCCTCCTCCTCATCCTCCCCACAGGGCCAGCTCCTGGGCTCACTTGAAGCCGGGTGCCCAGGAGGGACTGCATCGCTGCGAGGTGCCAGGTGGTAGAGAAGAGGCAGATGCTGCTGGTCTGTGGCAGAGGCACAACTCCACGGCCGCCACCAGAGGGACAGGATGGAGATCCAGCCTCTGCACCTGCTTTTAAGTGGTTTAATGACATCACAGCACAAAGGGGAGAGTGTGGAAAAATGGTGTAAGAGAACATATTCTCTCGTGTAAAATCACCACTCTGGGTCCTGTTGCCATTTGCAGCCTGAGGGATATTTTGCAGAGATTCTAAAACACATTGTAAATTAGGAAAACAAGAGAGAAACCAAACCAAAACACCATATTGTGTAAGATCATTTCTCTTGGTACCAGAAAAGCTTCTCACAACGAACCACCTCATTCACATTTACTCGTTTGTTTGGGGTTTTTCATTCGAAGAAATGAAAAAAAATATCATTTCTGTTTTTCAATAAAAATAGCTGTTGTCATTGATGTCACCTTTGTAGCCTTGCCTCGCTGCCGGCAGAGGTCAGCAGTGCCGGAGCCCTGGTGGAATGTGAGCAGCCCTGCTCCTTCCAAGACCAGGAAAAGAAGAGAAATATTTCATGATCCTTAAACTTGTTAAATGTAAAGCTTGAAAAGTCTCACACAGAAGTCTCAGCAGCCCCAGGTAAGTTTTCTTCAGCCAGCTTCGTTATTTCTCTGCAGAGAAAGCTGGTTAGGGAGGGATGAATCCAGCCCATAATTACTGAATTTCAGTCCATAATTCCTTCAGGAAACAGCATCAGGTCGCTGGAGAGCACTCAGGCTCACACTAAAAGGAGAGAATTGCAGATATTTGCCCTTTTTGAACTGTTGTAGGGGAATATGCAAAGAAGGCCTGGAAAAGAAGAGGTGAGTGTTGGCAGCAGCGTCGCCCTGGGCGGTGCAGCCCGGACAGCTCCGGCGGCACAGTTCCATCACCGGGGGCAGGAGCCGAGTGCTGCACAGAGCTCAAGCTCCCAAATGGCTCCACCTTCAAAGAGAAGGAGAAGGAGCCCTGGATGACTGCTCAGCACCTTCACACTTTCAATCGTTTTTGCTGTTTCTAATGCAATTTGTGTAAGCTTTCCCAGAAGACCTGTAGGAAAACAAGGGAAGATCAGATGTGACACTCTGGACTTAGCATGTGAAAAGAAATCGGGAAAAAAATAGAATAAAGCAAAGTACAGAGAGACTTGTGGTTGTGCTTGATATGCTGAAAGGAGAATAAAGTGACACAAAACCATGTGCAGTTCAGTTTTATACAAAACATCAGACAGGTGGGAGTGACTGCTCCTGGGCATGGCCGGCACTGGGGAGCAGCAGCTGGGAGGGGTTCAGAGCACACCAGGGAACCCAGCAAAAGCAGCGAGAACCTTCACGTGTCCTCAGCACGAGTGAGGAACCTGAGCAGTGCCAGGAACAGCTCTGATCCCCCGAGCAGCTGTGCCTGAGGCGGGAGCCCCAGGCTGGGTGGGTGGGTGGGAGCCCCGCGGTGCTGGATCCGCCGTGGTGGTGGCGGTGGGAGCCGCAGGCTCCGGGGAGGGGAAAGGCTGCACAGAACACAGACAGACATCGAGATCCACCTGCAGGGCCCTGACCTCCACTCTCTGTGGTAGCATGAGCTGCTCTGCCATTATAGGCCACCTCCTGCTGAGGGCTCCTTAATGGGGAATGGCTGAGGCAAATTATAAAACTAAAAGAAATAGGGTGAGGATACAATTAAAAGCGGCGCCTCTGAACTGGAACTGCTCTGCCATGAATTGAACATGCCTAAACCCAGTCATGGTTGAGCAGAGCTATTCCACTCAGCATTGGATAAACTCATCAGCACAGTGCCCAGAATCTGATTTAATTTGAAAGACTACAAAATTATATTTATCTGCTGATTTTCCAGGTGGCAGGATTAGATGCAGGCTTTTAGTTTTCCACTTAGTGGAAAAGTTTTCCACTTTAGTTTTCCTTTTAACTTAATTTGACAATGGCTTTTGGTACAAGGCAGAATTTGCTGTGTGCTGCACTGGGGATAATGGAAGTATTAGAGAAATGGCAAAGTGCAATTGGGGGAGATCATCCCTCTCCCTAGAACGCACCAGGTTTGGTAAACCATGAAGGCCAAGTTTTCTGGAAGAGCGTAAATCAGGGAAATTTGCATCCCTAGTGGGACATTCACTGGTCCACCGAAGCAGCCCCTCTTTCTGGGAAGACCAAGAGCTGCAGCAGGATCTGGCGGATTCGGTGTTTGCCAGCCCTCGTGAGGACATGGGAAGCGATTTTTGCATGGTTGGCACAGGCATGGCCACAAGCATGACGGCTGCAGGGGAAGGAAGGGTGGTGGCCAGGGATAGTGCAGCCACAGGGACACCCTGCCACAGCATGCAGGAATGAGAGCTGCCCTTCCTCCCGGCTTTGCTGATTAAGGAGCTCCTTTTCTTGGCAGTTTGAGCTGCAATTAAAATATTGCTGGGAGAGAGACACTCAGGGGCAGGCAAACAGCTTGTTCCTGGCTGGCTCAGCACTTTCCTGTTCGCAATTCCTCCTACCAGAGCTCAGAAAAGGCTCCCTGAAGGCGGCCGGGTGCTGGCCTGGCAGCCCCTTGCAGCCCTCGATACCCCACAGCCCCTGACGCTGGCAGCCCCTCGGCTGCGGCTGCATCATTCCCTCCTGTTGGGAAGCCGCAGGGCTCCCTCTGTGTATCCCGATGGAGCAGCGTTGGAGGAGAGGTGGAGGCAGGAGAAGGGTGTGCTGGCTTGGAAGTTGTTTTTGGCTGCTGATGTTGCTGGGTGCTTATGGGGGTCCTGGAGGCTTTGTCCCCTCTCTAGGGAAGAAAGGGGATTTTCAACCTAACCTCCAAACTGGAGGAGCTGGGGGAAGTGTCTGCCCCAGAGAGGCACCAACAGGATGGTTTAAAGTGACTTGACTGCTCTTTTTGGCCCTCTCCCAAGTCCACACCCCTCTGACTGCTGGAGAGATGAGGCTCCTCTTTGCTCTGGGAGAAGGGACAGACTCGGGTTAATGACCCCGTACACGACTCCCACTGCTCTCCTCCCGGTCATTCTGCTGGGCTCCAAAGAAATGGTTTGCCTGGGAAATGGTCTGTGACTTAGCAGGCAGTGTGCTTGTGAGAGGCAGGTTTCTAACGACTCCTCAAACTGAGATTTTATCCCTGTAGATGCAACTAGGTCTCAGTGTCCCTGATTAGTTTCTTGTGACAAATTCCATCTGCCTGCCTGGGAACAACAAAGACCTAAAAAATCTGAGCACCAGCCATGTAGCCGACTGCTCCCATGCTGGGCTTTGTCATCACAGGAAATCACTTACAAAACAGGAAACTCTTCCTTGTTCCACTCCATTTCTTGGGACTATTTGCCATGAAATGTCACCTTCTCAGATGAAGGAATGGAATTTATCACAATTAAGAGAGGCTTTGATGTGTCCCTTTAAGTGAATCAAGGGTGCTTTTAATTCTGAATTTGCACAGGGCATTTTTGGTGCAGTGAGAGTGCCTTGCAGTTTATAACACTCAGAAACATGCACATTTTTGGGCAGTTGCTGGTGTGATTTTGCTGCTCCCAGCAGTGTGGGCTGCCGAGGTCGATGCAGCACATTGAAAACGAGTGGCTCATTGTCAGAATGCCAGCTCTGGACATTCCTCAGGAATGCAGAGAGAGAACTCTTGTGCTGGGTTGTTGATTGATGGAGTGGTTTCCTACAGATTTTGGTTTTTTACAGTCACAATGCACCTGCGTCACTGCCCTCGTCAGTTACTGCTTTTCTGGAGTGTGATTTTTGGCTGTTACATGAGACTCAGCGGAGCCAAATCTGTGGCACGCGGGTTCTGTGGCACACGGGGTCTGGGGCACACGGGTTCTGGGGCACACGGGTTCTCTGGCGCGCAGGTTCTGTGCCATGTGGGTTCTGTGCCATGCGGGTTCTGTGGCACAGCGGTTCTGGGGCACACGGGTTCTCTGGCACGTGGGTTCTGTGCCATGTGGGTTTTGTGGCACGTGGGTTCTGTGCCATGCGGGTGCTGGGGCACACGGATTCTGGGGCTCACGGATTCTGTGGCACACAGGTTTTGCTCCACAGGTGCGGGTGCAGTGACCACAGGGTCCCAGTGTGCTGAGGGGGCAGGTGGGGGCAGGCTCCCGGCAGCACTCCCCACCGTGGTCTCACAGCCCCCACCTGCCCTGGCACTGATGTCGCTTGTTCTTCCCTCTGGCCTCCACCTGCAGTTCCCGTTCTGCAGCCAAGAGCTGCGTCACCAGCGCCTGGCCTTGACCTGACGTCCGGGGTGTGGCAGCAGCCCTGGCACTTGCACCTTGGCAACGCCTTTGCACAGTGCCTCGTGCGGCCACACGTTACTCCAAGGCTGTGGGAGCTCTGCCCATCGCTGGACTCGGTGATGATGCTCTTTCTGTGGCCTGTCTGGTCTCCTGAGCCACCTGAGTTTCTTCAGCAAAGRGGGATTATCACATGAAACACCTCACAAAATGTGTTGTATTTGCTGTTGCCATAGCACATACAGGAAACCTGGACCATGGGGTGGAAGCTGGTGAGTCACTGGGGTGAAGCATTTATCCCAAACCTCCTGTCCTGAATTTTACAGAGCCAATAGCCCTTGGTGGGAATTACTGGGACCAGTTAGTGTGTCCAGGCTGTTCATGCCCACCTCGTTCTGGTGTTATCTGGTGTTATCTGTTTGGTGACTCAGTGATGTTTCATCAGATTTTGAAGCTGGTTTTGTTCCAACTTGAGTGGTTCTCCAGCCACAGGAGGGCGGCACCGCCACAAGCTGCCAAAGTGCTGCGTCCAGCTTGGTTTTGTTAGAAAAATAAAGTAAAGCAAAAAAAATTTACCAAATATATATATGTGTATATTAAGAAATAAAATAAAAGACAAAACTGTTAACAGGAAGGAAGGGGGGAACCCTCAAATACCTGAGCCCAGTCCTTGGGACAGATCTGCAGCTGTAGTACACAAGCATTGCCTGGCCCCGCTGAGCCCTGTGCAAATCCAGGGGGAAATGGTAGTTCGTTTTCAAAGCAAGATTTATCCCTAAATCATGTTTTAAGTATCAAAGGAAGGTCAAACCCCCATGAAGTGATCTAGCAGAAGCACCCTGTTTCCTCTGAGGGCTGGAGGGGCTAGAAAGCCAGCAGGACTTTTGTGGGACTTTTTCATGGTCTAAGTTTGCTCCAGGGAGCTTGGACCCTAACCTAATGGACTATTCACTCACAAATGATTTCCCATTTTAAATCTTTTTTAAAAGGGGAAGGATTTATTTTGCTGGCTGTTTTGATTGTGTTTACAGCAGCTTGGAAAATAATTAAAAGAGAAAACCAGTGCAGTGTGGGTGCTGAAGTCCCGGGGTCTGAGAGACCCAGCCTAGGTCTCAGCAGTGGCTCTCTCTGGGTGCAGCAGTCCCGGGGTCTGAGAGACCCAGCCTAGGTCTCAGCAGTGGCTCTCTCTGGGTGCAGCTTTTGGGGGGTCACAAGGCTCAAGAGTGCCTGGAGCCACAGAGTAGCCACCAGGGGTAGGCTTAAAGCTCCTGCTCAATCTTCCTGCTTTACTAAATAAAGGAAAATTTATATAAATGATGTTGAAATGTGGAATTGCTGGCAATACTCTGCCATGCTCTGTGGCTGTCAGCACTTGGCTGATGTTTAACCTGAAGTCTCGCTCAGGTGAATGGGATTTGCCTGTCTGAGGGGTGTGTGAGGCTCAGGCCGGGCCAGGCCAGCCTCGGTGATGTTTTCTGCAGCTGAAGATAATTTGGGTTGGCTTGGTCAGAGCTCAGTCTGCAGCAGCGTAAGGGCATTTCCTGTCAAAAAGGCTTGTTTGGTTAGTTGAAGTGAGGTGTTTCTGAGAAAGATCCCTGCAACTGCTCGAGGCTGAACTAAGAATTGGAACAAAGTGACAAGGGGCAGCATTGGGGACTCAATACCTGAAACTAGCCAAACCCTGGAAATAGAGTACAGAATGGAATTCTTTTATTAGCTTTCCCCTGGCACTGATACCTGCAGAATTTTATCTGCAGCTGTGTGGGAAGAGATCACACTGCAAATGTAATCCCCATAGGACCAGATTTTGAGGAATCRGACTGTGTTTGAACCCATCCTGGAGAAGGACCCAAACATGCTGACTACACAACAGATTGCAGAGAATAGTGTTGCAACAGACATTAGCACAACTAGAGAACTTTGAGAAGGACTTGATCTAAAACAGTACACAAAATGATGATTTTTTAAATGTTATAGTAGGGAAAACCTTCTCTGCATAGCTGAAAGCAAGAAGGGAGGTGAGCCCCAGCCTTCAGCCTTCTCAAGTGTGTGATGCAATCTAGCACTGGGAAGTCGCTAAAATATATTGAGGCACTGCTTCAAGTTTGGGTTCTGACTGAGCTTTAATATCTTATAAAAAATAGGTTACGTTATTCAAAATTTAAGGGTCTCAAAGTCACAGCAAAGGTGAATTTCACTCTGTAACAGTGGCCTCAGGTCATCACTGAGTTTTGTGCCAAATGAAGCCGGGTTCTGTGAGGAGACTCTGAACTCTGCTCTGCCCCGTGGCGGAGCGGGTGCATGTGGCTCCAGGTATCACCTACAGGCAAAAAGCAATGATTGCTCCCCTAAAGCCAGGAGGAGCTTCCTCATCTTCCCCAGATGGCAGGGACTGTGCTCAGGCCGAAGGCGGGGGAAGGTTCCCCCCAGTGCTGCCGCAGCCAGTCCGTGCTGCCGGCAATTAATGGGGCTCTTCATTTCGCTCAATTACTGGGTATCCACCTGTGAAGCTGTAAAGGGTAGAACAGTAAATCTTACAATCAAATATTAAATTATACCTAATTTATTTACTTATGGCAAACTGTAGGCCCTGCAATCAAGTGTGTAAGGGTTTATGTCACAAGCACTCCCGGGAGTGAGGGGACGTGCCTGGCACTGCACCGGGAGGGGTTTGCTGAGCCTCGGTCCAAGGGGGCACAGGCAGGGACTGACCACTGTAAACCCGGGGTCTCCCTGTCACAGAGACCCTCGGGCAGCCCCTCAGGCAGCCTCTCGGCGTGGGCTCAGATGAGCCAGGTCTTTGACTTTGATAAATGTCTCTCCAACCTCATAATGTGTTTTTGCATACTTTCATTGGAGTTGAAACATTCAGTGTTTAGGAAGAAGTTTATTGTTTGAATCAGGATAAAACCAGCATGTGTTTGGCAGCACTTTCTGCAGAATATATTCAAGGTTTTTTACCTCTGTATAAAAGCCTTCAAGTCACCTGAAATTTTTCCATGGACTGCACTCTGCTCAAGGTCTCAATTTGCCTTAGAATTGTACAATTGTCCTTGTCCTCTCTGGCAGCCCTGTGCTGCCATCCTGCAAAAGGGCTCAGGAAATGGCACCAGGGCAAGGGTGCAAATCAGAGTCTCTCAGAAGGTCTGGTGAAGGGAAGGTTTCTGACGGCTCCGAAGCACATTTGTAAACAAAAAATTGTGTCTTGTACTTTACCTTTCAGAAAGAAGGGGAGAAGAAAATGTGTCTGGATTGGAATATTTTCAGCATTTGGGATGGCAGGTGAATTTTAAACAGAACCCAGCTGGAATACGGCCAGTCTGGGAAGCACAATTTGGCAGTTTTCTCTTCCCTTTCCATTATGGTCCCAGCAGAAACAGCAGCAGGTGGAGAAAGTACTTTGAGCTGTGTCAGGTATTGTGAGGTGTTTGTGTGCCAGATTTTGCCTAATTCCTGAGACATTAAAGCATCTCTACTTTGCAAAGACAGTGGAAATCCACTTTTTCTTGTGCATGAGTGCATTAAAAATGGAATTGTTTTCCGATGATATGGGACAGTAGCAGCCTTCACACAGCTGCTTGATACCACTGGGCATTCCTTCCCCCGGAGTGATGGGTCCTGGCCCCCAGGGCCAACTGCAGCGTGATCCGGCAGTGTGATGCCCGGGGGGACGGGCATGGAGCAGGCAGGGCTCCACAGGAGCAGCACAGCTGCCTGGGGTGCAGCGCTGAGGAACGGTTCCACGGCCCCACGGTGTTTCCAGACGGGTGTTTTGAGAAATGGTTCCTGCAGAATGAATCAGTGATCCCCCTTCAGCCCTAGGACAGTGCTCAGTCATTGGAAGGAGCGGGTTTTCCACAGAGGAGGATGCAGGACGTCGTGCTGAGCCCCAGCAGCTGCCCGCACTCGCTCAGATGATTCTACTGACGATGCTTCCGATGATGCTTCTGATGATTGTCCCGATGATGCTCCCTTTGCGTGGGCGCCCAGAGGAGCCGCAGTCCGGGATGTGCCGGCTGGCTGAGCTCTGAATCACTGCCCAGACCCCCCCGCTGGGAGCCATGAACCACAAAGATGTCACTTCTTCCCACGGCACGGCATCCTCGGGCCGTGCCACAGGCACCAATTCGGGGTGTAGCTCAGTGGGAATAAGGGCTTTTTTCAGGGTGTGTATTGAGATTCTGGTCACAGCCCAACTTCTGTTTTTTAGCAAAGATAAATGGCAACTGTGCTATCTCCTGTTGCCTGCAGTATTTTAGAGGTTTTTCTTCTCATAAATAGCCTTTTCGATCCCTTCAAAGTGACACTGGAGCATCATTTTGCTGTATGTGAGGCATTCATGCTTTGAAACCCCAGAGCAGCTCTTTTCTGTGAAAACCACGCTAACACAGCCACAAATCTCACCCTTTATAGCTTGTCACTCACATTTAACCTGGTTTAGAGCAGAGGTTTCCCTTGGCAGCTGCAGATGAAGTATACTTCATCTGTGACTGTTTTCACAAGGTACCCCCTATGCCAGTGCCCAGCCAGGGCTGCCAGAGGCACACAGGCTGTGGCTCTGCTGGTTTGCAAAGCAGAGTCTGTCCCTCTGGGTGAAGCAGAGCAGCAGCTCAGCTCAACAGTCAATTTTTAACCTGCCTGTTGCTCCATGGTGAGGAAGGGAAGCTTGCCAGGGAGGTGTTGCTGTTGACCAGAGCACCCTGTCTCCCCACACACAAATATGGCTGGGTGAGGGCTGGCCCAGCTCCGCTTTGGACTCTGCTCATGCCTGGTGTGCTGGATTTCACCAGAAATTGAAGGTCACAGTACTGGGTGTTCAGAACTGGGGAACATCCCCATCTCCTCCTGAACACTGTGGTCAAGCCGAGCTGGGCCATTGACTTGTTCCAGCCCCATCTGTTCATGGACAGGAGGGTTGCAAAAGCAACCCTCCACTTTTTGGAGAGATGGGGATGGGTGTTTGATGAGGGGACAGAGGGTGGGACCTCTGTGCTGTCTGCTGTCACTGACACCCCCTTTGCTCTGGGCTCCCTCTTTCCAGCACCAGGTGAGTTGATCCCCACCTTCCCCAGTCTGTCTAGCTAAAGCTTGTGGCAAAAGTCTTCTCTTTAGTTTCTGTCCTTCCTTTCTGTGGCTTCTCCCCAGCCAGCAATGGTAGTGGGGAAGCACCAGCACACTCCCRGCACGGCCGCTGAGCAGGGCGTTAGAGGAGCCAGATAAAATTAGCTGTTCAGACGCACGTTCGGCAGGATGCAGGGACAGGGGGACACCCAGTACAGCCAGTGTGACTCAGGGAGAAGAATTAATGGAAACGCCCGGCTCCTGGAGGGAGGAAATTCCTTGAACAGCCTTTTCCTCTGTTTGTTGCACTGGGAGGCTGACAATGGGCCCTGCGTCTGGCCGGAGTGCGGCTGGGCTGGCCGGAGCACAGCAAGTGCCGGCCACAGGCGCCGAGTCTGCGGCACTGGGCGCTCAGGAAGGGCCTGGTGTGCCGAGGGACAGCACAGCCGGGGGACAGCACAGCCGAGTGACCCGCACAGACCACGGCAGGATCGTGGAGCACAGCATGGCCGGGACACCGGCACTGGCAGTGCTGGGCTTGGCCATGCCAACCCAACACAGGGGCTGCCACAGACACCGAGTCACCACGGCTGGGTCCAGGTGCCTGAGCCACCCAGGTGCAGCCCTGCAGAGAAGCAGAGCAGCAGCATAACGTTATGTGAGGGCCATGGGATGGCTGGACATTTGTACCTCAAACTCTTGTTGGCAAATGTTCCATAAGAATTTATTGCAGCTTTTGCTGAGCCCACTGTAAGACATGTTCCCAGAGCACAAACCTGCCAAAGCAGCAGACAGGCTGCAACCAAGGAAAATTGCCTTTTTTCATTGTAAATATCCAATAAACACATAACTTCTTTGTAAGTGCCCTTTATTTATCAGGGATGCCACTTGGGCTAATACTTTCAATGTAATGAGATGAGGGACTATAAAGTCCTCAGGTCACAGGATCTTATCAATCATGTTATGATTGTGTTTGTGAACAGGATTGTCTGGGCAATCCTAGGACATGCCAGCAGCAACTACGTCAGTGGGTGTTGATTTCAGTCTGCCACAATCATGGCTTCTGTCAGATTTGCTTCCTTCTTTCAAGGAAAGACAGCTGGCAGATGATACCTCAGGCTGCCCGGGGAGCTGGCTTTGGGTTTGGGAGCCCAGAGAGTGACAAGGCTCTGCCCAACCGAGGGTTGGCCCTGGCGCAGGGAGTGCACTGTGGACACCTCAATGCTCCAGGGCAGGGGAGGAGGCAGCAAAGCCCCAGCAGCAGAGCCAGGGCCGTGGGAAGCAGCAGGACAGCAAAGAGCTGATCTGGTCTCTGCGGGGTGTTCTCAGAGCATCCTTGGCAGCAGGCTCATTAGGTCCTGGCAGGTAACACGCCCCAGAGGCAGGTGAGCTTGGGGGCTCCTTGCCCTGCTGGGTTCTATTGTGAGTGTTTGTCGCACAAGGAGCTGTTCTGATGGGAACACGCCCCAAAGCGGAGGAGCTGCGCTGCATCCCAAGGGCCCGGAGCGGCTGGGTGGAGGCAGGTCTGGGCTGTGGGCGGGCACTGAATGGCCCTGTTTGACCTTTTTTGGAAACAGCCCATTTGAGGCAGTTTTTGTCACTGTGGATCATTTGTGGGGACGTGTCACGAGTGGGTGCAACTGCTGCAGCGGGCGTGGGACACCGCTTTGGAAGAGGTTGAATGCTGGAAAACTGGCAACTTCCTCTGGAGCAAATCTCCTCTGAGACAGATTTTTCTGAGCAAGGGCAGTTCTGAAAAGCCTCTGGAGGCCCTTTCAGACAGATTCATCCCAAACCAGTTTTGTCTCTGGTCTTCCTGGGAGGGGAAATCACCATGCGTCCCACTCCAGCTCTAAATAATTATAATTGCCCATTCTATTAGGTAACTTAAAGGATTATTTCCAGTCTCGCTGACTTATTGGCAATTTGGAGTTCTTACTGTAGGCAAAAAAACTGGAAAAAACTGTAGCCTGGGTTGTCACTCTTCCAAGCTGTTTTCTCTTTTTTGCTCTAAGCAGAGTCATGGGAATGATTTTTTCTAAACCGGCAGGTTATTAGAGGGCAGACTTATAAATAACCAGTCTTTGCTATTTTTAAGTAGTTTCAGCATTGTCTGTCTTGATAGTACAGCACAACCTGCAGAAAAACTGTCCAATTCTGCTGCCAAAGCTTCGTAAGTCACTTCTGTTTCTTTGGGTGATTAGGAGCCAAGTCCGGGTTCCTTCTCTGCTCTGCAGAAATGCCGAGGGCTGCCAAGCCATGCTGCCCACCCTGGCAGCATCATTTTCTAAACCTTTCTTTTCTCAGTTGCAGAAGACGTCATTCTCCTTTATTACAGAAGAGAAACTAACATTGGAGTTGATTTACAATAAATTTGGTGAGGTGTTTCCACGGATGACGCAGACGCCATAGCAAGTGTGGGCCAAACTGGTGCTGCCAGGCAGGACTGTGGGGCTGCGGGGAAGCCAGGGGCTGCTCCAGATCCTGAGAATGGGCTGCGAAAGCCACACCTGGGGAATGAAGGAGAAGGGCAGGTAGTCTGCTCCTAACCTGGGTCTCTATGAAATAACAAAAAATGTCTAACCCCACCACTCTGGGAGAACTGAGCACTTCAGACAAGATAATTTATATTTACTTCATAATTTATTAATTTTCACATCACTGTATGCAATAAATTATAGTCGATATAATAATAACATTGTCATAAAATATTACCATGAAGTAAGTACTCATCTAATAGCGACTACACAGAGCAGAACTGTAGTTATTATATTTTCGGTGTTAAAGGGAAGTGAACAAAATATTAGGGAACTTCACAGTAAATTCAGGGAAACTTGTCATTATTATTGCTTCTGTGCAAACGACTTTTACTGCACACATGTAGCTTGAGAAGGAAGGTACAGTTGTGCAGAGTGTCTCTGGAGCAAATGCGTTCCTGGACGGCTGAACTCCCTGCACCACACGCTGTGTTTGGGTGCATTTAACAAATGCCAGGTGACTGTGACCAGCAGATGACCGGCCTGCAGAGCCTCCTGCCAGCCACAGCACGGGGCTCTGCACGGGCTCAGGCTTTAAGGAAACAAGTCTGAAAAGGCAAAGCACACGGGTCAAGTCAGTGAACACTGAGTCCATCCGAAGGTCCCGAGTCACACTCGGGCGTGTGGATTTCCCCCCAGCTCAGTCCCACAGCTGCCTGGAGGAGCCTCCCACTGGGAGCTGCTCCCTCTCTGCGAGCCTCTGGCCACCAAGCTGCTGTGCACCGATGCTGCTGTCCACACCAGTGCTCGTGTCCTCACCAATGTGCCGTGGGCACTGATGCTGCCATGGGCACCGATGCTGCTGTCCACGCCAGGGCTGCTGTCCACATCCGTGCTGCTGTACGCACCGATGCTGCCATGGGCACCGATGCTACCGTGGGCATCGATGCTGCCATGGGCAGCGGTGCTGCCGTGGGCACCAATGCTGCTGTCCACAGCGACGCCACGGTCAGCGCGCGGTTTGCGGTGGGGCTGAAGCCCCGTGGGTGCTCTGCCGGGTCCCCAGTCCCACGGGGCAGCGGAGCATGCCGAGTGTGGTAGGAGGTCACAAACAGTCCTGTCACAAAATGTTCTCCATTTCTGCTCCCTTCGCCAGTTCAGTGAACTTTAATGGAGTATTTCCGAAATGTCAGGAACTGGAGCAGTTTGTCTTTTCTCCTCTGCTTTAGTGCCATTAGTGCTCTCGTTTTTTCCTCCATGTCCCGGTCGGTGGCAAGGATTATCTTGGCTCTTTCCTCCGCCTTCTTGTCTCCGGAGTTTTTGAAGAGTTTCTGCAGGGACTCCTCGTTGATGCTTTCGAAGATGTTGGCCGCGGCTTTCTTGCGCAGGGCCGTGTCGAAGCGGTAGCCGTGGACCGAGGGGCTCACTCGCAGTGACGTGGACATGGCTGGTGTGCTGGAGCTTGTCTTTGCTTTCATCTATGTGGGTGCTGCCGGGTCTGCCCTGGGCTCCAGTCGGAGGGATGGGTGCTGTGCAGGCTCCGGGACTGGAATTTAAAGGCAGGCTGGAGGAAAAGCCGGAGGGCTCAGGTTACAGTGGTGAGATCACGATGATGTCAACACCCAAAAGTCTCAGGCAAGTTTAACAGTTAAGTTGCCAACTTTCCCGTCCTGCAGACGAGACGAAAAGTTCTCTCTGCTTCTGCAACAAAAATGGCTTTTCTTTGATCCTCCACAGAACAGGCTTCAACCCTCGCTGTGGGACTGAGCCAGGGCAGCCCAAGCTCCGCTCCTGCCCTTGTTACAGGTGAAAAGCACTGCGTGCAGAATATATCATATCATAAACAGGTAAAGCTCCAGGTGAGAACAGAGCACAGAGAGCTGCAGTTTCTAATTGACAAGGGCTGTCCCAAAGGCAGCTGATCCATAATATCCTCTGAGGTGACTTCCCCGGGTGTTACACCCTTGGCTGCCCGTGGCAATGGTCTCAGGGGGAGTAAGAAAACTCTCAGTTTGCTGCCCTGCTCCTGCCTCCAGTGTCCTTTTTCTTAAATTTCATGCTCATCAGTGCTGGCAAGAAAACTCACCTCTGCTCCAAAAGAGTCTGTGCTCTCCGCACCACCCTTGCCCAACGACAAGCCCTTGGACTGGGAGGACTCTCTCTTAGTCATATGGGTTAGTTTTGGCAGCCCTGTGAAGAGCAGGGAGTTGTACTCAATGGCCCTTATGAGTCTCTTCCCACACAAGATACACCATGGACAGGGCATGGCTGCCAGCGAGGGGTTTGCTCTGGCCCTGGAGCTCCCGCTGGGCCTAGACACCTGGTGTTACTGAGCACAATCAAATCCGGCCCGGAATATCTGCAGGTTCAAAAGTCACTTAAGGCCAGGAGCCAGAGATAAGTGTATCTTGGTTAATGTTTTAAAGCAGCCGGATGCTGCAGAGGCTCTGTCTGGAAAATTAGAAGCTTGTTTACTGTTGCTGACCCTGTTACTCACCCTGGCTGAAAGACTCTTGGAACAGTCTCTGTCCCATTCCACTTGGACCAGGGGTTTCCCTTATTTACCGTAGAGCTGTGGAGGTGACCTGTGACCACAGTGAAGAGCAGATCCAAAGAAACATCACCCAGATGCTTTTTATTCCACATTCCCTTTAAAATTTCTGTTCCTTTGGAGAGAGGGAGGGGATATGTCTGAGCCACAGCAAACCACCTCTCTGGGGGTCAGCAGGAGCCAGGGGACAAGTAAACACACTTGAAGCCCATATGTAGATTTTTGTGCTGGCTCAGAACAGAGAAGGGGATTACCTGTGAGTTGTTGCTCACCAGGTGATGTGCAGAGCAGGGCAGGTGGCTCCCAGAATAGGCCCCAGAATGACTGGCAACACCAGTTCCATCCAGGCTCAGATCAGCTTCCAGCTTATCAGGGCTTGCCACTCACTTGGGACAGGGAGTGGCCTCATTTCAGTGTCTGGCCACTTCCCTGGGACTTGGGACTTATCCGTTGGTGCTGCTGGGCACATCCCAAAACAGCCCTGCACCTTGCACTCACCACATCCTGCCAGAACATGGGTTGGTTTCCCCACTGCTGCTGGGACTTTGCTCCAGCACGAGCTGTCTCTGCACGTGCCATTGCTTCCTGTGCTTCTGTCATTGCGTGAGTTACTTTTTACAAGTTCCATGCTTCAGAGTATAAACAACAGCTTTGCAAATCCCTGGAATTCTCCTTCCACCAGCCAGACGTGCAGCCTCTCACCTTGCCCTGGTCTTGCTGAATTGGTGAGAATGACACCTCTTCAGCTGCTTGCTCAACATTTGCAGGGCTGATAAATCCACCCTGAAAATAGGATGGTTTTGGTGTGACTGGGTCTCTGCCTGGGAAAGATCTCATGGTTTATAGACTCCACGAACATGAAATGCAATGGGGGAGCAGGAGGAAGCAGGGCAACCTGCTTCCTGCAGTGCCCAACCCCTCCTACTCAGAGCTGTCCCGAGCACTGGGGAAAAACCTGCCTGCAACACGTGTCTGGATGAAATGCTGAAGGTGCTTTGCTTCACAGGACAGATAAGTGTCAGGGCACTTAGGGCAAAATAGAGTGCCAGAAAATCAGCCAAGATTTTGTGGCTGAAGAAAACAAACCCTTTTGTGTCCCCTGGTCGAAAACAAGAGCTGAGACACATTCATGTGCGCCTTGTTTTCACCACTCCCACTGCACATGGAATCG
Source organism: Amblyornis subalaris (assembly GCA_018881555.1). NCBI lineage: Eukaryota > Metazoa > Chordata > Aves > Passeriformes > Ptilonorhynchidae > Amblyornis > Amblyornis subalaris. The sequence goes on from JACAXG010000228.1 coordinate 352,788, forward strand.
CTCTGCAGGTATTTGCAGAGACGTGGCTGAGAGCATAAATTAGCAATATCTGTGGAAGATACAAGCTCAGAAAATTATCTGCCATGGAAACCGAGACTAAAGCTGATGCTTTAGGAGTAAGACATCAGAAAGCTGCCAAGATCAAGCACGTGTTTCCTTGTGAGCTCATCTCGCACAGAGCAGTAACAAATGTCTTTGCCCCTTCAAGCTTCTCTGCCCACTTTGTATAAATTTAGTTGTGCTTGGCTCTGACGGAGTGATGAAGCATGCCTCGTCTGTTTTTTTCCAGTAATTTTTGTTTGTATCACTCTTTTAATACTGCTTTCCCAGTAATGCCTAGGAGGAATTATTCATGTGTTGGATTGGAGCGAAACTTCAGAGAAGATGTGATTTCTATCGTTGTTCCTCTGCTATTATTGTGTAATTGCTTTGTGAGACGCAAATGCTCCATTTCACCTGTTAATGGGAGGATTAATTCCCATCCCCACCATCTGCAGAGAGGCGCAGCCGCGTCTCCAATCATGCTCTGCTTCTCTCGGCGTGACGGGCTCGGTGCGCTCCAGGCGCGAGGGGCTCTGCTGCCAGGAAAGCCCCTGACCCCTGAGGGAGCCAGCAGCCCCAGGGCAAGAGGTGGAGGGAAGCTGGGGCTGTCCTGGGTGCAGCGGCAGCTGGGGCAGCCAGTGCCTGTCCCACAAACTCTTGCAGAGAACTTGCTTTGCCTTTATGTAACCTTCAAAACCACTCCAAAGAAGGTAATCCGGGATGCCTGTGCAGTTCCCTGGGGCATGTTTTGCATAGCTTTCCCTTCACTAGCTGCTGCCAAAGCCTTCATGGCTGTAACACCCATTTGGGATCAGAAGATGCAGCAGCCCCCATGGAGCATCGGTGCTGCCCAGACCTTCCCAGCCAAACACGGGACATTCAGACACTGAGCTTTTGGAAGAGTGTCTGGGAGGCTTTGGAACAGCAGAGGAAAGTTAAATTATTGCCTTAAAATATGCATATACATATATGTGTGTGTGTGTTTATCTATGGGCCATTCTCCTAAGAGTATAACTTGATGATCCTTGTGGGTCCCTTCCAACTTAGAATATCCTGTGATACCTGTGATATATGTATAGATTATAGATAGATATATATATAGGATATAGAGATATAGATATAGATATAGATATAGATATAGATATATAGATATAGATATAGATATAGATATAGATATAGATATAGATTAGATATAGATATAGATATAGATATAGATATAGATATAGATATAGATATAGATATAGATATAGATA